>JBBCBC010000034.1:1977841-2293680 GCA_037126765.1 Stenogyne calaminthoides
AGATAGACATTTTATATGCAAGGAGAATGCTCAAATGCTATTAAAATTAGATTCACGTAATGATTAATGTATCTTGCATAACGACTAAATTTTAACTCAAGTAAAAGTACAAATCTTCTTAAAAAATACGTGAAATTAATGTTTACAACTAAACGTATACAAACTCAATTGAACTAAAATTCTAAAGACGACATATAAATATAATTTTTTTTTTAAATATGATGAACAATTTCCCTAAATTTGTTGGGGATATTTATTTATTATAGTATATTGTATATAGTTAACAGTATCATTTTGTTATCATGTTTGAAAATTATGCAACTGGGAAATCGTGTAGATAGATTAGTTCGTAGCATTAGTAGATTAATTAATTAGGGAGGCAGAGGTAAAAATTGAAGATTTGGGCTTTTCAAGACTCTTTTTTCATTCTTTTGGTCGACCCTTTTCCACTTTTTACACAGGATGCAGCTTCATCGGGCCTTTTCAATTTCTTTTTGGTTCTAAATCTTTAACTGATTTCGATGCAACTCATGTTTTAAAAAATAAGTAGTGATTAATTTAATTTAAATTATTAGATATAGTTGGTCATGGTTAAGAAGCAATGCATAAGAGGTTATAATGCAGCCTTTGAAAGAAAAGAGGTAATAATGCAAACTCACAATATTGCAAAGAAAAATTATACTAGTATTTCTTACATCAATCAAGCGAGCAACTGCCTGCAAAATTTGAAGAATCAGCTGAAAATGAGACTTTGAAACAAGTTGAGAAGCCTTAATAAATTTATGAGCTACAAATATTAACTCGTATTGGCCGCACTCTTAGAATATGGAGTAACAAATACTACTATACACCAATTTAACCATTCAATTCATGTGTATCTTTTTTTTTCATTAGTAAAAAGTAATTCATTCAAATGAATTTATGGGTATAAGTGCAAAGAACGGAATTATACAACAATACTCAACAGTCTAAGATTACCTTAGGATTATCAAGCCATTTCTTTGAATGAGAAATTACTAAATGAGGAAATTTCTTTGTCACACCAACTCCAATATCCTGGCTTTTTTTACTATTTTCACCTCTTCAAAGCTTATTTCTTCTAAAATTAGTTTATTCCTACTTTTTCAAATGTTAGTACTATTTAGTCAATACTAGTTATTTTCACTATACACTATTATTAAAATTATTTTTATTGAACAATATTACGTGTGGTGCATTAATTCCAACCGAAGCATTCAAGTCTAAATATTAAAAATATTAACCTCTATATCTAAGTGTGTATATATGTAATTAAAATTGTGAATTGAGAAAAAATATCGTGGCATGATCGACGGTATGCAACTACAGTACATTGAACTTGGAAACATCTCCCTTGGGTCTAAAAATATTGAAGAAAGCAATGACGCCTTGCATTTGGCAACATATCAATCACAAGAATTCTTGAATTATATATGTTAAAAAAAAAATCTTGAATTATATATGTTGAAAAAAAATAAATGTAAACGTACATATGCATATGAGGGCAGAATGGTCAACAGGATTAAAATGAGAGTTAGTTTCATAACTTGCTATGCTATGTGCATGACTTGGGGACCTTGGTACAAGTCTTACGAGACATACTGATTTGAGATCATTTTTCGAAAAGGGTAGAAAAATGAGTAACCACTTTTTTCACTTAAATTTGTTGTATTCTGATAATATGACATTATATGTAAAGTGATTTATATGACATAAATGAATGGTAATAAAGTAACTGCATACACGTTTTTACCATTAGTGACCCAGTCAATACAGTTCCAGCCTAAATATTGATAGTCTTTTCAATTATTCAATAAGGGTAATGATATTTGGGGGTGAATTACTGTTATTTAGTTTTGTATCTTTAAAAATAAGTGATTTAAAAATTATTATTTATTTTATTAATTTGAATATAATAATTTTTTTTTATCATAAAAATGATGTAACTACACCCTATTATCTCGGAGTGAATCACCCATTTTACAGTGTCCTTCCAATAATGTGATTGATGAAAGAGGAAAATGTAAACAATGTCCCAAAAAGGTTGTAAGGGATGTACATTTACAATTACGTCCCTCATAAACATAAAGTACCGGAAATGACATTAAACCCAAATTGACCAAAGAGCCCTCACACCCGCAAAACCCGTTACTTTTGTTACAACTTACAACCTTTTTTTCTTGTCAATCTTTTTTACTTTTGTGCCCTGCGGCTGCAATAGAATGAATGAGAGGATCACAAAAACTCCATTGGTTCAAAAATTCCTCCAACCTCAATTTCTAAATTCATGATTTACCCTATTGAAATAAGCAAAACTAAACAAGGCCCTAAAACAAATAGAAAAACAAGATCCTAATCTCCACCGCTATCACCATCTCTTGAGAGACATCTTGGCCGTCGATTCAATCTCTATATTTTTCAAAAAAACTCAGCTAGAAACAATTACAATTGCATTTCTTCACTATCTCGGCATGTCGTCAAAACGAAAAGTACCTAAGTACCCAACACCGACATCTGAGGCACCGTGGTTTATATGCCCGGAGCGAAAGGGTAATTTCGATGCAAACGGCACTATTCTTTTTCAATTCACCGACCCTGTAGGAAACCGAGCATTGTTGATTAACTTCTTGTTAATTACAAATATTTCTTTTAAATAATAATTTTTTGTTTTAAATAATTTTTCATTTGGAACAATAATTTTAAATAATTTAGACATTTTTATTTTTAAGCTACAAAATGTTATTTTAAATATTTTTAATATAGAAGTGACTGTAATTTAAGATAAATAAAAAAAAAATCTTTGTGCCCTTAAAATTATTGTTTTGTCTTATTTGTTTATTTATTGAAAATGATCTGCAAGTCATTTTACTAGAATACACAGATTGTTGGTGCCTATATAATTAATCATTTATGAGTATCAACGTAAAATATTTTACTTTGGTCATTTTATTTCAAAAGAAAATTTGGAAAAGATCGTCATTGTATTATATTCACGGGAACTTTTAAATGAAATCAGAAATATCAATTAACTAATCCAAACTAATATATAAGGTACATCGTGCTACATGTTTGATTAAAGTAATAATTTAGAATTATATGCATAGGTTATACATTGTTTTGATGATTTATTTAAGCATACTACTAGTAGATCTAGTTACTAATAAGTCTTAGATATACTATGATAATTGAAAATATACTTGTCGAAAGGTACAATTATTTGATGAAATGGATCAGTGGTTTTTACGAAAGATGATATATACTCCCTCGTCCCGCGCCGGTTTCACATTGATCCTGGATCGCAAAACAAGGAGAATGTCTTTTTTCAGACAAAAAACGATATATAGGAAATAAGTGTGTTTTTTTTTGAGAAAAATGTGTAAAAGGTATCTATTTTGCGGTGTGAAAACCGACATGGAGATAAACCAAAAAATGGAAAGTGTGAAAATTAATGTGGAACGGAGAGAGTAGTTGAATATATGATTATATAATCGTTTAAATGTAATAAATACCTCTTATAAAGTTGAGACTGCGGGTGTGGTGATTATACCTAGGTTGTATTTTTCATGGAAGACTGGTATTCATTATGCTTTAATCTGATTTAAGTGTATTTTTTAAAATATGTTATTTATTTTTTTTTAACGCTCAATTTATTTATCTTGAAATATTCGATTTGTCTTATCCCAACAAGTTAAACGTTTGAAACAGTAAATATATTAAACTTTTCAAAAAATAAATTATATATTTTAAAATTACACTCGAAATAGATAACGCACTAATCGCATATGATACAAGTCATACAACCTATCCTTGAAAGAATGCAATTCAATCTCCGTAAAAACAAAAAGGAGTTGGTATCTTTATGAAAACCTTTTTTTCTAAACATACTTTTTTAAGAATATAAGTCACACCTTTTTGGTAATATGAAAACATCTTTCGCTTATCACTACTGATTACTCTTTTGGTATAATATAAGTCACACCCTTTACTTTTTTTATGAAAATACTCTTTATAAGAAAACGTCACACTTTTTACAATAAAAAATCACTTATTCTTTAATAATATAAGTCACACTTCTTAACCAATTTCACAAATGAAACTTGTTATTACTATCTTTCGCCAAAAACAAATAATCCAATTCAATCTCCGTTATTTTTACTTGATTTTAAGAAAGGCAAACAAATCGAATTTAACGATTATTAAAACACAAGATTTGAACTTCATAAATTATTTTCATGGAGTACTCATTTATATTCATGCTTGGTGATTTTTTTAATTTAATTTGTATTTGATTCAAAATTAATATTTGAATATTTTATATAAGAAGGAAACTCAGTCCAATATTAAAAACTCGAAAAAGTTCGAGAATTTTTAAAAATCGCATGTGCCAATATATTTATCATTACGACGAATTAGATAGTATAAAAAAGACAGACTCAAAAATAAGATTTGCATGCATGCATCCACATATTTATTACACGCTCAATCACCCTTCAACTGTGGTAGATGGCAAGACTTTAGGAGTTCCTTGGGAAACTATCATTATGCATAGATTGACAGAGAGCGGAAAATCTTATTCAGATCTTGTCGCCAAGAATCTATCGATTTGACATAACATTCCGCTTCTGATACTTGAAAAAATAACTTTTAAGATCTCACCACTTCGATGAATCACTTGAGTGCTTATAAATTTTCATCTAAAACGATGGAGCTAAACCAATGAGCTACTATAAGTCAAAAACGATATTTGCATCTACTTTAACAACTAGTTGTTCCACCTTCAAGTCATCCATGAGAGTGTCTCGTGCAACCCCATCGTTTTTTTCCCACACATATCATTCCTAGTACAACAAACGAACGACATACCATAAACTTCTCGTCATCATCTCACATGACCATGCCTATTTTAGATTCACTACTATCGTTGAAGAATGCAACATCTACATTAACTTTTTTTACATATAATACTTGCAGTTAATGTAATCAATTTTTTTTACTAAATCAGAGAATAGAAAAATATATAAGTAAATAAAAGAACAAAGAAGTAAAACTTTAAAAAAAAAATTTGAAGTGGACAAATGTAAAACAAGTGACTCTCATGTGCATCTAATTGCACAGTGACTTAGCCATGTAAAACATATTGAGAGTACAAACTTTACAATTTATCTTTTGAGAAAAAAACTATACAACAAGTAGTGAGATTTAATTTATTAGAGACACATTTGGTAAGTTGTACCCCATATCATATGAATTTTTGTCAATTTGTTAGTATTTTGAACAAGAGGTGAAAACACGCGGGCTTAAGCGCGTGGGTTTGAGGAGGAGGTGAGAAACCCTAGCAAGAAAGATAACTAGACAGGCCACATAAATTAACTAAAAAGAGGGAAATAAAAACAAAAAAAGAAAAGGAAAAATGAAAAGAAAGAAAACAATAGACTAGTAGAGAGAGAGATGAAGGAGGGGACTGGGAGGCCACTTTACTCACTTTTTTATGTTGCACGCATCAATCCATGGCAGTACTACTTCTTCATCCACAAACAATACTTCTCATTTTCCCTCTCCCACCCCATAATTACTAATTTCTTCTTTTTTCTCACCGCTTAAATCGCTACCTGGGTTTACAAAATCTGCATGTATATATCCTTTTGAATTCGCTGCATTTTTTCTCTATTTTCTTTTTCCTTTTTTGGTTTGTGAAGCTGAAAGAAGAATTGAAGTGGTGGATTTAGATGAAGGGGATGCCCTTACCCTTTGATTTTGAGGGGAAGAGGGTGTTGGATTTGGACTTTGTTGTTAAGAACAGGGATTTTTTTGCAGATAATAGTGGTGAAATTTCCTCCTGTTTTGTTAAGAACACCAATTGTTTCTCGAATCACAGTTTTTGTGAGCCTACATCTGTCCTGGATTCTGCACGAATTTCGAGTAGGCCCAGATCTTCCTCAACACTGTCTTCATCTCACGGCGGCGGAAGCACCGGCGGTGGCGGGGGTGGTGCCGCTTCTACCGACACCGCCGGCGTGGCGGCGGTTTCCCCTTCTCCCAAATGGCAGCAAGACTCCACCACTGCCACCAGCTCCAATGCCGGAGCCCCTGATTCCGACCTTTTACCGGTCCCTCCCTCTCTCGAGATCGGAGCCGCCGCCGCCGCCGCCGGAAATCCGAGAAATTCGCTATGGAGGATTGGGAGAGCGTGCTGTCGGATTCTGCGGCCATCGTGTCGCCCAGCCACGAACAGTCCTTCCTCCGGTGGATCATGGGCGACGTGGAGGACCCTGCAATGGCGAATCTGAATAAAGTTCTTCAAATAGGCAGCGGCGGCGTCGCCACCACCGCGGCGGAGTTTGATTTCAGCGGCGGTTTTGGCGTGGTGGATCAGGGTTTCGGTGGTGACCAATTTGGGGCAAGTTTCATGCCCACTGTTCCAAGCTTCCCCCATCAGTAACAGATCCAGCGCTGAGAAAAATCGGTTTGGTTTCGAATCCAATTTCTTCAAATACACCCCCCCTAATTTCAAGTTTCCCCTAATAATTCCCCAAATTTCCTGCACCCATCTCTAATGCCTAACAATCTCGGAGCCCTAGCTGCATTTGATTCCTCCGCAGAAATGAAACCCCAATTTCAATTCACACCTCCTCATAAACCAACACCAAACCCAACACCCCAGAACCCCTCATTTATGTTCCCCTTACAATACCAAGAGCAAACCACATTCGGGCCCAAACGGCACGACGGCGGGCCGGAGCCCGAACCCAGATCTCAAAAGGGGCTTTCATGGACACAGGGCAACAGGAGCTCTTCATGTCCAGACAACACCAGCAGCAGCAGGGCTTCCCCATCAGCTCCAATTGCTGCAGCAGAGGCCAGTCGGGCCGGGCCATAAGCCCAAAATCGGAACCGGCGATGAATTAGGTCATTTCCAGCAGCAACAACAGGCCATACTCGACCAGCTTTACAAGGCTGCAGAGCTGGTCCAGACGGGAATCCAGTACTCGCGCAAGGGATATTGGCGCGGCTCAATCACCAGCTCTCTCCCATTGGGAAGCCTTTTTTGTAGGGCTGCTTTCTATTTCAAGGAGGCATTGCAATTGCTCCTTCATAATAACAACAACACCAACCCCACCTCGTCCCCTTTCAGCCTCGTCTTCAAGATTGGTGCTTACAAGGCTCTCTCTGAGATATCACCCCTTGTTCAGTTCTCCAATTTCACCTGCAATCAGGCCCTTCTTGAAGCCCTCGAAGCCTTCGATACAATCCATATTGTGGATTTCGATATAGGTACGGTGGGCAGTGGGCCCTCTTATGCAGGAGCTCGCATTAAGGAGCGGGGGACCTCCCTCTCTCAAAATCACTGCACTTGCTTCTACTTCCACTCATGATCAGCTAGAATTGAGTCTCACACGAGAGAATTTGATCCAATTCGCTACTGAAATTATCATCCCCTTCGACTTTGAGGCTATTAGTATCGATTCTTTGAACTCCGGATCTTGGTCTCTGCCTTTTCATGTGCCTGAGAATGAGGAATTGCGGTCAATCTACCGGTCAATTCTCTTGCTAATAATCAGTCGTCGGTGCCTTTGATTCTCCGATTTGTTAAACAGTTGTTCTTTGAGAATAGTTGTTTCTTTGGATAGAGGATGCGATAGAACTGATCTTCCGTTTGCTAACCATATAGTTCATGCCCTCCAATCGTATTCGAACCTACTCGAAGTCTCTTGATGCTGTTAATGTCAATATGGATGCTTTGCAGAAGATTGAGAGGTTCATGCTCCAGCCGAAATTGAAAAGATTGTAATGGGCCGGGCTAGGTCTCCTGAGAGGACTCAGCATTGAGGGCACTGTTTTTGTCATCGGGATTCTCCCCGTTCGTTCAGCAATTTCACGAATCGCAAGCTGAATGTGTGGTGAAGAGGACTCCCGTTCGAGGATTTCAGGGTAGAGAAGAGGCAATCGTCTCTTGTTCTTTGTTGGCAACGAAAGGAGCTGATTTCTGCTTCAGCTTGAGATGCTAAGTCAGTCAGAATTCTCAAGAAGGTGCTCTAAATTGTCACAATTTATTGCCTTAAATTCCTTTGAAACTTTATGAATATTCATGCCTGAGTTTTACCTTATGCTAATTTTCTCGGGCAGATTGTTTTCGACTTTTAAGAAAACCAGGCACATTTTAGTACTGGATGCTCTAATATAGTTTATCTTATTCGGTGTCTTATGTCGAACGTGAATCTTAGTCTCTTATGTGGTTGATAATGTTGTGAAAACCAGGAAACAAAATGGAAGAGTTTTAACCCTTTTTAACTGATTCCTTGATTTCTGACCCTTGATCTAAGAGAATGTCTCAATTGCACATTATTATCACATTGATAATCACTTTGTTGGATGTTAACTTGGCATATATTTGTTAATTTCCAGCATGGAGATCTTCAGATTCCCATGATGTTCGTGGATACTTTAATAAATCCAGAATTTGTCATTTCAAGACTCGTCCTATCTCATTCAAAGTAGCATCTGATATAACTTCTGCTTTTGTTTCTTCTGCATGAAATCATCTCATCTGTATTAGGATTTATACGTCGCTTTTACTGTTTTGGGTTGCTTAGAAACAATAAATCCTCTGTATTTATCACATTTACTCGCGTCGAAAAGTGAAATAGAGGTTGGTATTTTTGTCTCTCTACTTGTTTCTTAAGTCAACGTCTTCTGCTATAATAGCTTCAAAATTTGTTGCAATACCTGTGAAATTGATTGGCAATGTTGCTTTGGTGTGATTACATGTTCAGTAAATGATGGTGGAATTCTTGAATTAGTCTAATGTTATGTTTTAATGATTTAATCCGCGGTGGACTATTGATAGATAATGATGTTAAAATCATGTTATTTGAAGCTGTCATAGGCCCGCGCATTTCGTTTTTTTTTTCTAGATTTTTTTTTCAAAAAAAAAACACACATTAGGATGTTTGGGCAGAATTCTATTTAGTACATGCATCTGTATGATTGGTGTGTCCCTTTCAATGGCTTTCGTTGATTTAATAATATGAATGCATTATATACTATGGTTTATTGAGTTAGTTAATAGTTGTATTATGTTTTAATTAACTTTATTTTTAAAAAAAAGAGGGAAATTAGTGTATCACGTTACTTTGCATGCCAACATTTGGTATTATAATTCATTGAACTTGCTGGTGGTATTAATTAGTTGTTAATTAAATGATTGTCCTAATCAAGTCACATGGGAGTTGTACTATTGGACCCTCACCTTGATTAGTTTATTAGTTCCTGTCTTTGGAAGTTTTTTCACTCGTTACTTTAATAAGCATTCCTTAAACCTAATCACACTTTTAAAAGATTAAACCCATGTTGTGCCCCCTTTGTGTGTGTGTGAGAGAGAGAGCTTGCTGACGATATTGGATTATTTAATTTAATATTTTATTAAGGGTAAAGAAGTTTTAATATATAATGAAAATATATTATTTCTGCAATTCTTATTTTGAACAATAGTTTAGTTTATTCTCGCATTTCAACAAAACATCATCGATTTGTACAACATGTTGCACATTACATATGCAATGTTGGAATAAGAGAGAAAATATAACACTTATTAAGGATACATTCAAGGACTGCAATTTACTACTAACTACAAAATGATACTACATCCGTTCCAGAAAAACGTTCACACCTACTCTATTATCGAGTTTTTGTGAGCGAATTGTTTATTAGTATTTAAAATGATAAAATAATTTTTAAAGAGAGGTATTATAGATCTACCTCTCATTTATTGCATGCATCTTTAAAAATTATTTTATCATTTTAAATACTAATAAAAAATTCGCTCGCAAAAACACGTGAAAATAGTAAACGTGCACGTTTCTTTGGGACGGAGGGAGTATTATATTTATATATATATATATTTCGGAGATTATTTAAGCATTTTCAATATTCAGTACTTTTTTTTTCTCTCATGGATGAATCATGAGTCACACTTGTCTTGGACATTTTTCTCCAATTTAACTTTTGGACTGTAGCTGGGTGATTCTTTGAGTTTTAATTAAGTTTTTATTTGGACAAATGCGACATTCTTGCGTTGGGAGATTATTTAAGCATTTTTAATGACGCGGTTTTCATTCTTAATACATCACTTTCAGGAGTACTTTTGTAGTTTATTCTTGAATTTCGGAGAGATAAGTAGTGTAAAGTTTTAGTAAGCTTTTTTTCCCCTTAATTGATTAATTAAAGTCGAATACGAGAACTCAACCAAGTTAAGAGATGCATTTTATTGCTAGTCAGTTTCTGGAACTTTTTGATTAGTTATGATGGTAAATTAATAAAGATTTTTATTAAATATTGAATCTTGTTTACTTAAAGTGGATAAAGGTACCACAGTGATATCAAAATAATTTCCGAATATGATGCATTTGGACACTGGAAAAATAGTTTCCCGATTTTTCCTTATCAGATTTTTTTACCCTGGGAGTGGGGACGTGAACGTGTTTTATTTTTCCCCCTATTACGAAAAAAGTCTTAAATAGCCCTGCGGTCTTGTGGACTAAAAGTCATAAATAGCCCTGCGAGATTATGGTTTAAGGTTGTGAATTAAATAAATGAAATAGCTTTATTAGAGAATATATATTAGGTTTGATTAAACAACACATAGCTGACAGACTATGTCCTCTTTAGTCTTTATCTCTCATCTTACTCAACAGTTCTCCTGCCATCTACATTAATTTTTATACTATATTATATAGTCCTACTTTCCAAAAAAAAAAAATTGATTAATTTTTAAAGGGACATCTCATAAAATTTGTAAAAAAAAAAGAAAAAAAAAGAAGGAACTCCTCGTAAAATTTAATCACACAATATTCACGTATTTACTCAAATTTTATTACTTTTAAAATTTTCATTTAATTTATTTACTTTATATATATTATATTTACTATATTACTCATCAACACCCATTCGTTCTGCATTTTTTTTTTAATACGCTGTGTCATAAAATAGAGACAAATTTCTTTAGAACTAAGGGAGTATATAATAATAATATTAATAAGATATTTACTTTTGTGTAAAGTCGTTTTACACAAATCTACACTTTACCTTTGAAAGGCCCACAATATCCTTTTATTTTTTATAATTTATTTTAATTAATTTTTTATTTTAATTTATTACTAAGCACATGCTAGTAATAATAGTGTAATGTACAAATTACGTAAAAGTTATTATAAATTAGAAATGTGATCAAAATACAATGTAAAATAATTTCTCAAAAATTACAATGTAAAATATAGAAGTAAATGATTTAGGCGTAATACTCTTTTTTTTCTGAAACAGTAATCCCCATTTTATAGAAAACTTACACTAAGCATTCTCCACTAAATTTTTTAATATTTTTTCAATATGCCTACGAAACTTCTAACGGTAATAATTTCGTTATTAAATAATAATGATTATCTACGATTTGCCTAGAAATATATAAATTATTTTTAAACTACAAATATAATTGTCTACGAAATGTAAATTGCCTAAGAAATTATGTCTATTGAAATTACAAACGTAGATAGATTGGTGAGTAGGTTTGTTTGCCTAAAAAAAATTATTTTTTATTAGATATTTTTTTCAAAAATTATTCTAATAATTGTTAGGCAAATCATAAACAATCTTCACTTTTTTTTTTTGAGCGCAAACAATCTTCACTTTTTAGATACCAAATTATTTTTGTAGAAAATTTCGTAGTCATTTAAAAATTTATTATTCTTCATTTTCTTATAGGATTACTACAAATATAATCATTCCACTTGGTCAAGATTCGTAATACTTGATTTGTTGTACTGAAGATAATATTCAGTGTTCAATCTTTCCTCATACCGGTAATCCATTTTTATTAAAAAAAGGTTGAATTTTTAAATTTTTATTTCAGATAAATGGGTTTGCATGCATTAACACACAAAACAGACTACGGAAACCGAACCAGTTCCATAATTGAGAACGTATAGTACCAAATTAGATTCCACTAATATAGTTAAAAAAAGAAGAATTAATCAGAAGCTTTTGAAGAAACTGGTTGTCTTGAAAGTTATTTCTTGTTATTTATTTTAATAAGAGAATCCGTATAATGATAGAAAAATTAAATTAAATTTGTAGCTTTAGATCATCGTAATCATTCGAGTGCGCTGATACACTTATTAATGTTAAATAGAAATCTGAAACTATGCTGCCCTCAAGGAGTTTTAATGAATAAATCTTTAGAAAATAAATATATCTTGACTTTTTTTACAAAACATAAATATGAAAGCCTACCTAACGCGCGTTGATAGTGTTTCTTCCCTGTTAACTAATGGGTGGGTATTATGTATATAGTGCATTTTAAAATTGTGTAAATTGTTATATTGAAAAGTGCAATTTATTTATGTAATGATCCACTCTTAATAGTAATGACAATAATCACGTGATTGCTAGCCAATCTCCAAGTAATGTTTGCAAATCAATAAGTATCACCTTAATTGCAATTACTAATATGGAACTAAGCTCAAGATAAATAACAGGGGAGACTTGATTAACACAAGAAACTAACAAACGAAGAAAGCAAAATAACACGGGACACGCTGCATCGAATCTCCACCATTACTCCGGCCACCTGGAGAAGAAGATAATTAATATGGGTTCGCTCTATCAGGTAGAATATAAGTATGGATTCACTCACATATATGATCTAATAACATTCACTCTCAGGTACGCTAGATTCAACAAGGAATTCATCCATTCTGCAAGAAATAGCAGAACGTCAATGGCGGATTATGGTACGGAAAACGTAGCGTAAAAACGAGAGGATTACCTCATATAACTCACACCTGGTCCCTCTGATTATTCCCTGCTATATCTCAAAGATCTCGTAACGGATTGTGTCGCATAATCCTCCATACTCCTTCTCAAATTGGCCGATCGTGGATCATCCAACGGCATGAATATTTCTCCAACTGGGCCAATTCATCTTGGGCCGTATTAATTATTTAACTCAAGTTGTTGGGCCGAAGTATTCCGCTAATTGAATTAGTTGCGAGCCCGGAAAGAAACGTAAAAAAATAGAAACACGACAATTGAACTATGTAATTTTTTTATATTAATAATTATACGATTCAAAGATAAATAAATTGCAATTTATTTTAAAATATACTATGAATAACATCGGTGCACCTGAATGAATATAAGACTTAGCCTTAAATAATGAATATGTAAATTAAATAAAACAAGAGAAGGTCCTTATGTGAAATCATTGACTCCATACAACATAAATAAAACAAAAATGATCCAAATTTTGTCAACATGGGTCGGCAGGTGGGGCGATTGTATGGCAGTGAAAGGTTTTCAAAGTTGGCGTCAAGCATATATATTTATAGAAAGATGTCTTATCAAATGTGTGTTGTAGCTTGGTTCAGTTTGTTGTTAATGAATTTGGTCGCAGTTCGATTTCTATTGAACACATAATTTATTTATTTTTTAGTTTTCTTGTCAAATTTTGTGTATTAATACATCTATGTATAAGTGTTACTACATTGTTATATTGAAAAAAACTTCATATCTTACGTAACACGTAATAAAACATATCGTAACACATAAATATTCATAAGGTAACATGGATCACAAGGTAACACATTATTGTTCATATGGTAACACGAAGTATTCACATAAGATTCACGATGATATATGAACATGTTACATATTATTAAAAAAATATGTGTTACTATATGAACAAAAGGTGTTACCATATGAAGAAAAACGTGTTCTGGCATAAACAAAAAACAATACAATGCGAAAAAGAAATCCTAATCCAAAATTGCAGATTTAAATAACAACTTGATGTGTTACCACATGAACATAAAAAGAGTTTTACCATATGAAAGCAAAAGAGTGTTCATTACAAGAACAAAAATCAAGACAAATTCTTTTTATTTAGTTTTTTTTTGTCAATTTTTGTGTATTACTACATCTATGTACAAAGTGTTACTACATTGTTATATTGAAAAAACTTCATATCTTACGTGAATACGTAATAAAATATATCGTAATACATAAATATTCATAAGGTAACATGGATCACAAGGTAACACATTATTGTTTTATATAGAACATTACGAGTATTCACATAGTGTTACGATGATATATGAATAGGTTACATATTATTAAAAACACATGTGTTAATACATGAACAAAAAGTGTTACTATATGAAAAAAAAGCGTGTTACCACATAAACAAAAAAAAAAGACAACGCGAAAAGAAATCCCTAATCTAAAATTGCATTTAAATAACAATTTGATGTGTTCATTACATAGACAAAAAGAGTTTTACCATATGAGCCGGGGCAGTGTTACTACAAGAACAAAACCAAGACAAACGGAAAAAAAAAAAATTCACTTCAAAATTATAGATTCTGAACAACGTGAAAAAAGTCGAGAATGATCTCGAATTTCATCACACACTTTGTGTTGAGGGTAATCCAAACATCACATATATTCTCTCTCACCTTCTCGTAGAATTCACACCAAAATTCTAATTGAACAACCTTATTTCATTCAATGATCGGAGCGAAAAGGAAAATTAAAGAACGAACGATAAAGAAGAAAATCCGTGAGATCCGCCAGAAGAGAAGAGAAAGAAGAGAATCGACAAATGTCCGGCATTGTCACGATGGAAGAAGATGAATAAACCCATTGACCCACTAACAATATACCCAAATCCCGGCAACATCTTGAAAAAAAAAATAAATCTAATTACACATATCACTTTATATGGAATATGCATCTACAAATTTTTATCATAAAACAATACTATGAGCAACTACCACATGTATTCCTACCGAATATAGATATGAAGAATCTAAGAATGTTTTAAATTTATTGGTTTTCACTAAAGGACACATCATATACATTGAACATTGAATTACTAAAGATAACGTTAAGAGTATCTACATTCTCGGAAAAATAATATGTGCCGTATTGGTGTAGTTGGCTATTAAATTTTTATATTTACTAATGATTTGACAATTTTTTATTACAATCCGTTATTTTCATGTACAAACTTCAATGAGTCGGTGATTTGTGCTTCAAATTCACAGTACACTTCGTAGTGTGTTTAAAAATTTTACAATTTAATTTGTTGTACTCAAAGTTACAATATATCTATATTTTACGAATATAATTTGCAAGTGTAAAAAATTGTGAATTTTAAAAATATATTATGAAGTACACGGTGTAATCGGTGTACAAAAGAGTCAAGGTAAAAGAAAAAAAAATAGACCAATTAGGCCATAAACAAATGTCATATGTTATCGTTGTATTAAATGGATGAAGTCCATGCTTAATCAATTCATCATAGATTTTACCTCAACCTATTTGTACAAAATAAAAGTGAACAGATATATATATGTATGTGCGGGCGCTTATATAATTGAAAATGACAGCAATACTAATTGGAGTGATAAATGATGAGTTTAAGGAAAAGATGGATTGTCTGTATTTTAATTACTGTAGGGGAACAGTAAAATGATAAAGAAGATGAACAATAACCTTAAAAATGTATAAGACCACAATTTGGGGAGGAACCCACATTTTATCACTTGTCTCGCTCAATTCGGATTATATATGCCACCTACACAATTCATTCATTGGATGATAGGATATAGATATATATTAAATACATATACATCAGAACCCAATTCATAATGATTTGATATAACATAATCACCTCAGTATTTCACTATTCAGCTGAAAATTATTTTCTGAAATATAATCTGATCAACTTTCATATAAAATTTGACTAATTAAACACTTGTCCGAGTTCTTTCTTTTTCACCTATATAATGTTGCTTTCAGTGCATGTCACATACAATATACAATCAATTGACCTACATCACTCATGAGTCATGATATATATTAATTAATATTTAGCTATATACCATTATCCCTATTTAATATAGTTTTTTTTTTTGGAAACTTTTTATAAATTCGTTATTATTTCGGGTAAATTAGGTTATACGAGATGGATAAATGAATAAATTCATTGGTGGCATCAACATTTTGAGCATAACAAATATATAGTCCGAAATTATTGTAATTTTGCAGTTATTCTTACAAATAGTGTGTGGAGTGAGTCTTATGCTGTGATACAGTGCTCCGCTTTAGTATTTACCCTCATATATATTTAGTTTAAAATACGGTCCAAATAGGATTTTTCATTCTGTCAATGAAAATTTTTTTTGTTTCTTTTGGACACTAAAATTAATAAAAATTAATAAAATAATAAATGGTGGGCCAAGATGGTGAATTTAGGATGAAAAATAAAAAGTAGAATAAAGTGACAATTTTGTAATATAGTGTAAAAATGAGAATAAATATATTGATAGTGGAATAACGTTACTTTTTTCTATTTACGTAAATGTTAAAACTTATTGTTGTCTTGATAAAAAAGGAAAGATATAAACTTATAGATGGGCCGGATGAGTAGTATATATGTAACGGAAACCCGTCTTTTACAAAATTTTGTATATAGTTTGAATTGATGAAGCAAAATAGATATTTTTGTGAAGTTAATATGCACATGTGGGTTTTGTACGTATAAGTGGAAGAAGAAACAAAAGTGATAATGTAGTCAAGATTGAGACCACAAAAAATCTTAGCTTTGGCTCCTGCAAATCAGCCCATATGGTGGGAATCATGCTTCTCATCTATATCTACACATATAATATATCTGCATTTTTTTCAAATCATAAACCCCACCCCATCCCCACGTATCTTGGAAGAAATTAAGCATTATATGAAGAATTGAAGATGATGATTTGGTTTATTTTTTGGAAATGTTGGTGGTTTTGGTAATTTAAAATCAACATTTTCTCATTCTTCCCCTAAATAAATGGGTCTCATAATATTGTAACCAAATTAAATCTTTCAAGATAAAATAACGACCATTTTAAAATCTTATTTATAAGTATTTACACTCTGAATGCATATAAATCTTAGCTCCTTAAAAATATATATATCAACATGTTCCTATTTTGAGTTTTAATGATATAATGATTATTTGATGATGTATGTAGAATGAAATTGATTTTGATACATGGTATGCATTGATAGGTGGACAATGTACCTGAAATTTCTTGATATAGAGATCTCAAGTAGCTAGCTAGAATGAGCAAAAGATTAAGAAAAAACACTCTTAAACGAAATTAATTTCTCTATGCTAATAGCTAAAATCGTTTTTTTCCTCCCCCTTGAATCTTGGACATGACTATTGGCTGAAAAAGAGAGTGCCTATAATATCTATGTGTCTATAAATAGGTTATATGTATACATAAAGTTATTGGGTCTGGCCCAAATAATATACAGGAAAACCAATTAATTATGTAGTCAAATATGTATTTTTAACGTGAAGTACGTACATCGATCAGTCATTTTCTTGATGTGCATCTCACAGCAAATGCATGACCGCCTATATCTGCAAATTAATGGCTCCATAATCAATAAAATGGGTGGGGCTAGTAATTACATTTTGATAATACTAAATGTTATATACTACATTCGTTCCAGAAAAACGTGCACACCACTTTTATTATCGAGTTTTTGTGAGCGAATTGTTTATTAGAATTTCAAATGATAAAGTGATTTTTAAAAGGGGGTATTATAGATCTATCTCTCATCTATTGCATGCATCTTTAAAAATTACTTCATCTGTTCTGTTATGAGAATTAAGCTATGAAGATGAACAATTAAATTTTAACGTAAAAATATACTATCCACTTGCAATCATTAATTTCTAAATGATTTCTATTTTATATTTTTCATAAAACTCAAATATAAACGTCGACTTACACTTAGATATACGAAAGCAATGTGTACTTATGGAGACAATTGACAAATGCATTATATTGTGATGTCGAAAACCTGGTCCAATCTAACTTAGGGAGTGGACCATTGCTGCATGAATATTAATATCTTCTATGTACTCCCAAAAGTACATCTACTATAGGGTGAAAAAAATTACTAATAGATAAAAATACACATAAATTGCATATGGTGCACCTCATTAAAGACCCATTTCAGAAAATATAATGCAAAATTGCAAACTGAAAACAAGGGGAATTTCTTTTTCAAAAGAACAGCTTTATGGAAAAGGAAAATTTCCAAAATTCCATAAATAGATAAAAAAAAAAAGCGTTGCTTTCTACATAATTTCTTTATAAAAGAATTACTGGCTTTATATATATGCAAAATTAAATACTTCAACAAGTTGAGCACAATATATTATTATGAATTAAATTACTATGTGTATCGTATTATATGAGTTATTCCCTCCCTCCTAAAGTTGTTTATATTTTTTTTCTAAGGGGTCCGTCCCAAATTAATTTGTTTACCCCTTTCTACAAAAGACAATAAAATAATTACACTTTTTTCAATTATCCTCTTACAACATCTTAAAATTACATCTCATGTCATTACTTTTATCCACAAAAAGTCATCTACTTTAATAATAAAGTAAAAAAGACTAATACCTTTAATCAAAAACCATTTTATTACTTTAAATCTTACAATAAATAACTTTCACATTAAAATTCGTGTCAAAAAAAAATTGACAAAATAACTTTGAGACGAAAGTAGTAATATTTAGATAGCAATTAAATGTGAGTTCTCTTTCATGACATATATTAAACAGTCTTCTAATGCATCGAAAAGACGAAAACTCGTTACGTCCACCAAATTTGGTACCCCACATCAATTTGTGGAGAGTTGCTTTCATTTATGCCCAAACTTGTTCAGTGAAACATATTGCACCTTTCGAAAATGCACTTGGATTGTATTGTACACTTGACAGATATATTTGACTTAAATTTGAGAGGGAACTTAAACGTCATACTTAGGGGGGTGAACATTTTATTTCGGGTATTCGACACGATCGGGTAAAACTCGATTGAATCGAGTATTTCTAAAAAAAAAAGGGTATCGGGTACTTGAACCCGATCCAAAATTATGAGATTGGGCATAGGGTACCCAATTTTTTTTGTATGTAATTATTATCTTTTATATATATTATTGGCATTTTTTCAATTTTATTTCCACAAAAATCGGGTATTGCTGGTACCCGTTTTATCGAATCGAATTCGGGTACTAATATTTTCTACCCGATTTTCGAATCAGATTCGAGTACTTATTTTTCTATCCGAATTTTTTGGGTACTCAATGAACTCAAACTACCCTATCCGAACCCACACCTAGCTAGTCAAACCTAATATCTTGTTCAAATTTAAAGGACATAAAGGGGTGGATATAGGGGGAAAGTTCGATATTTATAATTTTTTTTAATGTAGATTTTTTTTTATTTGAAATTTTATTTTATAAGAGTTCTTCACCTCCTTAGATTGAAACTATACACTTTTATCATATAATATGTAGATTTTCACCTCCCTCAAAATAAAATCCTAAATCCGTTACGTACCAGATTAAATATGTGAGTTCTTCGAATCGATTGATAAGACTTAACAATCCAAACGTGTGGAGAAAAGGCCCTCCCACAAAGCCAAAAAAAACATGAAAAAAAAAACATGGATGGACCAGCAAATCTTGATGCCTTTGGTCGCCACAAATAATTATAAACTTAATTTGAAAGCAGATTCTTATAAGAGCAAGAAAAAAACAGAGAAAAGTGAGCAAATATGAGCATATATCATTTTAGATCGATATATAGAATTGCACAAAAAAAGCAACACACTTTTCCTTGGAGGTTCTCCTAAAAAAGACACCCTTTGATGAAAAGTATAATGATATGCAACTTTTCATTAAGGAATTTTAAGTGGCCACTTTTGTCAATCACAAGCCTCTCTCTCCCTCTCTCTCTCCTAGGAGTGAGGGGATTTGGTGTTTTGAATTTGATGAAAAAACATTCAGACATGATCACATAATTCATATACATTTTTGCCAGCTTTATATATACATTCTTCATGCAAACATATATTATTACACTATGCTTTCATGGGGTCACTAATCAGAAACCCCAATGTCCAAATTTCGCCTTTACCCGTATCTAGTAATTATGCCAAAATAAAAATCACGTGCATACAATAAATAAAGTGGGGTTTGAATCGAGAATTTAAAATAAAAGCAATTGATATAATTAAAATAAGAGTGATCATAAGTTTTAAGTTCGTGGCGTTTTTTTACATACATTCTAGAATTCACAAATCCAAACGTAACATAAATGTTCTAGTGAGGTCTATCATGAAATTTGTTAACCGCCAAATCCCATTTATATTTTTATGCATATGGCCTTCAGATTATCACGGTTGATATAAGTTTGTAATATAAGTCATATCATTCAGTTATTACTACTAATATAAGTTGCACCCTTAGTATTATGAGTAATACCATTTATGTTAATAAAAAGGCATAACATTCAAATATCACAACCAATACCCTTAAGAATATATAAATACACAATTAACCAATTTCATAGATTTTTGTGTGAAACTTGTTCACCATTTACTGTGTTATTTTAAAATATATGTATTTAAAAGAGTGAGTTGAAGATTTGACAGAACCAAGATTTATAATAATTTTTCGATTGAGTGTGTGATAAGAAGTAAAAGATCAACATCAATTACCCCTTCAATTTGAAAAGTAGATGCACTAAGATCGTAAGATGATTTTGGCTCCTTTGCTTAAATAAAATTACAAAATCACACGTTTATACCAACAATGCTATTTAAAACTCTTCTCAAAATAAAGAGCTAGCAACTGGAATACACTGATATTACAGCATGCTACCATTTATTCTTCAATATCTACATTTGATGATAAGAAAGAAAAATAGTATGTACGATTCATATATGACATTAATTAATTGTTCATATTTCACCATACTTTCAAAAAACTGAAATATATGTATTGTATAATGTCTCATGTACTCATAAATGACATCCTAACTAGGGGTGGACGTTTGGTTGGTTCGGTCAGTTTTGGGTTGTTTTTCAACCGAACCGAACAAATCAAATTAGGCAAATTTAAACTAAAATCGAACCAAAAATGGTGAGTAACCAACCCAACCGAACCAAACAAGAAATTCGGGTTTGTTTGGTTTATTCGATTAAAAAAAAATTAACTTTGAAATTCACAATTTAATAATTTCCCAAATTAAAAAAAAAAAAAGTCTAAAGTTAGAGCCCAAGAAATAAAAAAAAAGTTAACCATGCTCTTTTGTGGGCTTCAATAATATGATCAACAAATTGGGGCCAATAAATGATCTACTTGCAGCGTAATAAATGATCTCGATTTGAATAATATTGGTCTCTCAACACGTCAATAAACAATTATACAAAAAGACATCCATATTAAATGAATTTATTATTTATTAATATGTATTTAATATTTTCTTATTATATATATGTGTAGTTTGATTGGTTTGGTTTATTCAGTTTTTTTAAAACTATAACCCAAATCGAACCAATTAAAACCGAATTTTTAAAAATTAAAATCGAATTGACCATAAAAACCGAACAAACCGAACCAATTAAACCAAAAATCATTGGTTCGATTCGAAACTCGGTTTTTCGATTTTGTGTCCACCCTAATCCTAATCTGCAACACATGCATAACATAAAATAGGACACAATTTTTCTTATCTTCATCAAGTCTGATGAAGTAAATATTGTTCACTTAGTAATTAGAGAAGGATTAAAAAAACAAATATATTACTAATAAACAAAAAAATGACCATGACTTGTGTATATAAAAATAAAATGAAATCTAACCACATATATACAAGAGCATCCGAGGCAAAAAGAAAAGAAACAGAAAAGGTAAAGTAAAAAAAGGATGATGTGTGTGTGAGAGAGACAGAGTGTGTGTTACATATGTGAGTGTGCTTGTGCCAAGAAAAAGTTATTGTCATCAAACAAAGCTAACTTATATCTCACAATTAATCTAATTAATTAATTAAAGCTATTATAATTAATTTCCACATATATATATGCTTCGGATCCACATTTATTTCCTTCTACTCTTTCTTTAAGTTTTCTCCATTAATTATGTGTTGTGGTAATATTTTTCTGTCATTTTAGGAGCTTCAACTCAACCCTAGGTTATTAGCTTTTTGTTTTTGCATTAAATTTAGTCTGCTTTAAAACAACGCATTCTTTCCTTCCCACACATATATTTTGTTTGGTTATATTACCAAAACCCAAAAGTAAGCACTCATGTTTGTCCAAAAGCCGATTGTGGTGGGTGGGACCCTTGATAAGTATACAACATGTCTATCATCGGTCTTTTTCTCTTATAACTTCTCTTCTTTATTTTTTGGTCTCCATCTACAACTTGTTTTTGCATGGATGAGATATATGGGGCATGCTGGTTTTACTTTCTTTTTTTATCCCCAACTACTTACTTTCTTTTCCCTTTTATCTTCTTCATTTTCTGACTTCTCCTACATATTAATATATATATTCTATATATATATATATATATCATGAATGCATAACACACCTATCAAGATCAAACCCCATTATGTATGCACAATTTGACAACACGTCTTAGTGGAATTGGCATTAATTTCAGTTTCCCAATGGAAAATGCTGGGGAATTATAATACATGAATTAATTTTACGTGTCTCTCTATAAATTTAGATTTTTAAATTGGTTGAAATTCTTTAATTCAGAGTTTTGTCCTTAGTTCAAATCTCGTTTGAAAGTAATTTCACCCGTATTATAATTTTTACATAAATTGAAATTATAATTTCCGGAACACTTGAAACCATGCATGTTAAAGATTGAACCATGTCAACTAGTGGCCTTGTTGTTTTCCTTTCTAAGCAGACATTTTCGTTCTTGAAAAGTGGATTCTCCACTTAGGAAGGATGGGTCTTGGTAAACTGTAGGCCCAGAAATTGGCAAATTTTGCAATAAATTAATAAATATAAATATTTTGAGAACAGAAACTCATCTTCTAGTTTCTTTAGTTTTCATGTGAAGTGTGAACCAAGTTCATGTGAATTTTTATTTTAAAAGTAATATTTTTTAGTGAACAAAGTATCACATTTAAGAAAGAAAAAAATTCATAGTCAAATTTTCAATATCACTAAAAATATTAATTTGTATGCTAGTATAAATAAAATGTATTATCGAATTCATCATAAAACTTCCGTAAATCTGGTTACATAAGTTTTTGTTCTAAAAAATCTCTGACTCATGACTAACTGATATCACTAATTGACAGATTTGAAATTAATACAAGTATTTGAACTGAATATTCTTTCAAGGTTGAAATTTCGAATTCACCCAAACTAGTCTTAAATCCTCCATTAGACCAGACACAACCTAAAAGTGTAGAGAGAGATAATAATTGTCCTTATTTTTATCACTTTTGTTTTATTTTCATTATTTTCTATATATATAGGCGATTGAATTTCAAAATTAACAGAAAAAAAGAAAATTAACAAAGCTACGCAAATGTGTGAATGAGAGGTTGAACAATGAACAAACAAATCCATGTGAAAGTAAGAGCCATTAATTGACCTACTTTTTGTTTTAAAAAAAAACATCCTGTCTGCTGGTAATTGTTTTGAGAAATAGTATTAAGTAGTAATTTGGTTTGGTTTGATTTGGTTTTTAATCATTAACTTAGTTGCTTCATTAATTCTTTTGTGGGCTCCCCACAACACACATGAAAACACTAGAGGTTAACAGCTAACTTCGATTTAGGAACAACCATTTTAGGTCATTGGATTGCCTTAAGTTGACATTTCTTTATTGAGCTATACATCACGGTCAAACGTCAACTACACTAGACATTACCAGTCAACAACTGATTAAGATTTGAGAATTATGACTGAAAAAGACTCCATCCAATTAACCTGATGAATTTACTTATTTCTTGTTTTCTTCTGCAAATATCGTATAAAAATTTGGAAATGAATACTAACTCCATCAGATAAACAATCACGTTTGATATTTCCTGTCAATTCGATCGCTGAATAAATTGTCATAGTAAGCAGAACTACAGAAGTAAAAAATATTGAATATTCTTTATAAGGTTGCCTTTTTAAACTGAAGTAAATGGAAAGAACCATCTTATTGGCTAATTCTTGGGCTCAATAAAAAAAAAATGTTCTGCTTACCCTCCAGAGGGGCAGTAGCAGCAGCATCGCCTGATCTGTAGATTTCCGCACCACCCAAGCTCCATATTGGGCCACAGGCCCATAGAAAAAGCCCAATGATTTATTGTTACAAAATGAAAATTTTCGAAAACAAGGGAAGGGATGTTACATGTAAATGCCGGAAGAATCTGGTGAAGCTGTATTTCGCTTTTGCCGCTTTTGATAATCCCATGATGTTGAGCATTGCTGTATTTTGAGGTTTACCACCGGATATGGAAACATCGAAGAACTGCTTTTCAAACTCCATAGAGTGGTAGAAATGTTTTCACAAAAGAGTGAGCCAATGCTCCTGTAAAAATGTAGCTGTCGACCCTATCTAGTATCCCACCTGCTCAGAAAAAAATGCTCAGATATGGGCCTGAAAGATATGTAGATTTATTTCTCACACACACATACAAACAGAGAATTGAGAGAGAGGAACTAATTCATGTGTGAGTTATCCTGGCAGCTTTAAGTGTTTTAAAGTGACGTACTTTAACCAAATTATGGCAATATTACAATGCATCCACAGAAACTAATGGTAAGAAAAAATTACCGTGTCCCGGCATGAGAGATCCTGAATCTTTGACGCTAGCGTCACGCTTGATCGTGGATTCGGTAAGGTCACCGAAAGAGATCCAAAGAAATTCAGAAAGCCAAAAGCTACAGCACTGAGAATTATTTGGGCAACATCAATATGTGTAAAGAGAGGCTTAATACAACGATATATTCATATTTAAAAGATCATGAAAGCCATGGAACAGGACCCAGAAATGGAATGAAGAAGAGAAACCAAGATTAAAATGCTGAAAATAAACCTGAGGGTTGAAGAAGGCCAGGAGAAGATCTTGGCCAATAAAACAGAGATCATTATACAACCACCTAATCCGGCAAGAGCTCCCTCCCATGTCTTTTTTTCGACTAATTGCAGTAAGTGGTGTTCACCAAAAGCCTCTTGCCAAATTCCATTAAGATCTTACATCCACATGATAGGTCACTTTCTGGATTAAATAATAATGAGTAAATTAAAAATGCAACATACAATCGTAGTGGTGGTTAATATTCAAGTTTTTTTTTTGCCCAGAGGGATGTATCAATGTCTCAAAGTAACTATTACCCATTCAATGTTGTGTAACTGTGAACGATTCTTGGTCAGGGTACACTCACACGATGAGACAAAGCCTAGGATAAAAGAGTACCTTGCCACCAACAAAAGCAAATGTATCCGCTGCAATTATACTGCTAAATGAGATCAAGGTGGCCACAAGGCCCACCGTCCAGAGAGTGTGACCACCAAGAAGAAGAGGCCAAGATGCTGCAAATCCTGCCAAACATAGACGGAGGTCAAAATAATTACTATAACCACAAATGCTGATCCAATACAGATTGTAATAGTTTTTAATAGCACCACCAACATATTTTCTCTCTTAAACTGAGCAAATATAGAAATCTAAAATCATCATATAAGCAGATGTCCAAACAAAGGAGAATGAACTTTCAAATTCAAGGCAAGATTATGGATTGTACAAAGTTCCAAACTTCGAGCTTAACGCCTTCATTAGATATTTTCAGGATATGATTAGATTAAGTTTTGAAGTGTCTTGCAAACAAGGATTACTATATAATAGCATGATATATACTATTGATTCCAAAATAGTAATACAATAAGGGCAGAAGCCTCAAAATCATGCACCAATGCCAATGCCAATTTATCAAAACTTGCATGTGACATAAAATGACTCTCCAATTAAAAGCAACATAGAAAAATGTCTTACTTGTATTCAGTGAGGGGGCTGCTATACCACACCGCAGCTTAACCCAGAAACAAGGAAGGTAACCACAATAAAACAGTCCAAACATGGTACTACTAAGCTGAGAAAAACGAGGATTTCCCCTCTGCAGAAGGACGCCCATAGTAACAAAAAATGCAGCAGATGTCACAGAGACATCAATGTTGCCAAAGTATCTGAAAGGAGAACACACGAATCATAATCGGCAAAAAAAAAAATCGATAAATGGCTGCACGCGTAAGTTCTTCAGCAACTAGCAACTTTGATAGGTAAACATACAAGTCATGAATTTTTTACTAATAAATAAACTTATCTAATGTCTATATCGTCTGAGGCAAAGTTGAAGACACTAAGTATACTGGTGCATCTCACATACCTAGGTCACTGCTGAACTTTATACTTAAGAGGATGGGTCTTCACTGTGGCCCTTGCTGCAGCAGTCTTTATTGAACCAGCAGGAACTCCAATGCCTATTCCAAATATAATCCTTTTTCTCAATTGACTTGCTTTTTGTAGATTTTCTGTATCAATACTGCCTCCAACAGATGGATTGCCTGTTTTAACTACCTACAATATTAGCAGTCCAGTTGAATAGTACACACAGTATTAAAGAATTATACATCTAAAGAGTATAATGCAAATCTAAATGCATTTGCAGCATCAGGTTATGGTTAGTAAAAAATAATTTCCATATCTTACTCTAGTTAAATATGGTCGCATGCCTTAAACATTTGAAGGAGTTTCTTTCATTTCTTCTACAAGCTCTCAGTAAATTTCTGTCTACATATATGCATGCACTGCTGCCATTTATGTAATTAAGGACATTATATCTGATAAAAATTATGATAAATAAAAAAAAGGTTAGATGGAATACTTAGGTTTCAATTGGTGTGTAACTTTTCATGAGCTCATAGAACACATAGTGTCATTTTGATGACTAAAAATTCACTTACCTAGAAGCAAGAACTTGTCACTAAAATAAACAGAATGATATCAAAATAATTGGTCTATTTTCAGCATAGAGTACACTGCCCCTTACCTCATCAGTGATTTCACTGTTGTCGATTCGCTCCGGCTGCTCGGCCCTAGCCTCACCCGAGATCACCCTCCGTCGGTGCTTAATCAGAAAACCGCCCTTAGGAAATCCAAAACCTCCACTACCACCTACCTCAAATTTGAACCTAATTTCTTTGAAATTCGATCGCGTGGCAAATTTCAGAAATGCAGGCCGATGGCGAAACTCAGACTGCGAGCGACATGAACAGAGGGAGGTGACGGAGAGAGGAATTAAAGCAATTCTATCGAATTCTACAATTTGCGGAGCCATTGAGAGGCGAAATCGGTGTCGGAGAAAGAGACGGTCACATAGAACTAAGGTGCATAGCTGGTGGTGGTTGTGGTGAGAAGATATGGAGGGCGGTAACACGGCGATTGGGTTGAGATTTAGCGGCGGCGCTTTTGATAAAAACTCCACCTCGGGATATTCAACGGATCTGATGGTCGCCTGCTTGATGAAACAGCCAGGTGTGGACAATTGTGGTACTGTAAAACAGTTGGGAGTAGTATTCATGTAATTACGTCATCTATCTATTCTTGTACTGTTCATTCATTTAGTATCTTTTTACTCACTCGTAATTTTTTTATCAGGCGGCCAAATTAACCGCTTGTGCCTTTGTGAAAAAAAAAAGAAAGAATATACAGACAATAGAGATAATTTGCTCAAATATTTGGTAATCGCAAAGCCTCATGTAAAATAGGCAAATTGGTTTGAATTTTGTGTATTATACAAGAAATTTATTCAAATAAGACCTACTTCTTGATCGAACATTATGATCATTAAAACTTTAGAAGTAGTGATTGTAATTTTGTTTGAATTTTGATAACATAACCTTCATATTGGACATCACAAAAATACACCACAGACATTTTTTTCATATTTATAAATCACTAATTTAATTTAAAATGTTATGTCAAGCTGTAACGTATTCTAACCACAGAACCTGCCAAGTCATACAGTACGAAAGATATGACTCGTTCCTAAACGAATTAGAGATAATATATTTTGGGTCTTAAATCTGGAAAACAAAAGAATAAATCATATCCTATAGAAGTTTTACAGAAAGCTTAGCGATCAAAAAAACTGTGAATATCAAAATAAAATGAAAGTTGTAGAAATACATCCTTAAGTTACACAATCGAAGGATGCTGAGCAAATTAGTCACACAACCAATGCATTTTAAGCAATTACAAAAAGAATCCAAACCCATTTAGGCATGTTTTCTACAGTCAAACAAACAGCTAATCTGAATCCAAAGCTCTGCAAATGCTAATAAATTTGAACAAGCATATCTCACAGATCTCAATTTCATCGATCATGTTCTCTTCAAGAGATATCCCAATAGGAGGCCTATCAACCCAACAATGATAACATACATGAATGGAATGCCTCCACCACGGCTTTTTCGCCTCAACATCTCCTGCACAAATGAATAACAACTTGATACATTAATCTTTTAATCAAATTGTCAAAAGAATTTCAAAAGCTTCATCCAACAACAATCTTAAGAAGACCCAAGAATTTGAACACAAGATCTACTTATCCCATAGCTTTCAAACGCATGAATACAAATAGAATATATTAAGGCTTCAGATATCAACTCTGGATATCTTTCCAGTAATAAAACAGGTTACAGAGACTAATTTCATGTACAAGTCCACCATTTTCTTCTTTAGTTGGGCTGGAATTTTACATATATTTTGTTTGGTTAGTGAGAGTAATAGTGGCACTCGATATTTCTCCATTTGATATAGTAATATGGAATTTTATATATATTTTGTTTGGTTAGTGATTTGCATGCAGCATGTGGAGGTTGTCCAGTATAACTGATCAAGTTCGTTGACTTGCAAAGTGCAAGACAAGTTGGGATACTAAAAATGTTAAAGTTATAGGTAAACAGTATGAAACATGGATGAGTTACTAATATCATTTTTAACTCATCTGCTGATATCAGAATATGTTCAAATACAGCTATTCCTCTATCCAACTATGCGGAGTCGGCTAATAAGGAACATATCTCGCAATCGTAATCAGTCAAGACTCGAGAGACAATCATATTCAGGTACATCTTTCTTTTAATAGTTAATTTCCATGTATCTTAAGGACTTCCCCTTAATTTGGGCAAATGAATCTCCACTTTCTAAACAACATACTGGGGCATGTGCATGTCTACACACATGTCCAGATCATGTCAAATATATTTCCTGATTTATTCTATCTAATTTGATTAAGTCCGCACATCCATATCAACATTCTCATTTCTTCTACCCTCATTTTTTGGTTCATTTTCAAATTTGGTAGCCCAAATATAGAAAGCATTAGTCTGCTGTTCACAAGAATGGAGTTTCTGGTTTCAATGCAAAAATAAGAACTGCATAAATTCTGATACTCTTCATGGTACGGATCGTGTATGAATATGCTGTTCAAATATAGAAATAAGAAACTGGAAAAACATTTGTGCTTACCTTCTTTTAAGTTCTTATTATTATTAAGTATTGATCCTAATCTTTGGTGTGTTTGTGTGGGTTGATGGGGTGCTACTGTGCTAGTATTAATCTTTCAAAATAAGTGATCCTCAGAAATTAGTAACAAAAAAAATCAGAAAATACCAGCTTACCAGTTCTTGCTGAAGCTTGTTGTTTTGCTGAATAGCAGAACGTTTCTCCTCGGTCAGCTTAGAAATTAGGGCCTTGACCTACAAAATCAAACAAACAAATAATACAGAATAGTGGACAATAAGGACGCCAATAGTTTTAACCAAATGGCCAAAATCCCAGGACAATCTTTTACACATTACAAGATTGAACATTGAAAAGTGAAATTGATAAATTAGCAACTCTAGATAGGCATGGGTTATTAATCTAACACCAAACTAATGTAAGCCAAGAAAATATGGCCATATCGTACCTTATATTTACAATTGTGTGTATACTCTAGAGTTGTATATTTCTATGATTAACCTCATAATGTAACTTAAGTTATAATTGCCAACCATATAATGACTCAATGGGGGAAAAGTTTGACCACACCAATTAGAACCAGCATGCGCAAAGCAAATTTAAGAAATGGGAAAAGAATATGAACAGCACTCAAATTAATAACATGTGTATAACCTCTGTGGAGCTCTCCTGCTGGTCAAGAAATCCTTTTGACACCTGCAGTCATGTAAATTAGAAAATAAATGAATCCTCAGCTTCTTAAGAATATAAATAATGGTTTGAAAATAAACATCCTTGCAGTTGAATACAATATCCCGCCACTTACAGTGTTGAAGTCAGATGTCTGATTCACAGTCCCATTATCTGATACTGAGGCCCTCGGGGAGGTGCCTTCCTCAGATCCCTCTCTCGACTGGTGAAGGTGGTTGTGGGGGTGGAACATAGGAAACTCTCAACTTGCATTCCTCAACATGATTCCCCGACTCTTTGCTGAACTGGAAAAAGAAAAACGACAGAAGTTAAAAGGTAATGATTTCTGATTAGACTCCCACATTCCAACTTAAACAGAACATTAGAAACCAAAATGTCCTATACCATTTCAGCAGTAATATCCTTTTGCAGTAGATCCAGCGCTCACAGCTACACATTGGAGAAGAAACTTATCCCTGCATTGCATGTCTACTGGAGCCTCCTTTTGGGCTTGCATCGTTACTGAATATATAAACATGTCATGAATTTAGTAACTACAGAGAATTATCACACCTATTATATAGTATTATTTCTTATTATCATCTTCCAACCTTCAACAACTATAATTAACTAACTAAGAAACAAGAGGGTGACACGCAGTCATAAAATGGTGCAGTATATAAAAGAACTTATACATATTAGAAAAAGAGACCTATAACATCACAGGTTGAGCGAGGAAGCACGACTCCAGTGTTTGGCCTCACACAGTACTTCTTAGGATTCGTAGTCTTAACCTGAGTAATTCAATGAAAATACAAAACCAAAATAAGTTAATACCAGACAATCACAGGAGCATACCACATATATTACTTTCTTTTCTATTTTAGTCAAGCAGATATCATCCAAATTAACCAAAAAAAAAAAGGATAATCAGAATGAACAAAACCAAAATACTTACCTTAAAAGCGACATAATTATCGGATTTGTTGGACAATTGCAGGAACATGAGATCTGCTTCTTCAATTCGACTTTTATTATAAACAAGTAAAAAAGAAAAAAAAAATCAGAACAAATATCATAGTGAAATGAAAATAGAAAGCACGGATCTAAAATAACAAAATTAAATCAGCATATTCCCCAATTTTCTCACAGCACTAGAATATTCTAGAAATTAACAATTGAACCAAGAAGTAAGACTTTATAACAAAGCAATTTATGGATGATGACAGATACATAAACAAAGTTTTCAATTACATGGGAATTGAAGTTCAAGAGGTTCGATTTGGAGGAGGTCGCCTGTGCTCATTTCTAAGCGGATCGCCGATCTATCCGCCGGAGAATTTAGAATATCGTGGATTTAACGGGAATCCGAACGTCTCAACGTCTACGGAGATTGACGCCAAAGTAGATTGCAGGGCGGATTAAGAGAGGAAAGGAAGAACGGAGAGATCTGGGGTTTCGGAATTATTGGGAAATTTGAATACGGTTTTTCAGTTTAGAAAAGGAAAATAGAAATGAGTAGAAATAAATGAATAATGGGAAAGAGGAAAGTGATGTTCAATAAAATCGGCATATTATTTAATTATAGTCGCATTATATGTGACTCTATTGTCCCCAGGCAGGTAATTTTCTTTTACTTAATATATTTTTTTTGGACAGGTCTTTCTTAACAATTTTCTAATATTAATACTTTCCTTTTCTTCTTTTCCAGGTCTTTCTTTCTTTATAAACAGCAGAAGAATATAAAGCAATTTTCTTGACTTTCCTAATACGAAAATAAAAAAAAATCTTCATTATTTCCTACTCTTTTATCCAACAAAAATAAACCAATAATTATTTTTGTAAAAAATTAAGAAATTAAAATTATTATTATTCAAATATTAACTTTTTTTTTGTTTTTTCATTTTGTTCATTAATTTGTAAGAAAAATGTAAATTTTTACAAGAAAATTCTTGCTCTAAAATATTGTTGGACTGACATAAGTTGAAAATTACCTTATATAACATCTGTTGACGCCTTTGAGGAGAAGAAGAAATGAGAAACGGCGAAGGAGCGGCAATGATTTTAGGGTTTGTAATATATATGAAGGGTGGGGCACAGAAATAATCTTTGGGCCAAAGTAAAACCAAAACCTTTGGGCCCAAAACAAATTTCTTATCACCGTTAATTAATTTATTTCTCTATCAAGCATGTGCATATATTTATATAATGTTATATATAATATTAAATTATATATATAGTATTAAATTATATATATATATTAATGGATATTCATGTCCGGTTTTTTTACACAGGTTGAACAAAATGGTGGCAATAACTTGGGTTCGTTTTCATGGGTTTAATTCCGTCCGATTTTAAAAACATTGATATTGGCCTTTATTAAAACTCAATCTAAACAATTTCATCGTAATTCATTAAACGATCCCTTTCAACCCGTCCAACGACCAAAAAAGTAATCATCTAAAATCTAAAAAACATTAAATAATAGTGGTGGGGTGTTGATTTATCTAAACTCAAATTAATCTAACGGCTCCACACCCCACACGACACATAATAGACTTGTGAATGTTGCGCATAGGAGAGTGAAAAACACATACTACTATGACGCATTTCTAATGTCATATGAACAAAAGTAGTAGTTGAGTACTTGTAAGTTGTAACATAATATTATACTCCTAGTCCTAGTCCTAGTCCTAGTCCTAGTCCTAGTATAAAGAACGGCTTCAACACCGTTGCTGCTAACTTGTGCTGTGCCACACCGACCCTGCAGGCCTCCGAGTGAGAGAGATTTCCGGCAATGAAGTATCGCATTAGTCGTGGTTCCATAGTGACAAGAACACATCACCATGCTCATCGTCTTCGTCCACATTCCGGTGAACCTGGCCCTTCTAACGTGAACGTTGACGCTCCAACGAAGTACGGTTGGAAGCTGAAAAGAAGATTGCAAATTGTCATACCACCTCCCCACTATGACGTTTTAAGGTACGTAATAAGTACAGAGCTTATTTACAAAACCTTCCATATATGTAGTATATAGTAGAGAATTTTAAAAATCCATCCCTGCTTTGAATAACTAGTTGAACTTGAAACTGACATGTTTCAATATTTAGTCAACGGACATGATCCAACAACATATGCATCTTTCTCCCATATCCTCTCTCACTTGTGGCCCTTGCAATTGTGATAACTTCACCCATCTCAATGGCAGTGCTATACGCATTTAGTTTGTTCATAGGAGTTGTCGATTGGGGTGTGAACAAGATGCATGGCGTACTAGTACACTTGTTTATAAGTTTGCATTTTTAGATGATATGGATTCTTATAAATAAAAGCTGTTTATGATTTGAGTGTTTTAGTTGTAAAACATACAATGAAATGTTGTAGTGTGTATAAGCAATAATAATTGAGATAGTTCAATTAACAAAGTCCATATGCTTTTACAAAACTAAATTGAAGGCGTAGAGATCCAAATTCCAACACTGAAATCATAAACTAGAGAAACTTGAACCTCTTATACTTGCAAAGAAACTTCCACCATCAACACTCCATCTCCTTGTATAGGTGATAAAGCATCCTCCGGAGGGACGTCGTCGCAGGCCCAAACTAATACAACACGAATCACGTTCACAGCCCATTCGATTCCTCTAATGAACAAACTAAATGCGTACAGCAACGCCAGCGACACAAGAGAAACTATCACAATGGCAAGCGGCACAAGTGAGAGCGCAGGGTACGGGAGAAAGATGCATACGAGACAGATTACTGATAAAAGAGCTGATGCAAGAGCAGCGCGGCGTAATATTTGCATCCATTCACCGCTGATCAGGATGACATTTTCTCTCATTATCCCTGCAATTAGCCAGTAGCCAAAAGTGGCTGCAATCAAGCACCACAATGCCGCCGCATTTTCCTGAAATATGTTCGCGGCTGGTTTGCCTTGATATTTCAGAGGTAAGAGGATAAGCAGCAGGGGAACCTCATATTTCATCACTTGCAACAGAGGTGGAGTGCTTCTTGATATCAATTTTTCTTCCCTACATAGAATCAAAATTTAATCAAATCGTTTTAAAAAGGAATTAACAAATTAATACTCCCTCCGTTTCATAATAAATGACTATATTACCCATAGATCAGGCAAAATCTAAAATAATGAATTATTGCCCTGCGCGTAACTAAATCCAGGACTAAAACCTTAACCTCCAAAGGAAAAAGGGGTGAAGAGTGAAGACAAATCAGAAACAACTATGAATCCTTTTAAGAACAACTCTGTTAATTTATTAGAATTATTTGATACCAAGTTAAGAAGTCGTAACGAAGGTGGAATGATAATCATTCTCATTAATACTACTTGTTAATTTTGTAACCAAAAGTAATAAATGCAATCAGCAATTCTAAAGTGATGGAACAAAATACTTTTAAAAATAGTAGTTAGTAATAAACTAGTAATAAGAAAAGCAAGTAAAACAAAAATTAAAAATAACGTACACAGTAGCTGGAGAGATGAGAGATGATGAGAAATAATTTTTAAAAAAAAGGAGCATATGAGCAACATGAAGAAGAAGTAGTGGATGGGGGATTGATGCTTACATTGGGAGAAATCAAGAAACACAAAAGCCGTTAACTACAGTTGCTCAGGCACCTATTAGAATGCAGAATTTGCAGTTAATATGCAACATAAAGGTTGAGTTTTCAACATGCCGTTAAAAACAGCGTTAAATGAACAAGAAAGAGAAATGGTTGAATTGGATGTACGCATTCTACTTGTGGGTTATTTCACATTGTTGGAGTTCGTTAGTATTTAGAATTGGATGTGCATTCTAGTTGTGGTTATAATTACGCATTGTTGGAGCTTCTTAGTATTTATGAATACATGTTTGAAGGTTGAGGGTTGAGGGTTGAGGCTGCACTTTTTTATTTATTTCCTGAAAATGACGTCTTTGATCAACGTACGCGTTAAGGTCCCGTCGGCACCTACACTTGGTACTATTGTTATTTATTTTTTATTAACTCGGTACTCAAAGAGCGGATAATTCGGGGATTAGAATCCACTATCCACTAAAGATGCTGTCACACTTTTAAGTCGGGAGCAGTTCTCGTATGGATTAATTTCGCCTCAAAATTAATCGCACTTGAGTTTTAACTAGGGGACTATCTCAAGAAATAATCGCGATTTAAGTGTAGTATTATTTAACTATAGTCGCATTATATGTGACTCTATTGTCCCCAGGCAGGCAATTTTCTTTTACTTAATATATTTTTTTTGGACAGGTCTTTCTTAAAAATTTTCTAATATTAATATTTTCCTTTTCTTCTTTTCCAGGTCTTTCTTTCTTTATAAACAGCAGAAGAATATAAAGCAATTTTCTTGACTTTCCTAATACGAAAATAAAAAAAAATCTTAATTGTTTCCTACTCTTTTATCCAACAAAAATAAACCAATAATTATTTTTGTAAAAAATTAAGAAATTAAAATTATTATTATTCAAATATTAACTTTTTTTTTTGTTTTTTCATTTTGTTCATTAATTTGTAAGAAAATTGTAGATTTTTACAAGAAAATTCTTGTGAAACATATATAAAACATAATAATATATTAAAATTACATAAAATTATAGTAAACAACATTCAAATAGAATGAATTATTTTTCCCAATCTTTTTTAATCTTTTTATCCCCAAACATAAGGTTTGTGATGATACTTTAGAAGGAATTAATTAATTAATTATGTTGGTGTGAGTCTTTGGTGTGTCAGGGTGGGTTGTGGAATCTAAACGAGTGTGGGTGTGGTGTGGGGGTTACAATGGAGTCGTGAGTTGAGGGGGAGAGAAATGTCCTTGTATGATAAATCATTGGATTGTATTAACATGTTGAAATTTAGGATGTGTTTTGAAACACTTAAAACAGCTTTCAAAAGCACTTATTTTCAAAAGTTGTGAGAGAGAGCTTTGAAAATAAGTGCTTCTGAAAGTTATTTTAAGTGTTTCACAACACATCCTTCCTCTCAAGATTCGAAAGACTCATGGAGCTGGAAACACACACCAAATGGCAACTACTCCACGAAAATGGCATACTCGATCACTGATTTTCAGTCTACGCAAGGTGTTATCAACGCGCAACAACAAGTCAAGGAGTACAAGATGCTTTAGAAGAGTTACGCTCCGAGAAGGATGCAAGAAATCGTGTGAAAAATTTTGCAATAAAGATTACCAACTAAAATCACCTAAGATCTGGACTGAGCCAGAGACTGATACCATGAAAGAATTATGTCTCATCTAAAAGCTCGAACTTGTAGAGATGTGCGAATTAATTAGTTTATCTAATTTCCCTCAACACTCCCCCTCACTCGTGGGTCGAATCATTACTTCTGCCCTCTAGGGAGGAGGCCCAACGCGTGGATAATTTTAAATGGGTGGAGTGCTTTCAACGGGAATCGAACCCAAGATTTGGGCTGAGCCAGAGTCTCTGTTATCATGAAAGAATTATGTCTCATCTAAAAGTTCAAACTTATAGAGAGGTGCGAAATTAATAGTTTTTTTAATTTCCCTCAACAGAAGACATTGCACATTTATTCTTCGAGTGCCAATTATGCTCTCTTCTAGGGGAGAAGTTTCATCGATGGCTCAAAATTTCGGTTGTACATAGCTCCTCACCTTCCACTCACTTTATCTGTCATCTCAACTTGTTCGATCCTGGTAAACGCAAAAGAATTTCTGCTACTTTTTGGATATGCATGGTATGATTGATTTGGAAGTTTAGGAATGATGCTATCTATAACAATTTGACTCCGTTATTACATTAGTTGTTAGATGAAGCAAAAGTCAGTTTATGGTCCTGGTTTTCGGCAAAATTCCCTAGAGGTAGAGCGTTGTCTTTCTTAGATTGGGTAGCAGACTCGTTGGGTAGTTGTGGCGACATTTATGCACTGAGTTCGGTAGTTCATTGATGTAGTTTTTGCAGTAGGCATGTTTGAAGTTAATTGTAAATGTTTTGTTTGGATTCTTTGTGATGCAACTTTGTTGTTCATGTTGAACTTCAATTAATATATCTATTTTCTAATTAAAAATAAAATATTTTATATAAAACCGTGTTGCAAAAGGAGTATCCATCACCGGACATAGAGTAATATTTAACTGAGTTAATGAGTCAGCCATCGATACTCCGGTTAAGTTTCGTAAATGATGAGATCATGGGATTGGGTGAGATCATCTTTTCTTAATTTTTTTTTTAAAACCATCTTTTCTTAATCTTATGTCAGCAATTTTAACTTGATACGCATGGAAGCTCATTGACAAAAGTCAAAACATTTTTCATTTTACGTCATGTTCCACGTAATCAACCAGTACTTAATTTTTATGATACTTTGTATTGACAGTATATATTAATTCTCCCAGAAAATATCGCAAATAGTTTTGTAACTTTGTCCGATTTTAGAAATAGTCCTGTAAATTTTTATTTTATAAATTGTGGTCCTTTTGGTTTTAATTGTAGTCCTTTTCGCCGAATAATTTAAAATTTGATCGGAAAATTGACCTAACTTTTTATTCTGATCACATTGACGGCCGTCACCACTCTCATTTGAACTCTCTTTCATCAAAGAAGAAAAATTCTCAATCAATTTCATGTTTTGATTACACCTCCCTCGTGAATCGCAACTTCAAAATCACGAATTACATTCATTATCATGGCTAATTTCGAGTGATTTATGTTGGAGGGTCGAAACTTATACTATTATCTTCCTTTCGTTGAACCCGTCATTTCAATATTTTTTTCGCATTATTTGGTGTGTTATATCATATTTTCGGCCATTTTCCGGCTAAAATTTTCAATTTTCGGCGAAAAGGACTACAATTGAAATCAAAATGACCACAATTGATAAAATAAAAACTTGCAGGATTATTTTTGGAATCTAGCAAAGTTACAAGACCATTTATGATTTTTTCTCTTAATTCTCCAGTCACCCATTTCATAATCATCGACTAAAATTGTGGAGGGCTGCACGGAAGTTGGTCGGAAAACAATGGCCGACGAAATCCCACGCCGCCTCTGGAATGTGAAAATGAGGAGGAAAGTTGCGAGTGCCTACTCTGTATCCAGGTCCCTCTTTTTTTGTTTTCTTCTTATGTCACGTACTAATAGCTCTTATTGAGGGATTAAAAAACTTATTATAATAAGTATATAAGCTATTTTAAACTAATACTTAAGAGTTATTTTAGTGCAAGGATGGACTAATGCTACATACATCCCCTGTTTGGGTGGATAAATGATAGTTGAATTCAAATAATAAGGTGAAGCTTATATTTATGATTCATTGAAGAATAGGTCTAGTGTGAAAATTTTCATGTACGAAAATCAATAAAATTGTCCTAAATCAATCATCTACACCCTAAATACTAAATAATAAACTATAAATTATGACATATTCGAACTGGGTGAACCATGAACCACTTGGGCCGAGTGAACCATGAACCACTCAATTTTATCTTACCTTCACTAATTATAGAATTTAGTTGTAAATTAAAGTTTTTTCATTTATGAAAATTTTCATACTAGACTTTGTCTTCGTTGAATGCTCTGCAATTGGATCCTCCACTGTGTTTGGGTTGTGATAGGCATTATATTAGTCGCATTTTTTGCTTCCAGAATGCTTTACTTTTTCAAATTGAATTATGTCCTGTTATTTTACGGATTAGTAATCGATTTTAAGTTAGTCGTTTGTAGCCTGTGAAATGACTAAAATATCGAATTTTGAAAAATTAATAGGTCGGAATTAAATTTAAGAAAGTAAGCATCCTAAAACTAAAAATGGGTGACTAAAGAAGCTTTTTGCCTAATTTAAATAACACGATCGATTATTGGTTTGATGATGCGTTCATTTGTGCAGGGGGGTCAGTGGATACGAGTTAATTTGGGTACCTCGTATATGTAATGAAATATGTGGTCCCTTTGGTGATGGCTCTTGTAACACTGAAATATCAAGGCAAACCAGACATCATATTTGTCAAAAATCCTGCTCCAGTGTGTTGTTTCGTTGCAGCCACTTTCATATACTGGTTAATAGTCGGAGCAATGAAGCAAATAAAAACAGTTGAGGATAACCGGTTTAAGATATTGAGCAACGTTGTTCTTGTGTCTGGTATCCTTTTGCCACTGTCGCTCCTGGCAATGTTTCTCTCGTACCCCGTTTCTCTCACTCCTCTTCTTATATGGATACCTCTACCCCTCCTATTCTCCTGCTGGCCACAAATATACCGTTTGTTTCACCCATGTATTTTTATTTATGTTATCAACAACATACGTGGTAACTTAGTTCGAGCTAGAGAACTTATTAGCTCGACCAAGGAATCCTCTTTGCCTGTGTAATAATAGAATCATCAGTATGTATTAGTATGTGATAATTGTATCCAAATCTTATAAATAGTACAAGTATTAATTTTCTGTGCAACTATAACTATATATTGATTTCGACAATAAGGTATGATAAATGATCTGCTTAGGAGAGATTGTTTTCTGGGATTCCAATGATTCACTACTCGAATATGTCTTTCGCTATTTCATGCTTCAATCACCTAAATTTTCCGAAAAGGTATCAAGTCGATCATAGGTGTGTTATTTTTTTTACGTCTTATATATTGTTTAGAAACATATATGATACGTGAACTATTGTAATCAACAACCAATATATATTAGTGTAAAAAATTTGTAGGTGAAAATATATGGATCAAACATGAAATGGAATGAAAGGATCTAAGTGCTAGCAAAACATCATGTCGTTTAATTATAACTGTACAACATTTAAACACACACAAATTCTATTGTGATGAATATGGTTTTTATCTTCGGCATTTCGTCTTATTTTTATAGGTGCCAACTTCCTGTGACATTTAAAACATTCAGGCGGACTCTAACCTCTATACATTTAAAACAGAGAAAACCCTCATTTTTAGCCCTTCTCATTTAAAAAGTTTTTTTTATCAAAATTTTTTATTTCATTCTTTTTTAGTCAAGAGAATAATTTTTTGGGCAATTATATCCTTAATGAAGTCAACAAATTTTTTTTAAAAAATGGTGGTATGGGCTTCATTAAATGGTGGTACGAGTTTAATATATTGTAGTACGAAATTAATAATTGTGGTACAAATTTAAAATTGATGGTACGAGTTGAATTAAATTACGGTACGAGTTGAAATGATGGTGGTACGGTGTTAAAATAAAGGTGGTACGAGGTTAAAATAAATGTGGTACGAGACTGATAGTGGTACGGAGTTAATAGAATTGTGGTACAGACTGAAATAATATTTACGGATTGAAGTAATAGTGGTACGGAGTTAATTGAAGGGTAGTACGAGCTGAAATAATGTTGGTACGGGATGTATATGTGGTGGTACAAACTTAAATAATGAAAGCATAAAAAAATGGTAAAGTTGGAAAAAAATATATTCTCTTGACTAAAAAAGAATGATTATAAATTTTGTGACAAAAAAGAGCTTTTATTTTTATGTTAGGCTATTTATAAACTCATCTCTTTAAAACACGACAAATAAATTATAAATGGCATCATGGTACTGCAGCATTATAATGTTTGGTAAACAATGTAAACAATACATAAAAATAAAAGGCAGGATGAGGGAGGGTTTGAAAGTGTTAACAATCCAAAAACATAGGGTTTAATTATAGCCATATTGATTGACGACAATGAAGAGAATTTAATTTGAATCATATGTCCATGCCTCTGATCTTTGGTTCGATCCCGAAAAGAATAACAAATCTTAAACGTGTTCACACAAAAACAAAACAACTTATATATAAACCCCTAGAAAGAATTAGAAGTTATTTAAGGAAAGTTACAGTAATTAGAAATATAAATTTTATTCTAATTATAAGGGGTATATATAGCGCAATACTCAAAAATTGATCAATGTAATCCATATCTAGCCCCATACGAATAGAGAGAGAGTGGGTATGTTTTTTTGGATCAGAATCATAATTAGAATATTGTTAATAAGTAAACTTAGTCACATATGCCTAGTAAAAATTATGAATTATTGTTCTCAGACACAATGGAGTGGTAATGTCTGTGATGATGTAGGGGGAAATTTTCAGTAATATACGTTCGAGCTCCTTGTGGGATAAATTTCGATTAAAATATTGTGAAGGTTTTTCCCAGATTAAATTCTGTTGACTGCTCATAAACTTAATTAATTTGCAATAATATAGAAAAGTGACATTTACAATTATTCAAAATTTTAAACTAGACTGTAATTAAGCGAAAAGTGATTGAATTAATTTATTTGAAATTAAGCCTTAATTAAAACACAGGCAATATGGTTTTATGCTTCGGTATTTCGTCTTATTTTTGTACTCCAATGCCAACTTTACAATAGCATTAACTATATTACGCATATGTCATGCTAAATCTAAAATAAAATAAAATAAAATATGAATGGACTGAAATTATCTAACCACAACAAAACTAATTGGATACCAAGGAAAATAAGACGGGCCCTACACTTACGGAAAGCGGCCCATTTCCCTTAATGCAACTTATGTTTCCCCATCATTTTTCTCCTCCTCATATAACCAAAAATATAAGAAAATAAAAAAAAGGCCTTAATTCTTCTCAGCTTTCAATCGGGGGCTGACAAGAATATTATAGAATAATGGCATTCCGGCTGGCTCTGGTTTTGCTAATGGTGGCGGTGGCAGCCCTGGCCACGGCGGCGTCCCCCGTCGAAAACGACACGTATTTCGGGCTGGGGTCCACCAACGGAATGGTGGATGACGTCATCGACAGCATGGATCAGGAGATGCTGATGGAGTCCGAGTCGGCGCGCCGACAGATGAGCCAAGGCCGCGGGCACATCGGCTACGGCGCGCTGGCTAGGAATAGGGTGCCTTGCAACCAGCGCGGGAAATCCTACTACAATTGCCGCGGCCACCAGAAGGCTAACCCGTATAAACGTGGCTGCACCAGGGCCACACGATGCGCCAGAAGTAATCGCTGAGACATATATTATTAATCGTGTTTTATTTTTTTATAATTTGCCTTATTGATGCACGCTTTATTGAAAGAAGAAAGAAAATGGAAGACTTATTAGTGTGGTGGAATTGATGTACCAAATTATAAATTGTATTCACGTTTGTATTTATGCATTCATAATTTCAAAGTCTCATTCTTTACAGCATATATATATTGAATATTGTCTAATACGAAAAGTGACACGCAATAGGAATTGTTAATTATGATTTTCTTCTCAAGACAAAGTATTACCATGCATTAACAAATTTCAAGCAAGGGATTAATTCGTAAGACTAGATCATATAATTAAAGGATATATTTTATATTACAAAATTATATTAGTGGTGATAACTGTAGAGTGTGACTTATTATTATAAAATGTATTACTCCGGATATTGAAGGAATGAAGGGTATGTTTTATATTATAAGTTTATAACGGAGTATAAATTATAATAATTAAAGTATCTCTTATATTACAAAAAAGTTTTAATCCTTATAATTGAGTTGGATCAAATTTCACGACAAATAAATTTTATACAAGATGGACTGTTTTTAGCAATTAAAAAAAATATATTTGCTTTGATTAAAATGAAAATTTTGTATTGCAATTCTTTCAGAATCTACTGTATTTATTTTCAAATTCCAAATACTATTCAAAATGGATACTGACGCATTCTTGCCCTGTGTACTCTAATATTTTTATTTTATTATTTTCTATATAATATATTTTGACACGCATATAAACTAATGTGTTAGATTAACTGATGTAAGAAAAATAAAACTCCCTCTGTCCTAAACTCAACCTTTAAGTTTTCGTTTCGGGCGTCCCAAACTTAACGGACAATTTCCTTAATTGAAAATAACCACTTTATCACTTTATCACATAAAATACTAATAAATAACTCTTTCTACCCTCAACTATTCATCACTTTATCACATAAAATACTAATAAAAAATTCTTTCTACCCCAACACTTTATCACTTTATCATTTTTTTCTTAAAACCCGAGCACACAGTAACTGTAAGGTTAACTATGAGACGGAGGGAGTATAAATTAATTAATTATAGATTTTATTAAAAATTCAAACTTTTAGATGAGATAAATCATAAAGTTTACGAGATAAAATTCTTTCAACGAATGATCAAGCTCCAAAGAGATAGTGAAATTTACAGATGAAAAGACTAGGGCTATGTTTGTAGTTTGTTTTGGGATTCACATAATGGTCTTAGGACTTTGCGCTTATCATCTCACACGAGTTTGAGATTTAGAGTCTGATTTATAAATTTCACATTCAATCTATACCTACAAATACTTATAAAATATATTATTACTCTTCTCAATACACCACACTTAATACAATTTATTACTCTTCTCAATATAAAATAATAATACAATATCAGTCACTATTTAACATTGATTTGACATAAAGTTAAATTTCACCCTACTCAAATCCCAAAATAAACACATATATTTATTATTCATCAATGATTTTAAATCTCTGGATTCTAAAATCTTGACTTGCTCCGCACATTTAAAACCCAAAACTTACATTGATTTGACATAAAGTTAAATTTCACCTTACTCAAATTTCAAAACAAATACATATATTTATTATTCATCAAGGATTCTAAATCTCTGGATCCTAAAATTTTGACTTGCTCCGCACATTTAAAATTCAACACAAACATAGCCCTAGAGTATCGTATATTCATGTAACAATTTAAATCCGAGGGGGAGCGACTCAAATGCATTGACAATTTATAATTTATAGTTTGATACATATTTATGGCTTTCCTGTTTTGAGAGGGAGTCCTCAAATGTTTGACAATTTATATTTTACATATGAAAGAATTATGTCTCATTTAAAAATTCAGAGTTAATTTATTTATTTAATTTTTCTAACATTTTTCTTCACTCGTGGGCTGAATTCTCTTATTCCATCATTGAGAGGAACTCTCACTTATGGGCTGAATTTTCTTTTTCCATCATTGGGAGGAATTCTCTTACTCCATCATTCCTGTAAAAAAAAAACTCTCTTACTCCATCATTGGAAGGAGACCCATCGTCCATCGAGTGAACAGTTTAATATGGGTGGATCATTGGGAGGAAACTCATCGAGTGAACAATTTAATATGAGTGGAGTTGCTTTCAACGGGAATCAAACCCAGGACGTGGACGTGAGCCTGAAGACTCTAGTACATAAAAGAATTTCGTTTCATTTAAAAGTCCAAATTTATAGAGAAATGATAAATTAATTCGTTTATTTAATTTTCCAAATAATATTGTTTGATACATATTTGTGGCTTTCCTGTTTTGAGGGAGAGTCCTCAAATGCATTGACAATTTATATTTTATAGTTTGATACATATTCATGGCTTTCCTGCTTTGAGTATTGATTATGCAAAGAAATATTAAGGGCATTTTAAAAAACACTTCTACTATCAAATGTGTATAGGTATAGATTTTCTTTATTTGAAATGTTGTTAAGTTACTGTGAAACTGGCATACAGAAGTAAAAATTTGGAAATTGGATACGTAATTTGGCGATGAATCCGGAATGTTTTTTATTAGAGGGCACAAAAAGTGCAAATATAAATCACAAATTCTCCTATGAAATTTGTTTGTGCTATAAAATTAATATAATTACACTCATAAACTAATATTGTATCATTATTTTTATAGATTAATACATGTAACATTAATGCTATGATATCAGTTTATTTATAAGTATAATGGTATCACTTCATAAAAGTTATGGTATTAATAAAAATTTCATAATATAAACAAGTTTCACCAAAGATCTACTCACATAAAATATATTAAGAAGTCCTTCCTACCCAACAAATAACAACTCGATCTATTATAATTGAAATTTATAAATTTTTATCGACTAAATAATTGCATGATTACTCATTATTACACTATTGAAAAAATTCAAGTTATAATTTATATAATAGTAAAACTAATATATTAATTATTTAAAAAGTCACATTCATGTGAACCAGGTTCATACATAAACTATTGAACACTATCACTGTTATGTGTAAAATCTATCACTGTTATGCACAAAAACAATTACTGTTTAAATAGTGAAAGTTTTTGTGCATAACAGTGATAGTTTTTATACATAACAATGAGAGTTTTTGTATGTAACAATGATACTTAAATAACCGAGTTCATATCATGAACCAGATTTATATAAATTTTTGTATTATTTAAATGAGTAATATTTTATACATACTAATATGGGTAAATGCACCGGTGGATGGTGGTGTTATTGGAACTAGTATTTCTCTCGTGCGATGCACGGTGAGTATAATACTCTCTCAATTCATCGAAAGTAAATTTGTTTTTATTATTTGTTTGTTCATAAAAAATGTGTTCACACTACAATTATCAATTAATTACTCAAATTATCATTGTACATTACTCATAAAAATTCACTTTATTCATAAGTGAACTTACGATACCATACAATCCTCTTTAACTTTATCAACTCTTTTTTTTTTAAACTTATGCCCAAATAATTGAGCCAGATTTTGTGGACAAATGGATTGAGTATTATATATATTTAAAAATATACTTAAATAAGTATGTTTATATATTTAAGTTTTTCACAATAATATATTAATTAATTTATATTTTCTTAAAGTTATATACTCCTAATAAAAAAATAATTTGTTAAAATTAATCAAAATATTTATATATTTTATCTAAAAAAATTATATCGCATTAAGCATACTTTAGTTACCTGCACATTAAATTGCTAATATTTAATTAGCTCGTTCTATATATTAATAAAAAAAGCACGTGTTTTCAAATGAACATACAAAGGTATACTAATATAATGATAATAAAATTAATTGACAAAATTTGTGTATTGTCCACGCATATACAACATTACATCGGCTAAATAATTAATTCAGACCCGTTTAAAACTGAACAATCACAAGCCCAGATAATAATACATTTTAATTTAATGCAAATCGGCCCATACTCATGAGATACAATGTCAAATTATAAAAGATTACATGAATGCCTTGACGGAACCGCACTAAAATAAAATCATGATAATAAAATAATTAAACGACTTACTGGAAAAGTCTAAACAACTGACCAGAAAGTAGCAGCGGCGCATATCACAGATTCACCCTCTTCCTCCAAACATTTTCTGTAACTATTTTCGTGTTTTTCGATTCCTCAACATTTCTTTCAATTCTATGCTTTTCTGCTACAACAGTACAATAAACGTAAAAAATTAGTTTGTACAATCTAAGTAATACTAATATTTAAACTATATGTATGTTGATATTCTCACCTGTTTTATAGTAACACACAGCGGAACAAAATTGAAGCCAGATTTGATTTCGAACATTACCTTGGTTTTCTGCAAAAAAGATAATAGCAATTAGTGAAACGTTGCAAAAATAAAACTACTCAAGAAGAATGAACACAAATATTGTTATTTATAGATATATAGTACTCCCTACGTCCCAATACCTTACAGTTACTGTGTGCTCGAGTTTTAAGAAAAAATGATAAAGTGATAAAATATTGGGTGTAAAAAGAGTTGTTTATGAGTATTTTATGTGATAAAGTGATGAATAGTTGGGGGTATAAGAGTTGTTTGTTAGTATTTTATGTGATAAAGTGGGTATTTATATTTAGGGAAACTGTCAGTTAAGTATGAGGACGTCCGAAAAGAAAACTGTAAGGTTAAGTTTGGGAGGGAGTACATTTTATTGCTACACCTTCAAATTCAATTTGCAAATTTAAAATATGAAAATGAATTTGAAGAGCTAGTGCAGACCATTAAAATTGCGATGGGATGGAGGCGTGATGCAGAAGTAGTTTGAGAGGTATGTTTTTATGTTCTTTTGTCGTAGATTTTGAAATTTATATGTTGGACACAGGTTTTTAAAATTTTATCTCAAACATTTATTTATGTATTATATACGTATAGATAGATTTTCGTGATGCTACATGCCTAGTGCAGACCTATAGAAAAGTGGATAGCATGCAAAAGATTATTTTAATATATTAAAATGATAATTAAAACCCAGCATCAGCAATTTTTTTTGGCGAATCCCTCTTCACTCACTTTTAACGCGCGTGTAGGCCACCATTTTCCTATATGGCGAGTGTTGAACACGTCAACAGCAAAATCACTCCAAATTTAACAGATACCGCTACTTTTATATATTTATTGATAAAATTTTGGAATGTAGAACCTGGAATGGGAAGGCCTTTGGTAATTGGTATATTGGCCAGTGTTTTTAAAACCGGACCGGACCGGCCGGTCCGACCGGGTTAACCGGGAACCGGCCATGGTGCCGGTCCGGTTGTTGGCGTGGAGCGGTTTTCTACAAAATCAGTGTGAACCGGCGAAACCGGTTTTCTATATGTTAAACAAAAAAAATGGAGAACTGCCGTAAAAAAATATGGAGTACTGCCGCCGACATTTATTTGAATTTCTGAAAACATTGCTAATGTTGCAGTCACATTTTTTTACTTTCTCTAAAATATTGTTGGACTGACATAAGTTGAAAATTACCTTATATAACATCTGTTGACGCCTTTGAGGAGAAGAAGAAATGAGAAACGGCGAAGGAGCGGCAATGATTTTAGGGTTTGTAATATATATGAAGGATGGGGCACAGAAATAATCTTTGGGCCAAAGTAAAACCAAAACCTTTGGGCCCAAAACAAATTTCTTATCACCGTTAATTAATTTATTTCTCTATCAAGCATGTGCATATATTTATATAATGTTATATATAATATTAAATTATATATATAGTATTAAATTATATATATATATTAATGGATATTCATGTCCGGTTTTTTTACACAGGTTGAACCAGTGACCCAATAACCCAGTTCATTGTCCGGTTTGACGACCGGTCCGATTTTAAAAACATTGATATTGGCCTTTATTAAAACTCAATCTAAACAATTTCATCGTAATTCATTAAACGATCCCTTTCAACCCGTCCAACGACCAAAAAAGTAATCATCTAAAATCTAAAAAACATTAAATAATAGTGGTGGGGTGTTGATTTATCTAAACTCAAATTAATCTAACGGCTCCACACCCCACACGACACATAATAGACTTGTGAATGTTGCGCATAGGAGAGTGAAAAACACATACTACTATGACGCATTTCTAATGTCATATGAACAAAAGTAGTAGTTGAGTACATGTAAGTTGTAACATAATATAATACTCCTAGTCCTAGTCCTAGTATAAAGAACGGCTTCAACACCGTTGCTGCTAACTTGTGCTGTGCCACACCGACCCTGCAGGCCTCCGAGTGAGAGAGATTTCCGGCAATGAAGTATCGCATTAGTCGTGGTTCCATAGTGACAAGAACACATCACCATGCTCATCGTCTTCGTCCACATTCCGGTGAACCTGGCCCTTCTAACGTGAACGTTGACGCTCCAACGAAGTACGGTTGGAAGCTGAAAAGAAGATTGCAAATTGTCATACCACCTCCCCACTATGACGTTTTAAGGTACGTAATAAGTACAGAGCTTATTTACAAAACCTTCCATATATGTAGTATATAGTAGAGAATTTTAAAAATCCATCCCTGCTTTGAATAACTAGTTGAACTTGAAACTGACATGTTTCAATATTTAGTCAACGGACATGATCCAACAACATATGCATCTTTCTCCCATATCCTCTCTCACTTGTGGCCCTTGCAATTGTGATAACTTCACCCATCTCAATGGCAGTGCTATACGCATTTAGTTTGTTCATAGGAGTTGTCGATTGGGGTGTGAACAAGATGCATGGCGTACTAGTACACTTGTTTATAAGTTTGCATTTTTAGATGATATGGATTCTTATAAATAAAAGCTGTTTATGATTTGAGTGTTTTAGTTGTAAAACATACAATGAAATGTTGTAGTGTGTATAAGCAATAATAATTGAGATAGTTCAATTAACAAAGTCCATATGCTTTTACAAAACTAAATTGAAGGCGTAGAGATCCAAATTCCAACACTGAAATCATAAACTAGAGAAACTTGAACCTCTTATACTTGCAAAGAAACTTCCACCATCAACACTCCATCTCCTTGTATAGGTGATAAAGCATCCTCCGGAGGGACGCTGTCGCAGGCCCAAACTAATACAACACGAATCACGTTCACAGCCCATTCGATTCCTCTAATGAACAAACTAAATGCGTACAGCAACGCCAGCGACACAAGAGAAACTATCACAATGGCAAGCGGCACAAGTGAGAGCGCAGGGTACGGGAGAAAGATGCATACGAGACAGATTACTGATAAAAGAGCTGATGCAAGAGCAGCGCGGCGTAATATTTGCATCCATTCACCGCTGATCAGGATGACATTTTCTCTCATTATCCCTGCAATTAGCCAGTAGCCAAAAGTGGCTGCAATCAAGCACCACAATGCCGCCGCATTTTCCTGAAATATGTTCGCGGCTGGTTTGCCTTGATATTTCAGAGGTAAGAGGATAAGCAGCAGGGGAACCTCATATTTCATCACTTGCAACAGAGGTGGAGTGCTTCTTGATATCAATTTTTCTTCCCTACATAGAATCAAAATTTAATCAAATCGTTTTAAAAAGGAATTAACAAATTAATACTCCCTCCGTTTCATAATAAATGACTATATTACCCATAGATCAGGCAAAATCTAAAATAATGAATTATTGCCCTGCGCGTAACTAAATCCAGGACTAAAACCTTAACCTCCAAAGGAAAAAGGGGTGAAGAGTGAAGACAAATCAGAAACAACTATGAATCCTTTTAAGAACAACTCTGTTAATTTATTAGAATTATTTGATACCAAGTTAAGAAGTCGTAACGAAGGTGGAATGATAATCATTCTCATTAATACTACTTGTTAATTTTGTAACCAAAAGTAATAAATGCAATCAGCAATTCTAAAGTGATGGAACAAAATACTTTTAAAAATAGTAGTTAGTAATAAACTAGTAATAAGAAAAGCAAGTAAAACAAAAATTAAAAATAACGTACACAGTAGCTGGAGAGATGAGAGATGATGAGAAATAATTTTTAAAAAAAAGGAGCATATGAGCAACATGAAGAAGAAGTAGTGGATGGGGGATTGATGCTTACATTGGGAGAAATCAAGAAACACAAAAGCCGTTAACTACAGTTGCTCAGGCACCTATTAGAATGCAGAATTTGCAGTTAATATGCAACATAAAGGTTGAGTTTTCAACATGCCGTTAAGAAACAGCGTTAAATGAACAAGAAAGAGAAATGGTTGAATTGGATGTACGCATTCTACTTGTGGGTTATTTCACATTGTTGGAGTTCGTTAGTATTTAGAATTGGATGTGCATTCTAGTTGTGGTTATAATTACGCATTGTTGGAGCTTCTTAGTATTTATGAATACATGTTTGAAGGTTGAGGGTTGAGGGTTGAGGCTGCACTTTTTTATTTATTTCCTGAAAATGACGTCTTTGATCAACGTACGCGTTAAGGTCCCGTCGGCACCTACACTTGGTACTATTGTTATTTATTTTTTATTAACTCGGTACTCAAAGAGCGGATAATTCGGGGATTAGAATCCACTATCCACTAGTATGTGTCACACTTTAAGTCGGAGCAAGCTCTGTATGGATTGACTCGTCTCAAAAATTAATCGCACTTGAGTTTCGAACTAGGGGACTATCTCAAGAGTCAATCGCATTTAAGTGTAGTATTATTTAACTATAGTCGCATTATATGTGACTCTATTGTCCCCAGGCAGGCAATTTTCTTTTACTTAATATATTTTTTTTGGACAGGTCTTTCTTAAAAATTTTCTAATATTAATACTTTCCTTTTCTTCTTTTCCAGGTCTTTCTTTCTTTATAAACAGCAGAAGAATATAAAGCAATTTTCTTGACTTTCCTAATACGAAAATAAAAAAAAATCTTAATTGTTTCCTACTCTTTTATCCAACAAAAATAAACCAATAATTATTTTTGTAAAAAATTAAGAAATTAAAATTATTATTATTCAAATATTAACTTTTTTTTTTGTTTTTTCATTTTGTTCATTAATTTGTAAGAAAATTGTAGATTTTTACAAGAAAATTCTTGTGAAACATATATAAAACATAATAATATATTAAAATTACATAAAATTATAGTAAACAACATTCAAATAGAATGAATTATTTTTCCCAATCTTTTTTAATCTTTTTATCCCCAAACATAAGGTTTGTGATGATACTTTAGAAGGAATTAATTAATTAATTATGTTGGTGTGAGGGTGGGTTGTGGAATCCAAACGAGTGTGGGTGTGGTGTGGGGGTTACAATGGAGTCGTGAGTTGAGGGGGAGAGAAATGTCCTTGTATGATAAATTATTGGATTGTATTAACATGTTGAAACTTAGGATGTGTTTTGAAACACTTAAAACAACTTTCAAAAGCACTTATTTTCAAAAGTTGTGAGAGAGAGCTTTGAAAATAAGTGCTTCTGAAAGTTATTTTAAGTGTTTCACAACACATCCTTCCTCTCAAGATTCGAAAGACTCATGGAGCTGGAAACACACACCAAATGGCAACTACTCCACGAAAATGGCGTACTCGATCACTGATTTCCAGTCTACGCAAGGTGTTATCAACGCGCAACAACAAGTCAAGGAGTACAAGATGCTTTAGAAGAGTTACGCTCCGAGAAGGATGCACGAAATCGTGTGAAAAAATTTGCAATAAAGATTACCAACTAAAATCACCTAAGATCTGGACTGAGCCAGAGGCTGATACCATGAAAGAATTTCGTCTCATCTTAAAGCTCGAACTTGTAGAGAGGTGCAGAATTAATTCGTTTATCTAATTTCCCTCAACACTCCCCCTCACTCGTGGTTCGAATCATTACCTCTGCCCTCTGGGGAGGAGGCCCAACGCGTGGACAATTTTAAATGGGTGGAGTGCTTTCAACGGGAATCAAACTCAAGATTTGGGCTGAGCCAGAGTCTCTGTTATCATGAAAGAATTATGTCTCATCTAAAAGTCCAAACTTATAGAGAGGTGCGAAATTAATAGTTTTTTTAATTTCCCTCAACAGAAGACATTGCACATTTATTCTTCGAGTGCCAATTATGCTCTCTTCTAGGGGAGTAGTTTCATCGATGGCTCAAAATTTCGGTTGTACATAGCTCCTCACCTTCCACTCACTTTATCTGTCATCTCAACTTGCTCGATCTTGGTAAACGCAAAAGAATTTCTGCTACTTTTTGGATATGCATGGTATGATTGATTTGGAAGTTTAGGAATGATGCTATCTATAACAATTTGACTCCGTTATTACATTAGTTGTTAGATGAAGCAAAAGTCAGTTTATGGTCCTGGTTTTCGGCAAAATTCCCTAGAGTTAGAGTGTTGTCTTTCTCAGATTGGGTAGCAGACTCGTTGGGCAGTTGTGGCGACATTTATGCACTGAGTTCGGTAGTTCATTGACGTAGTTTTTGCAGTAGGCATGTTTGAAGTTAATTGTAAATGTTTTGTTTGGATTCTTTGTGATGCAACTTTGTTGTTCATGTTGAACTTCAATTAATATATCTTTTTTCTAATTAAAAATAAAATATTTTATATAAAACCGTGTTGCAAAAGGAGTATCCATCACCGGACATAGAGTAATATTTAACTGAGTTAATGAGTCAGCCATCGATACTCCGGTTAAGTTTCGTAAATGATGAGATCATGGGATTGGGTGAGACCATCTTTTCTTAAATTTTTTTTAAAACCATCTTTTCTTAATCTTATGTCAGCAATTTTAACTTGATACGCATGGAAGCTCATTCACAAAACTCAAAACCTTTTTCATTTTACGTCGTAATCAACCAGTACTTAATTTTTATGATACTTTGTATTGAAAGTATATATTAATTCTCCAAGAAAATATCACAAATGATTTTGTAACTTTGTTCGATTTTAGAAATAGTCCTGTAAATTTACGAGATAAAATTCTTTCAACGTATGATCAAGCTCCAAAGAAATAGTGAAATTTACAGATGAAAAGACTAGGGCTATGTTTGTAGTTTGTTTTGGGATTCGTATAATGAATTTTGATTTCATATTCCCATTTCACACGAAATAAATTTAGAAATCGATTTTTAAATTTTACATTCAATCTATACCTACAAATACTTATAAAATATATTATTATTCTTCTCAATACACCACATTTAATACAATTTATTATTCTTCTCAATATAAAATAATAATACAATATCAATCACTATTTAACATTGATTTGACATAAAGTTAAATTTCACCCTACTCAAATCCCAAAATAAACACATATTTATTATTCATCAATGATTTTAAATCCCTGAATTCTAAAATCTTGACTTGCTCTGCACATTTAAAACCCAAAACTAACATTAATTTGACATAAAGTTAAATTTCATCTTACTCAAATTTCAAAACAAACACATATATTTATTATTCATCAAGGATTCTAAATCTCTGAATTCTAAAATCTTGACTTGATCCGCATATTTAAAATTCAACACAAACATAGTCCTAGAGTATCGTATATTCATGTAACAATTTAAATCCGAGGGGGAGCGACTCAAATGCATTGACAATTTATATTTTATAGTTTGATACATATTTATGGCTTTCCTGTTTTGAGAGGGAGTCCTCAAATGTTCAGTGACACTCATTTATTAATTGAGTTGATTAATAGAATTTGATTTAAATAGAGGATTTGTAAATAATATCCCACCGTCTCGCCCTTATTTGCCCAATTTATTATTTTCCCGAGTTTTTTAGAAAAAAAGTTTTTTGGTTCCATAACTTATGCACTGTCTATTTTTCGTCCTAAAAAAAATTTAATGTCCAATTTTAGTTGCATAATTAAATGAATTGTCCAATTTTGGTCTCATTTTCACCGAAAAATTAGAAAAAATGTCATTTTCGGTCTTATGCAAGTCATGTACCGGTAAAATTTAGTTGTTTCTTACATTTATAGATTTGTAATTTTAGTTTTGATTAGATTTATTGAATTAATTACACATGTGTAGTTTAATTGATTGAAAAACGTAAAAAAAAATTAAAAATAGTCAGCTTTCACGTCATCGAAAGTATAGAGAACCCCCAAATTTTATCGACCCGTGATTTACACGTCATCAAAACGGCGTAATTCACGTTTTTTCAGCAAAAATGGGACCAAAATTGGACAATCAATTTAGTTATGAGACTAAAATTGGACAATTAAATTTTTTGGAACGAAAAATGGACAGTAGATAAGTTATGAGACCAAAAAAAAAAAATTCTCCGAGTTTTTATATAAAAATTATTTATTATTATTAAAATGAATAAAATTATTTTTAGGAGAATTAAATAATAAATAATAGTATTTATATAATTTAAATAAGATAAAATTAATTTTAAAAAAATAATAATATAAAATATAATATTGAAATGCTTTGAAGGTACGATAAAAAAAATATTTTATCATTATTTATAGAAACATTCGACTAAATTTGTAAGCTTTTGTTAAAAAATACTACTGAGGTAATTACTGGAAGCGTCTACCTTAGAAAATAGTAAAATACAGTATAATTAAATTAAAGAATTAAAATAAAAAAGGAGAAAGTATCGTGAAGAAATCCAACTCCATTAATACTGCCCGAAAGTCCAAAAAAATAAAAAACATAAAAAAACTCCACCCGAGCACAGAGATAAAAAGTATCTGCCGGAGAAGAAAATCAGATCTGAAGTGTTGCTACAGAAGCTCTAAAATCCTAGTAAAAGTGTTTTCCCTTTTCAATTTTTGATCTCTACAACCCGAAATACAGAAGCTCAGAGCGAAAGCTTATTCATCTTTCCCCTTTTCCTATCGCGCGATTTGCCATGGATGTAGATGGGGGAAGAAGAGTTTTTAATAGGCTCGGACAATCGTCTTCAAGCAATAACACAGATAGCAGCAGTGATTATAAGCAGCATCAGAAGGTGTGTTTTTATTGGAGGCAAGGAAAGTGCACCAAATTTCCGTGCCCTTTTCTGCACAGCGAGCTACCGACGGCGGCGAATGTTAAGAGGGCGCACCAGGGGTTTGGCCCGGAGGATGATTATCGTAGTGGCGGGGGAGCGGGATTAAGGAGGAGTGGGAATTATAATTTTGCTAATGATAATAAGTGGAGTAGGGGGCAATCGAGACAGCCTGCAAGTAGTAATGGAATTGTTCTGAAGAGCAATGAAAGGATATGCAGGGAATGGGAACAGGGGAGCTGCAGTTATGGAGATAGATGTAGATTCTTGCATCAGTGGTCCACTGGGGATTTGTTTACACTATTGGCGCCATTGGAGGGGCACCAACAGGTTGTTTTTTGTTTTCTTTCCATTCATTGATGGTCTTATTGTGCTTGTTGTTTAATAGATTGCAGTTGTTTATGTTGGTTGATTTATGATGATATTAAAAAATTTGTATCTAGTTATGGTTGGGATAATTGAATGGTGTCTTGTCCATTAGCTTGTTGTTCCCTTGTTTTGGCAAAATTTTTTTTTTTTTAGCTGCTAGTGATAAGTGGACGATCGTTTTTCTCTTTTTGTTTTTCTTGATTGTTGCAAAACTCAACACAAGAGTTTACTTGTTCCTTAATTGAAGTATTTGTTTATCAGGTTGTTACTGGGATTACTTTACCTCCGGGATCTGATAAACTATACAGCGGGAGTCAGGATGAAACAGTTAGAGTTTGGGACTGCCAATCCGGTCAGGTAATTTACATATGTATTCCCTGCATTTTTTTTTTCTTCCTATGTACCTCTTTTTTGTATTCTACAAACACAAATACGAAATGTTCCATTCTTGTAGAAATATATTTGAGATTTATAAGTTTTGTAATTCGATTTAGTCGGTCAGTGTGCCGGATACCTAGTCATAAAAAATAGAGATTAATCATCCTTGCTTCTTTACATATCTATATTTCAATTGATCAAATTTTAATGAAATAAAGGATTCAAAGTTTTGGTTTATTGTGCAATTTTGTTCAATTTTGAAGTGGACTGAGGTCCCCACTATGACAATTGTTTTACTATCCCTTAATAATGTTTATAATTTTAATTTTCTTGTCGATTTTTGGGCTTTTGTTACAGTTGGCTGGCGTCGTGAATGTGGGTGGTGCAGTAGGTTGTATGCTAAGTGAAGGGCCATGGGTATTTGTCGGTTTGACAAACTTTATTAAGGTAAGAAAAAGTCTTTACCTCTATTATTTCAATTCACAGTTTGTTGTATCATTGTTCACTCTGTCTTTCATCTAGTAAGATGCATAAAACCCCCCATGTACCATAAAAAACTGTCCTTTGTTGTCAAATAGATGAAAAATGAAGAGTGATTATCAGTATATCTACATTCTGTAGACATTAAAACAAAAATAATAATTCTTGTTATTCTGTACCTTGAAATGTGACATGTCATTCTTAGATTTTGAGATTATGTGTCATAAGAATAGAGAAACTACTCATGCTTTTGTCAAATATTGCAAGAATAAAATATGTTCATCTTTCAGCACCTTGCTGCACTTCTCGACCAATAAAGTAATATACTTATATTATTTTTTTCAAACCAAATTTCCTTCTGAGGATCATGATCTCATCCTCCTGCATTGCCCTGCTGTCTTATTATATATGGGGTAGAGTTTTACAGGAGATTGGTTTCTCTCAGGTCATTCCAAATTCACGTAATTTATCTCTTCCTTAGACTTGGGATTTGGGTTACCCAAAAGTAGGTTTATATTTTGAAGGATTTTGTTCATGTTCTTTTTCAGTTCTATGTGTTTAGAAAAAAATAAAGATAATTTTCATTAATGAATCTATAGATTGAAGATTCCAAAACTGAAGTTTCAAAGGCTTCCTCATGACCAATATTATTATATTGGATTTTCTTCCTTCCGCCCAGATCCGTGATTGTACTGTTTGCATGGACATGTCCCCTTTGATTACTTTTAGTCTATAAATAGAGGAGTTTTTAAGGGCTGTAAGGAATCTCTATAGGAAGTGTTGGTATCATTAATTTTAAGGCTGCTTGGTGGATATCAAATCATATTTTTATGACTCTCCTTTTAGACGTTTATAAGAGATTGGAGTTAATTTTTATTTTTTCAATATGACATGATTGTAATATAAAAGAGAACTCACTCTTTGTACTGTTTATCTTTCATTCAATAAATTTTATTTATGTTCTTATAAGAAATCATGGTTGGAAGTTTTGTAGCCCCCCCTCCCCCAGTCAGTGAAGAATGAGTGCACAGTCAAAGGATGCTCTGGAAATAGCTATTCTGCTGATAATTTAAATGGTGTATGAAACACAAGTGTTATTTGCATAATAGGGTTTTCGAACACATTTTAATTTTTAAATGAACATTACCTCTAGTCTGGCTACTTCTTAATCGAAGGCCTTTTCTTTTCCTTTTTTTCTAATTGCTGAAAAACAGGGATGGTGTGTTGAGGGTTACACTGTGAATTTTACCACTTGTGTATGTGTGAATTAATCTATTATTTATTTCTTACTTGTTTTCTTGTCTTTATATAGGCATGGAATATCCAAACAACTACAGAGCTCACTTTAAATGGACCTGTTGGGCAAGTCTATTCTCTTGTTGTTGGCAATGATCTACTCTTCGCCGGTACTCAGGTAGTTTAGCATTTTTTATAGGTGAAATCATATCTATTCTATTTCTGACCTTTTAATATGTTTTGCTTATACTTGTTTTGTGAAATTGACTGTTGTATCTTCATTGATCACACATAAATATAATTTGATTGAGTAACTTATATATTCTTGACTCTTAACATGTATAATCAAGAGAAAAATACATAGGTCATGTAACTTTTATGTTTTGTCTTGTGTTGTTCATATTTGTTTCTGATTCCTTGAGTTGTATCCTTGATATCTGTCATTGAGTTTCATTGAGTTGTACTCTTAATATCCTGTGGTTGTTATCTACTGCAGGATGGGACAATATTGGCGTGGAAATTCAATGTAGCAACCAATTGCTTTGAACCAGCTGCATCACTCAAAGGTCATACTCTTGCTGTTGTGACACTAGTCGTTGGAGGCAATAGAATGTACTCTGGTTCCATGGACCACTCTATTAGAGTAAGTACGAATAATCACACAAAGCATGTTGTATTTTGTTAGAAGAAGGAAAATCTCGTATCAAGACCCATTTTATGTTCGATCTAAATATAGGTCTTTATTTTCTATGAAAGGATCTCATTTCAGGGCTCAATTTTTATTTCTATCTTAATTCAAGACTTGATTTAATTTTTTTGTCTGGACATGTAACTTGAATTGTTAAAAAATAATCGCGAGGTCTTTAGTCGATTCATTTTCTTTATAAATTGAAAATAAATATAAAATATTAAACCCTCGATTGAAACATTTTATAAAATGGGAGCCTATATTTAGACCTTTTATGGAATTCGATTTCCAAATAACAATAATCATTTTTTTGTTGTGTTTTTGTTTATGTTCAGGTATGGAACTTGGAAACTTTGCAGTGTATGCAAACTTTATCGGGGCATACTGATGTGGTTATGTCTGTTTTGTGCTGGGATCAGTTCCTTTTGTCAGCTTCACTCGATAAAACTGTTAAGGTCCCTCTCTACTTTCTCCAAAAATTTTGGTGCAGCCTTCTCTCTGTATTTCATAGAATTGAGTAGCCATACGTTTAATTTCTCTGATTTGTGTAGGTTTGGGCAGCAGCTGTGTCTGGTAATTTGGAAGTAGCATATACCCATACAGAAGAACATGTACGCCTTTTCTACTGATTCACTTGTTTAAAAATTATTTACATGAAGTGAGAAATAATTATAATGATATGAATAACGGTAGTAACAAGAGCAACATGTCTAAATAATACTTACTGCATGTGCTCTTCGTTATGGTTCAATACAGTCCCACGTGCTTGGTGTTCTAGCAAAGACTTTATAATAGTTTTTGGGCTGAAGAATTTGAGTATGGATTTGAAATATATATTAGCAAATCTGTTGGTAGTTATTTGGTTTAATATGGATTTGAAATCCATAACTTTCACTTTAAACTAGTTTTTGACAGATTTAGGTAAAATTTCATCCACTCTAGTGTAGGCGGATTTGAAAAAAATAATAATCTTGGCATTTAAAATACCTCCTCTATCCACAACCGCACAACATTTTGGCATTCTTTTACATGTACAAATTTCATGTAGGGTCTACTCACTCTGTGCGGGATGCATGATTCAGAAGCCAAGCCCGTGTTGTTATGCTCATGCAATGACAACACAGTTCGTGTCTATGACTTGCCATCGTGAGTTTTTTAATCTCATCTTTTTGTTATGTTATTGGTTTCTCAAAGCTAATATGGTTGCATTTTGCCCTCACCTAGATTTTCTGCAAGGGGAAAGATGTACTCAAAGAAAGAGGTTCGCTGCATACAAATCGGGCCGGGTGGTTTATTTTTCACTGGCGATGGAACCGGTCAAATTAGAGTATGGAAGTGGTCGGCTGAACCAACCACAGCGTAAAGAGGAGCACATAATTCCTCACGGTTTATATTTTTTTCACTGGCATTGAATCTAGTAGTATAGTTGGGAGAAGAAGGGAATGAGTTCTTTTCCGAGTGAAGAGGTTTTGGCTGTTGAACCAACCACATCAAGGTTTTTGCTCTTGTTATTGCACTTGTCCACATCATTAATATTATTCTTCTATTCAGCAAAAAAAACGAATTGAACAAGTGACGAATCAGTAGAAAATGTGCACATGCTCTTCTGTATGGGTATATGTTACTTCCAAATTATCGGACACAACTACTGTTTCTGGTAATTTGGAAGTAACATATACGCGTACAGAAGAACATGGTGTGCCTTTTCTACTGATTCTTCACTTGTTTAATCGTTTTGTAAGAATGTGCTAGGTTTCTCCAAAATAGGGGTGCTTTACTTTTGCTTACTTTTTTTCTCCAATGAAATTGATGAAATCGCTGGTTAAGTGGAAGCGCGCTTCTGAAGTTAAGGCACGACTTACTTTATTCCTTTTACGATGCAGATAACGTGGGACAAGACATAAAATAGAGAAATAAACAGCTAATTAATGGCGGCTCCAAGTGGCATTAATTAATCTTGATCAACTTATACTGCAGCAAGCCTTGTTCCCTTTTTTAAAAAGATCAGCTAATGTTGTATGTAAAAGGAGATGGTGGGCTTGATTTCTTTGTTTAAGAAACGGGCTTCCCGTTTATGAAATGCAATATTTTCAATACATGCTCCTGGCCAAGTTCTTTTTCCTTGTCTTTTTCTCATTTCACCTTCACTCTCTTGATTTCTTCATTCTTTTGACTTCATTAAAAACAAGGTAAGTGATTTGCTTCTAAAATTCCTTAATGTATCTACAAAACAAACATAACACAATTTTTCTCCATGTCAAGTGTAGTTATTGAGAGTTAAGCAATAAAAGTATGAAATTAATTTAAAATATGGTACAACAGAATAGTACTAATATATAGTCCCTCAAAATTGTAAAATAGCAACTTCAATAAGTATTACTCCCTGCGTCCTATTTTTAATTATTCGGTTACTGTAGACACGAAGATTAAAAAAAATGTAGGAGATAATAGTATTAAATGGTGTAAAGTAGGTAAAGTGGGTTTGGTGGAGGAAAATAATAGTATTAAATGGTGTAAAGTGGATTTGGTGGAGAGAAATAATAGTATTAAATAGTATTGAAAGTTGCTTTATTTCCGTTTTAAGAAATGACCAAACAAAATTAGGACGGTTATTTACGAAAAGTGACAATCAAAATTAGAACAGAGGGAGTAAAAATTTGTAAAGTTGATCCAAATCTCTTTCTCAAATAATATCTGACTGCATGTGTTTTTTGTTTATGAGCGATTCGTGAGCGGTACGAAAGTCTAGTGATCTAATGATTCAAATTAATTTGTTGTCCTTACCGAGTAGCGATCAGACCGGCTTGTCCAACTTACTTTTTAAAACATAAGTTTTATTGTTATCATGTAATCCATCGTTAGTGTTATATAAATAAATCAACAAATACTAAAATAGAGCTCGGTCCCAACTCTCATATATGAGATCTCACTCAACTTTTCTTCTTTATTAATTGATTTAAATGATAGGATTTAATTTAAATAGAGTATTTGAAGAAAGCACTGCATTTAAAATCTCTCGAGTATCTCAAATATATTCCTTCACGTGAAATTTTATGATGCCATTTATAATTCTTCATTTTTTTCCACCGCTGCATCAATGTGATATTTAAAAAAAAATTCTCTATTTTTTATAATTAATAATTCGTTAAATACATTTATCGTACTGTACTGTACTGTACACACAATACACCAATAAAATACTCCATAAGAAACTAAGCATCTGCTGCCAAATTAGAGAGGTTAATTTCCAGAAATAAAACACAAGTGATTAAACATTTTGAAGCAAAGCAACTGGATATACCATATAATAATTATATATTAATTATATCTACCAACTAAATAAATATATTTATGACTATAATTTATATCCCGCCCCAAAATATTTATTGAAATGGAAATTAATTAATTCACTTGGCCTAACACAGTTTAATTCTAATTAATTCCATCACGAATTGGTATAGGCGAAAGAATTTGCAAAGACGAAATAACATCAATATCAGGTAAAGTGAGTGGCGGTAGTGAAAAATGACTGGTAGTAGAACTTCCTCTTCTCAACTCCTGCATCGTCACAAGCGCCGCCACCGTGTTCTTGAAAATACCTTCTCCGGGCACAGCCGCCTCCCGGAATCTTCTGGCGATGGCTTCCGACGCCGGAAACACAGATTCTATCGTCGTTTCGCACTCCTTCACAAGCTTCGAGATTAAATCCGTCGTGAAAAATGGCTGCTGCAGCACTTTTTGGATCACCGGTAGCCTCAAAACGCCGCCGGTTCTCTTGTCGTGTTTCTTTAGTATTTTAGCCAGCCCTGTTTATTTTCTCACATGATTAATTGAAAATAATGGTGAAATATTTTTTAAAAAAAAAAACACTTTTATGAAATATTAATAATTTAGGGGTGTTTGCTAAAATATTCTAATAACTTTTAACTACTCTTTTTATTAGCTAGTGAATCGACTTGGAGTGTTTGATACCTCTTTTATTAGATTGAATAGATCATTAAAATTTATAATTTAAAAGTTGGGTAGATGGTGTTCATGATTACCACTCATGAACTTTATTTATATACTATTAATTTTTACTATTAAATAATTTTGCATAATTTTTATTTTATAACTTCTTCAAAGTATAATTTTTGCAAACATCCTTAAAGAAGGACCACAAATTAGCGAATTATTCACGAGTTGTCCGAGTCTTTCCAATGAAAACACGCGAAACAAGCAGTAAAGTTATAGTAACACATATATGCTCATATATTAACACATATAATTTGAAGTATATTGTTTAGATCTTGATCTATACAATATTATTACACTGAAGTATTTGTGATATAATTATACCTGTGTAATTGATGTTGCTGTAGTTCATCAAGAGAACCATTTCACCATGAAAATTGACTATGTCTTTTCTAATTTTTGTCATCTGCTCTTTGTATTCCACTTCCGATGGTTGACTCCCATTTGGTCCATATGTTTCCATCACTTTCTTTATTCTTTGTGGTAATTCCTGCACCATATTTGATGTATTTTCTTAAGAAATACTAGTATGTATTTTGGTTTTTAACACCGACTGAGCTGATCTTCATCTACATCCAATTAACAAATACTAATTTATTTCATATGTGTACTGACACTACAAAAACAAAAGTATAGTTAGATTACCATTTTCTCTCATTTTAAAATGGTCTTACCACAGACAAAACGATTAAAGTTTAAAAATTAAATGTCAACATATAAATACGAGTCATGACAATCTCCCAAAGGTAGCTTCAAAGATATCTCACGAGTCACACAAATTCGCAATTTTATGAACATAATTAAATATTCAGACATTGGTCCTGTTTGCAACCTCTGTTAATGAGGTAAAACATTTTTTTGTTTTTAAATACTGAGTCTTACCTACTTAAAAATTAATTAATTTTCACTGTACAAACATTGGCTGAAAACAAGCTCATATATAATACCACTCTTTTTTTCCAACTCATAGCAGAAAAAGTTGTCCAAAAAAATAAAACATGTGAATGTCAAGTCATCCCATTTGAAAAGCCGATTCTGGATAACAAATTTTGACATGATTCCGACATTTAAGCAGCTAGGCCACAAAATTAATTTGGTAAATTCTAAATTTAATTAAGAAAAACAAAAGACAATTATTAAACCTTGTGTCGAATGACAAAGTCCTCTTCTTGCTCCATGAAGAAAGCATTGAATTTGTCGATCTCATTGTTCAACAAGTACATAAATTCCGACGATTTATTATTGAACACCAACGGCGCCGACGAAATCAATTTCACGAGTTTCTTCAATTCCTTGTAGGACAAGAATTTGTCGCGCCATTCCGGTAAACTCTGCTCCCTTTGCTGCTTCAACCTCTTCCCAAACTTCATTGCCTCTTCTTAATTCAAGATATGCAATTTATTTAACATTGAAATTAAATATGTGTGTGAGATATTGAAGGGGGGATTAGGTGGCTTTATTGGTAAAAGATAGAATATCTAGAGAGCATATGCTTGCTTGGCGTGATCAAGTGGCGTTTTAAAAGGCATACATATAACATACTAATACAATACAAGGACCGTTCAACTTTGGGAATTCCCAGCATATTCCTTTTACTATTTACTGCTCCTATTATTTATGCTTCCTACCTGCTAAAGGGACCACTCAACTAATGACTTTATTTACTCATTCATTTGGTACTGCCTACTAAGATATAGTAATAGCAACAGTGATTTTTTTTTCTTAACTTATTGCAACTTTTATTCACAAATTCTGCTCTTATATAATATTAATCGATTAATTATGTATATGTCCTATGCTTGACTGTGTGACAATTGCTCTTATTTCCGTTAATTACAAATAAAATATTGAGTATTTTGTTTGTCCGATAACAAAGATATCTATGAGTAAATATTTTATTAGACTAATAATATTTAATTAGGGCGGAAACTGGTGGAATGTGATGTTTGATAGAAAAGAAGAGTTTAGGAGGTGGGAATAGGGGTGGACGAAATACCAAAAAATAATTAGATATCTGCACTTACCGCATCAAAAAAATATCGATTTTATCGAATTTTTAAGATAATCTTAAATTTTTCGATGCAGATAGATAGGGGATGGGTACCGCATCGGTAATTTCGCACGGTATCGGTATGGAAATATAAAAATTTCGTATATCCGGGTATCCGAAAATATTTTCAGATATCCGCATTATTTCGATATTAAAATTTTCGATATTTCGGATATTTTATTTATCTGCAATAATTTTATACCTATAATAAATAATTCGGTATACCGGTATACCGAAATACCGTATTTAATTTTTTTTTTTTAATAAATATTTTCTTAATAATATCAATTATCAGCCACACACACGCGGCACGCCTCACATTTCAGAATTCACTCTCACTCACACTCACCACATTCCTAAAATTCCCAAACCCTAGAGGCTCGTCGTCGCCGTCGATCCGCCTCCCCAGGCTCGCCGCCGTCGATCCGCCTCCCCATCGCCGCCGTCGCTCCGCCACCCATCGCCTTCGTCGCCCCGCCTCCCCCATCGCCTTCGTCGCCCCCATCTCCCCCATCGCCGCCGTCGCTCCGCCACCCCATCGCCTTCGTCGCCCCGCCTCCCCCATCGCCATCGCCAGATCTCCCCATCTCCCCATCGCCGCCGCCCATCGCCATTGTCCCCATCTCCCCATCGCCTTTGTGGCCTATTGACACTATTGGGGGTTAGTTGGTCAGATTTGTAGCTGCAAAACTTTACTTTCTCTTATACTATTAAATCTTGATTATTTTCTCATGTTTTTACTTTTCTCTTTGCATTATTTGTTGTGGAATGAATGAATTTTTGTGCTTAACAAAGAGGAATGGCTTCCAACGATTTATTACTTATTAGTAGTTGAAGACATTTCCAATAAACAGATTCATTAAGTTGATTGTTATGAAACGGTATGCCAAAATTTCAAAATTTCCAATTTCAAAATTTCGGTACGAAACGGTATTATCGGTATGCCAAAATTTCGGTACGAAACGGTATACCGATAATTCGGTATGGTACGGTATGTCGAAAAATTCGGTATGGTACGGTATGTCGAAAAATTTCGGTATACCGAAATATCGGTACGGTATCGATATCAATATTGAGAACGGTATGATATTTTTTCAGATGTCGAAAATTTTAAATGGTTCGAGAATTGATATGGTAAAAATTTTTTCAGATGCTTGCATCTGCCCACCCCTAGGTGGGAATGAGGATTTTGGAAAGAATGATTCCGAGGAATCTGCTTAGAATCTCCCATGCGGACGTCAATATGATAGGACTTTTGGGAGGATTTTTTTAATATTTTTCAAAGGGATATTACTTGCGATAATTCAAATGTGGCAAGTCGGGAATACATAATTTTTCTATATAAATTGTGGGATGGTGGGACCCACTTAAGGTTTAAACTTCTAAGATGCTTTGCTTCATAGCCAAATTTATGGAATGGGGAAATTAACAACTTTTTGTAGTTAATTTCTTTTTCCTTTCAAATTTTAAATGTCAAATAAAGAAAAGTCGATTTAATTAATAAGCTTAGGGTGTGTTTGCAAACAATTGTGTTTTTTTAGAAGTGATTAAAATTAATTTTTATAGTAAAATTAAAAGTTGGTAGTGTTTTAAAATAAAACATTTTTAATCAATTTTACTTAAATTGGGGTGTTTGCAAAAAAAAAAACATTTTTTTTATAAATTCACAAAAATACCCTTATATAAATGATAGGTACATTTGGAATATTATTAATTAAGGGAGGACGGAATTGTAATAACACTAATAAAATAATGAGAATTAGAAATAAGCAGAAAAAAGTTGCTAAGGTGTTGCTTCTCAAAAACTGCTTTTAAGTACTTTTATTAATTAGGTAGTTGAGTTTCCAAACACTCAATAAGTGATTTTTTGACAAAAAAATAAGTGATTTTAAGTTGTAAGTTTTGATTGCAAACACTCACTTAGGCATTAGAAAATAGAAATAGATATACACCCAATAGAAATACGATATACCGTTATATATGAATAAACTCTCTATAGTAATAAAAAATTATAGTCCCAACTCGAGACCAATTATATTTAAGAATAAATTACACATTGTAATAACATACTCCCTCCGTCCCATAGTTAACCTTATAGTTACTGTGTGCTCGGGTTTTAAGAAAAAATGATAAAATGTTGGGATAGAAAGAATTGTTTATTAATTTTTTATGTGACAAAGTGATGAATAGTTGGGGGTAGAAAGAGTTGTTTATTAATATTTTATGTGATAAAGTGATAAAGTGAGTATTTCCATTTAAGGGAATTGTCAGTTAAATTTGGGACGCCAGAAACGGAAACTGTAAGGTTGAGTTTGGGACGGAGTGAGTATTTTTTTTCAGTCCCGTCTTAAGGATTTATGCCTCCATATAAAAATATATTACATTATATATAAAAATTTATATATTCGATGACCTAAATTATTTATCTATAGTTGATACATATATTTTATATATTTTGAAAGTGTATGTATTTATTTTAGTCAAATTCATATTAATTAGATATATGAATTTGTTAATAAATTTACATACATGTAGTATAATATGTATTATATTGAATGTATTATTTTTTAAAAAAAATATATCATTTGTCTACGTAAAACTCTATATAAGAATAAACTTTCTATAATAATATTTTTTCTCGGTCCCCGACGATATGATTATATGAAGTTTTTACTGTATTTGAAAGCTATTTATGTTTACCTAAAATATAGGAGGGAAAAGACTTATTAAAAGAGAACGTTTCTTTTACATTATCACTTTTAAATCATATTGTTAATTTTGTGGCACATTCTTTTGCTAAAACGTCTCGACTTTATGAGAGCCCTTCATAATTGGGTCGGGCCTCCAAAATTTGTTGACGACACTCTCCATATTTGTCTTTCTTGAGAATAATTTGAAAATGTCTTTTCTTAATTTCAAAACAAAATAAAATAATGATTGTGCTTGGTTTGTACAAATAAAGAAAAAGTCTCGATATAATCTTTTGGAAGATTGTATTAAAAAAAATTAAAAAATGTGTGACGACCTGTATTCTTCTGCTTTCAGTGCTTTGACAAATCTTGATTTATAGAAATTATGTTTAACATGGTATTGTTTAGTATATAAAATAGGGTTGTATATTGATTTTTGAAAAGAATACCATAAAAATTAAAATTTTCTAAATAGTGAGATTTTGTATATTAAGTGTGATATTTCATGTGTTAAAATGTATTTTTTTTTTTTTTTGATCAGCCAAAAAAAAACTTTATTAAGTAACAAGTGGGGTACAAGGGATACACCCTCCCTTTCATGGGTTAAAATGTATTGTTTTGAAAAAGAAGTTCTTCAGGGTCTGGAATTTTTTCAAAGTTATAACTACAGATTAAATCCAAAATTAGCTCAAACACCAAAATTTGTGCAATTACTTTCAGTCTTGTGTCTTTTTTTTTTTTTTTACTTCTAAAAACTGAATTTTTTTAAAAACTATTGCCCTAATATCAAAGCATATAAATGTTTTTTCATTTTTCCATTCAAACGTAACAAACTAGTCTTTGTATCACTTTCCAGTTTCCACCCTAACGAACAATTTTTTTAGGAGCTTGAAAACGACGCTTGCATTTTTCCAAAACGACACCGTTGTTCAGTTTCGCAGCAGTACCTTTATCCTAATTTTTTTTGAGGCAGAAAATTACTAAGCAGTTAAACCTCAACTAAAACCCTTGCTTCCATCCTTTGCAATGCTTCAACAAAAATGGCTGTATCTGCAAAAATCCCACCAATTTCTCTCAACTCAGACCACCGCAATTCTCAATTCTCCAAAATCCCTAATCTAAAAACCCAGAATTTTGTTCAAATCATCTCAAAAAACAATCAGTTATCCCTCAAAAAAAGCCACCAGAATTCTCTATTAAATTCGAGTTCCTCCTTCATCGCTGACCCCAACTTGTATTTAACTCAGCTATGCATTCAAAACGAACTAAACCAAGCTATAAAAATTCTTACTTCCGTTGGAAAAGAGCTTCCAGCTGACATAGAGGAAGAAACTTTTGTATCTTTGGTGAGGTTGTGCGAATTCAAGAGGGCTTCTAATGAAGGTTCGTTCATTTACTCTTTATTATCGAATTCAATCACTCATTTGAGCTTAAAGCTAGGAAATGCGCTCTTGAGCATGTTTGTGAGGTTGGGAAATTTAAGTAATGCATGGTATGTGTTTGGGAAAATGGAGGAAAGGGATTTGTTTTCTTGGAATGTTTTGATTGGTGGGTATGCGAAGAACGGGTTTCTTGAAGAGTCTATTGAGTTGTATGGGAGAATGATGTGGCTTGGTGGTGTTGGGGTTAGGCCAGATGTGTATACGTTTCCTTGTGTTTTGAGGGCTTGTGGTGGTTTGAACAATTGTGAATGGGGCAGGGAGATTCATGGACACGTGTTGCGATATGGGTTCGAATCTGATATTGATGTTGTAAATTCTTTGATCACTATGTATGTCAAGTGTGGAGATCTATGGAGGGCCAGGGTGGCATTTGATGGAATGAATAAGAGAGATAGGATCTCGTGGAATGCTATGATTGCAGGTTATTTTGAGAATGGAGAGTGTTTGGAAGGGTTGAGGCTGTTCTTTTCGATGAGGGAGTGCTGCTTCCATCCAGACTTGATGACTATGACCAGTGTGATTTCAGCGTGTGAAGTATTCGGTGATGAGAGGCTTGGAGAGGCGGTTCATGGGTATGTTGCAAAGATGGAATATGGGGCTGAGGGGTCGGTAGGTAACTCGTTGATTCAGATGTATTCGACTTTTGGTAAATTGGGTGATGCGGAAAAGGTGTTTACTAGAATTGAGTATAAAGATGTGGTATCTTGGACATCTATGATTTCGGGTTATTACAACAACGGTTCGTCTAATAAGGCCGTTGAAACTTATAAGATGATGGAGGTAGAAGGTGTTGCCCCGGATGAGATCACTATTGCTGGTGTTTTATCTGCTTGTGCTTCTCTTGGTTTTCTAGATATGGGCGTTGAGATTCATGAGTTTGCTAAAAAGACGGGACTTATAGGTCATCTTATGGTTGCTAATGTTCTCATAGACTTCTATTCGAAGTGCAAATGCATTGACAAGGCTTTAGATGTCTTCCATCAGATTCCTGATAAAAACGTCATATCTTGGACATCAATTATTCTCGGGCTTCGGACCAACAACAGAAGCTTCGAAGCATTGATTTATTTCAGGCAAATGAAAACGAGTCTCGACCCAAATGATGTTACCTTAATCTCCGTTCTTTCTGCATGTGCTAGAATAGGGGCACTCAAGTGTGGGAAGGAAATCCATGCACATGTACTCAGGACAGGATTAGCATTTGACGGTTTTCTCCCTAATGCAATCCTTGACATGTATGTACGGTGTGGGAGGATGGGGCCCGCATGGAATCAGTTTAAGACAATGGAACAAGACGTCGCATCTTGGAATATTCTTCTAACTGGCCATGCTCAGAGGGGCCAAGGAGAACTTGCTATGGAGTTATTTTATCAAATGATCGAATCAAAACTCAGGCCAGATGAGATCACATTTATTGCTCTAATGTGTGCTTCTAGCAGATCAGGCATGGTGATGGAAGGAATCCAGTGTTTCAATTCCATGGAAACTGAGCATTCCATCACTCCAAATCTCAAGCATTATGCTTGTGTTGTAGATTTGCTGGGACGTGCTGGAAAGGTGGACCAAGCCTATGAGTTTATCAAGAAAATGCCTATGAAGCCTGATCCAGCTATATGGGGAGCCTTGTTGAATGCTTGTAGGATACATAGAAACGTCGAACTTGGTGAGGTAGCTGCTAAGAATATTTTTGGGATGGATAACAGGAGTGTCGGATATTATATCCTGTTGTGTGATCTGTATTCTGATAGTGGGAAGTGGGAAGAGGTTGCTCAATTGAGGAAAACGATGAGAGACGGGGGGCTCACTATCGATCCTGGTTGCAGTTGGATAGAAGTTAAAGAGAAAGTTCATGCATTTCTTAGTGGTGACAATAATCACCCCCAAATAAGAGAAATAGAGGCTATTTTGGAAGGTTTCTATGAGAAAATGAAGGCCGAAGGTTGTAGAGATCCAGATATAAGTTTTAGAAATGAAGTTGAGGCTTCAAAAGCTGAGGTTTTTTGTGGACATAGTGAGAGATTGGCTGTTGCTTTTGGGCTCATAAACACTTCCCCGGGAATGCCTATTTGGATTACGAAGAATCTCTACATGTGCGAGAGCTGTCATAATACGGTTAAGTTTATCTCCAAGGTTGTTCGGAGAGAGATTTCTGTTAGAGATACGGAACATTTCCACCATTTCAAGGACGGGAGGTGCTCATGTGGTGATGAGGGTTATTGGGGTCTTTCTTCTGATTGAGATAAGTGCTCTCTCTCATAATGAGGATTTCTGGTGGAAAATGTGTGAAAAAATTAAGCACAAAAGAAGATTGATTATGAGTATTTATGCTGCTTAATTAAAATTCAAGCAAAATTAGAGCTTCTGTAAATCCTAAAATAGGGTCATATGGATTTAGAAGTTGTGGCTGTACATTTCTTTGGTAAATACAGACATGCATGTATCTCATCATTTTACACTACTTCAAATAGACTTCATTAAAGAAAGAAAAATAAATTCTAAATTCTTATAGCCATATAAATGGTGCTGATTCTCCTTTTCATATTTCCTGATATAAATGCTTGTTCCTTCTTGGTTTCTTCCTGTCATTATTGTTTGAAATAACGACTCAATGTTATAACACACAGTGCTGATTATTTTGATATAGATGCCTTGAATTCAAATGGTGGAAATACAAGATGGAACAAGAAAAGTGGTACAAAAACTTGGTAGCTAGAAAGTAATGAAATAATAATGTGTGGCCTTAGAACGTAATTGTGAAAACAAACATAAACACATTTCAATTTCAATAGCAGTGGAATCCATCAAACAACAAGCTGTTTTTACAAATATACTTTCACAACCAATATAACAAAATAAGCAAAAAAAATAGAATAAAAATCACACCTTTATTGAATTAGGAGAACAAATCTCTCAACAAATCACACACATTTAACTCCAGCTATCTAAAAAGCCTAAATCCGGACTGCTCTCTTGATGGACTTGATCGATGATTTAATAAAGCTGTTCCTTGCTGCATGGTTCTCATATTCATCATTATTATCATCAAGCACTAATGGCATTTTTCCCATGCAATCCACTCTCTTTTTCATGCCTTCCAGGATAAGAGACGGAGATGATGGGATGCGTCGAAATGCTCTGGCACTCTCCGACCTCAAAAGTTCCCTTTCCTTCCCCTTTTTCTCCCTTCTCGTTTTCTCATCAGGGCTGCTCATTCTTCCTGCTCCTTTGCCGACGAAAGCCAATTCCTTCGCTTTTAATTTCTCAGGCACAATTCTGTAAGGAGGATTCTTTAGGGCAGTGTTACTCTTTACCACATTAATTTCTACATTCTCTTTCTCATCGTCTGAGATTGTTTTCTTGTCACTTTTATCCAATTCACTGGTCTTTACGATCTCCTTTATAGTCTTCTCTGTGCATTGTGAATCTTGATCTCTTGAAATTTTGATCTTTATGTGTGGATATATCAGATTAAGCTTCTTGATCAATTCATCGCTCTTGGAAACTTCTTTTTTGTCGGGGTTATGTGCATTTAATTCAGCTTCTTCTGCTGAATTTTCGAGGAGAAATTGGAGCCATTTCTCTATGTTGCCTTTACCACGTTCCCTTCTGCTCTGTTCGTCCTCCTCTTCAGTTTCATGGTGAAACGGGAACTGAATATCGTATATTTTGCCTCCATCTTCCACCTCCAACTTTTCAAGCCTTTCTTCAACAATGTACCTGTCCTCTTTGTCCATACCAGACTTTCTAAAGCTGGGTTTTTCTTCGTTTTCTTCTTGTTCCTGAATCCACAATAAAGTTCCTGCTGAATCTCTCTGCTCCTCCTCCAAGAACTTTCTCAACTCCTTGTGTAAAGAAGAAGGAGTGGAGGGCTTCATTTCAGGCAAACACAAAACGTCGTTTTTTCCAATTTCTTGTTTTTTTGGCTCGTTTCCTAGCAAACATAGAGTAGTAATTCCATCATCCTTTTCTTCAATCAACGTATCATCCATTCGTGACCTTTTCCTAGCCTGCTCCAACTCAGGCCTCATCTGTTTCTCCAGCTCGTCTCTTTGTTTATGCTTCTTATGCAGCTCCCTCTCTGCAGAATCACAAATTGCCTTCTGGGCTTCAAGTCTAGCAAAAAGAGCACTAGCTGCTGCTTGATTCAACCTCACTTGTTCTTTATACACAACACTTCTGTAATAACAACATACACCAAACAATTCAATCAAACAAGAATTTTCTATAATATAATATGGTATTTATTTTAAGTGATCTTACTGGTGCATGGCTTCTCTGATCATCTTCTCCAGCATTACTCTGTACGAAGATTGTGACTCTGCTACCTTTCTACACTTCTCAGCCCTCCGCCTTTTCTTCATCAGAACGAGCTCGAGCTCTTGAATCGAGAGCTTCTCCTCCTCCGTTTTCTGCTGCAATTCCCCCACTTCGTTATCTAATCTCTCTATTTCTGTCTGCATTTTTGCTGTTTCTTCTCTCTGTTTCAAAGAATCTCTCGCCATAACAATGGCCTGATAAGGGTTCGTCGCCATTAAAGAGTTTTCATTCTCTTTCAAGATTTCTTTCCCTTTCCCTTTCCCTTTCCCTTTCCTCACAGCTGCCACAATCAAATGAATAATATCAAGAAAATGCAAATAATAGTTGAAAGTATAAGGTATCAATCATCTACTACGACTGTGTGCTAACCTATTATAGGGGTGCTTGATCTTGGCCATCTGTTAAGATCCCGCGATTTCAATGGAGCATCAAAGGGCTCTTGTCGAGACAGCACAACAGCAGCTGGAGCCATACCTATTTTACATTTTGATTCTAAAAAATGTTGAGGAAAAACGTGGGAATCGACTGTCTGTGAATCATTCACCTCTTCACTCTCACCGTTATAAAACAACCACGAAAATGCCCTGTGCCTGCATCACAAACGATGACGTTAACATCACCTTACTTTAATTCGAGTTGAAAATAGAAAGTATAACTGTATAAGTTTCAATTTTGGACCTGAAATCAGAGTTAGACGAAGCGAAGATGGACAAAAACTGGTTAATGGATATGCCTAGTTGAAAATCCCACCAAGGAATAAGAAACTCTAGCTTGTTATGCTTTCTTTTGCACACTTGAAATTGCAATATTCTGAGGTTGCTTGGAACAGTGAATCCTCCTCCTGCAATTTGATCATCAATACCAGAAATTAAAAAACCAGGTAAAAACTACCTCCAAATCTAAAATCTAAAATTTATGTAAATGAGAGTAATTACTTGAACAGGGAAACCAATGATCAATATCCCATGCTAGAGGGGAAGCAGCATCAGCATGGTAGTACAGAACATTGCCGTACATATCTACGCGAATTAATTCTGGATCAAAACCAGCATTCCTGCAATTTCGAACAGATCATAAGATAACACCTGGATTTTATTGTTCAAGGTACTTGAATTAAGAAAATAATATTGAAAAGTAGGAGGCCTTTTTATTTTACCCAAGATGATTGAGCTGTTTCCATAAGAGAGAGATGAAGATCTTGGGTTTGGTTGTAGGTTTTGCTTTGAGATCAATTAATGGATACATCTCATCCAATTCCCTGGCTCTTGCTTCCTGCATTACACCCACACCAAAAAATGATCTATTTCAACCTAGAACTTTGCTTCTGAATTAGGTCTAATCAACAACGCAAATGGCCACTCTAAATCTGAATTTCAATAATCGTAGCTTAAAGGAGATTCTAATCCATAAGTTGCTGAAAACGTAAATAAATTCCAAACACAAATTTTAAGTTGTGTTTTGCTTTGAGATCAATTAATGGAAACATCTCATCCAATTCCCTGATTCTAATCCATAAGAACTTGCTGAAAAATCGTAAAAATCTGAAATAATCGTAGCTTAAAGGAGATTCTAATCCATAAGTTGCTGAAAACGTAAATAAATTCCAAACACAAATTTTAAGTTTAAACTCATATGCATCATCAAAAATTCCACAATTACTCCTAAAGGCCAACGCAGACAAACTCAACATTTTCGTTCAACATTCAATTTCCTCAAGAGTTCTCATTTTGGGATTTAAAATTTCAAACTCTAATGCACATCGCCATAAACAACTATACATTATTCATCGATTCAATTAATACACTGTTCACAACAATTATCATCCAAATTCCGTAACTCTTTCTGAAATTTAAGACTAATTAAGTGACAAGTTCATCACAGAAACGGTAAACCTATCCAATTACCTCTTGCTGACTCAGAGCATAAGGAGTGAATGTGAAAGGCGGGCCGTGACTAAAGGGCCCGAAACTCCGATCTCGACACAGCTTCGCGTAGGCTTTGGGGTACCCCAGACGTTCGTCCATCGCCATTTCTTCCTCGGTGAACGCGATATCATGCGCCATTTTGAGAAACCTAACTTCTGTAATCTCAAAAAAACAGAGAAAGCAGTGTGTTTTTCATTTGGGGGCAAATTGATGATAAAAAGACTTTAAACGGTCATTTCCGAATTTTAAATGATTTTGTTTTGCCTTTTTTCAAATAGGAGTAGTTAGTTGTGTAACGGCTACATGCGCTGACCCACAGCTCTCACTGCCCATAAATTGCAATTGCTTATCATTCAAGTTCACGATGGGAAAGGACGAGTTTGCCCTTTTGAAAAGGGTTTGGTGAATCTTAAAGATTGGTAATTAATAGGTTATTTTGGGTAAAATGGTTTGGGGTCAGGTGGAACTACTATCACGAGAGTTTATTTAAATTAACATTATTAGTGTTACGTAAAAGTTTGAAAGTAATTAAACTAGGGTAGAGAATCATTGGTGTTTGAATGTGGAATAAATGAGTTGTTAACTATCACAAGAATTTATTTGAATTTAACATTATTTGTTTACGTAAAATTTTGAAAGTAATTAAACTAGGGTGGAGAATTATGATGTGTAGCATCATTGTTGTTTGAATATGGAATAAATGAGTTGTTAAAGTTAGTATAAAGAGCCTTTTAATTTTTTGTCACTAAGTGCATCCAAGGCATTGAATTGAACAATGGTCCCCTAGTCGGATGGCTAGGATATTTTTATACACATTTATTAATTTTATGTATTTTATTAATATTAATTATTTGTACAGTATATGCATATAATGAAATAATGAATGCTGGATACAGTTAGATACAAGATTAAATTATTAAAATACAAAACTTGTAATTATTTGTTTTCATATAAGCATCACTACTTATGTCGCCTTTAAAAAAAATCGTCTCTAAAGGTAATACTAATAAGTAATAACTACCCCATATTATTGAAAATGCCAACATTTTATTGTATTTTAAGAGAAATAACCCAAACATTCCTGCATAAATCATTTCATTATGCCGCTGCGCTCAGAATTTCAAGGCATCATTTTATATTAAATAAGTGGGTGTAGCTTTTAAACGGAATAATTGAGCGTATTACGATGCCAATGTTAACAATGCTTCCAAACATGCTCATACAAAAGTTTCAAATCGTTTTATTCATAATAACATTTTTTTTTTTCATTTTTAGGACTTGAAATTTATTTGATTTAACAGAATTTCTCTTTTTAAATTTGTAACTTGGGCTGGTCTTGGAAATCTCCCGTTCGATACAGATGGGTTTTGGGCCCAATAGTCCTTTTAATTCCTGGGTATCAGAATTGTAACATAGGGGAAGCCTGATTTGTATTGGAATATTGTTTTTTCGGTTTTGGTCAATTGAATAACGTTTAAGATTATAAAAAGCATTTTTTTTTTCTAAAACTATTCTTTTCCCTAAAAATATTGGACCATTGAGAATGGGTTAAAATCCATAATTTCGTTTAATTTTTTTTTTTTGTGGTGCGGGTGATTTGATATCCACCCAACCAAGTACTGAATGTGGTTGAAATACTTTGATTTGTAAATGAATTATAACTAAAAGATAGGGTGAAAGGTTTATTTTTGAAGTCAACCCTGAGTATATCTTATGTTATGGGTGTGTGTGAGTAGAAAGCAGAAATGTAATGGGATTGTTGGGCAAAGTCACATGTGGAAGCAAGTAGGCATGAGAATTGAAGCAATTGAGTATGGAGTAAATTGACAAAAGGGGACATGAAAATTGGAATCCATAATCATGGTGTTTGTAGCGCAAATCAAAGGAAATTTGTACTAGTACTATATATATGCTGCATCAAAAGCATACATACATAGCATTAAATAAAATTTCCAAAGGTAGCTCTTAGAAAAAAAAAAGAAAGAAAGAAAATAGTGAAGAAGACAACCTAATTAAAACTTTTATGCATGGGATACCAATATTTATGTTATTTCAATATTTAAAAAGAAAATGCTATAGAAATGAATAAAAAAGGGGACTGAAATTAATCATTTAAATGTTCAGTAGGATGCAGGGCCTCTTTTCGCTACATACATTATTATAAGTTATAACCAAGGTACGTTTCTGCAGAATAAATTGACATATTTGTATTTGATAATCAAAAGGCTAAACTGCTAAAGTAGTCATTTCAAGTAAGGAATGAGTTCTTTGTACCGAGGTTAAATGTATCTAATATCGCACTTTTAATTACGAATCCTACGCTTTTTCCCTCGAAATGAGTTTGATATTTAGACAGCGCCATTTTTTTTTTTTTTTAATTAATTCAGCCCTCAAAATTAGGGTTATTTTCATGCTACACTGTTGGGCACCGCTCAATAGCGCTTTAGCATGTTGTAGCATTGATGTGTTATACTATATAATACATTAAGATATGAGTACAACATATTAATACAATGCTAGCAATAGCATATAAAAAATCAAAATTAGTGTTTCATTAATGTGCCAAGGGTTGGTATGGTCATCAGCACTAGTGGTATATATTTACCGTTTAGTGTTTTAATTTATAAAACTATAAAATAAATATAAAAAATTTAAATGGGCATATACTTTTTAAGAATTTAACGCAAACAAAATAATTGTTGCAACTACCAATAGTCATGCACCAAGAATTAGTTGCTACATGCCAGAGCCTAGAGTCATCAATTTAGTGGAGTTTCTCATTTACCATTTTACAAGTAATTTTATTTTCATTTACAAAAAGACTACATTTGTTCCTTATCATGTCTAACAACAAGTAAAAGATATACATAAATAAAAATACAAGTAACAAATATTTTGAAATTTGATTTCATTATAAGTTAAAGATGTGGAGTATTACGTTGTCAGTTTCAAGTTTATTCATTAGGTGTGATTTCATGATGCGTTATCATATTACACAGTATTGAATACTCTATTTGGTCTACTACCATTATATCTCTCTCCCAAATTAATAAAAATAATTGACTGCTCTTTTGGAAGTTGGCTTTCTCATAATATTTATCAAATTCTTTTGTGCATTCTTTTATTAATTTATAAGTAACCTAGCTAGAAGCTAGCTAGTGACAAATCTTCAAGTGCAGAAATTTGTGCGTCATCATTTACTTTTCCTCTCAATTTAGTGAGTATTCATCAATATCAACTATATATTGGTGATTTTACTATTTCAATATAAATAATTAGAGAAAACACTCATTTTTAGCCCCTTCTCATTTAAAAAGTTATTTTTTATCAAATTTTTTTATTTCATTTTTTTTTAGCAAAAGAATAATATTTTGGGCAATTATACCTTTAATGAAGTCAACAATTTTTTTTTTTAAAAATGGTGGTATGGGCTTCATTAAATGGTGGTACGAGGTTAATATATTGTAGTACGAAATTAATAATTGTGGTACAAAAATTTAAAATTGATGGTACGAGTTGAATTAAATTATTGTACGAGTTGAAATGATGGTGGTACGGGGTTAAAATAAGTGTGGTACGAGACTGATAGTGGTACAGAGTTAATATAATGGTGGTACGAACTGAAACAATATTTACGGATTGAAGTAATAATGGTACAGAGTTAATTGAAAGGTGGTACGGACTGAAATAATGTTGGTACAGAATGTATATATGATGGTACGAACTTAAATAATGAAAGCATAAAAAATGGGTAAAGTTGGAAAAAAATATATTCTCTTGGCTAAAAAATAATGATTATAAATTTTGTGACAAAAAAAAACTTTTATTTTTATGTTAGGCTATTTATAAGCTCATCCCAAATATTTATCACATGCATGTAAACTAAATCATATATTTATGATATTGTAATTGATTTAGTATATAATTAAATCATAACCTCGAAGTGGTTTTTTCTTTTCAAAACCTATTCAACCACAAGGGTACAAAGAAATTTGAAGGGGTGGGCCATAAATTGGAAAAGTTGAGATAGAAAAAAAGGAAGATAAATTGCATGTAGTGATATATTAATTAGTTAATTAATACTAGATGAGACTTGACTCAAGAAATCAATGTAGTTGGAAATTGGGCAATGACCACAATGAAGAATTGTTGGACATCAAATTAATGTTATACCCAGAAACTTTCCTAGAAATACACTGAAAAAGGCATACAGTTGCTCCAAAAGAAACACAAGAAAAGTCATACAATTCTATCTTACTTTGTTGCAAGAAAAAGCCCAAAAAATTAATCCATAGTGATGCTGATGCCACTATCTGTGGACTTAAATAGAATGTCGACCAAGTGCAATTGGTTATTTTCACATTATATTTTCTAGCTTTTAATCTTAACATATGCACTAGTTACACACAAAGTGGGTTTGAAAAATTAAAGTAACTTACAAATATTTCATCTGTGGTAAATATATTTTATTAATTAATAATGTAATTTAATACACGTAATGTGCATATATTGAAATTTTTTATCATGTCAAAATCTTCATATGACTTTTTAATTCATTGCTTTGATTCAAGTTTTTTTTTCTTCAAGATTTGCACTTCAACAGAAACAGCCACAATTAGGGATGACAAAACACCCCATCTCAAAGTCGATCCATCCTGATCCGGTTGGGCCAGGTCAGCCCCACCATTCTGAAAATGGGACAGGTCAGCTTCGCTCCGCGCATGGACCAGGCCGGGCTTGGGTACCAATATTGCAATGCCATGCCCCGCCCCGCACTCTTAGGGTGCGTTTGTTTTGGGATTTAAGTGTGCGGAACAAGTCAAGGTTTTAAAATCCAGAGATTTAGAATCCAGAGATTTAGTAAATGTATGTGTTTGTTTTGGGATTTGAGTAGGGTGGGATTTAACTTTATATCAAATCAATACTGATATTGTATTATTATATTATATTAAGAAGAGTAATAAAGTGTATAAAGTGTGATGTATTGGGAAGAGTAATAATAGATTTTATAGGTATTTGTAGTTGTGGATTGAATATGGGATTTGAAAACCAGATTCTAAATCTCAGATTTGAAAACTCATATGAGACGGGGAGCGCAAAATCCTAAGTTCATCCGTGTGAGTCCCAAAATAAACGCAGCCTTATATATATGTGTGTATATATATAATAGTAATAATATATATATATATATATATATATATATATTTCACATTTATGGTGAATTTAGTAATTTAGCTATAGTTCATGATTTTAGCTTGAATTATGTTATTTATTGTATTAAATGTGAGAACATTGTATTTATAGATAAAAAATTGAATTTCAGCTTAATTGGAAAAAAAATATGGCATTAACGGGTAAAAAAATGAGATAGGACAGGTTGGACGTGCCCCGTGTAGGGCAGGATCGGGTCTTAAAACTCGGGCCCGCAGTGGGCCACGGGACAGGGCGGGCCAATTGGGTATATACAAGGGACGGGCTTGTAATTAGGTGTCCGCCCTATCCCGACTCATTGCCATCCATGAGCATTTTCTTATGTTATGAAATATGAATATATATATAATGTATAAATTTTAATGGCAAAGGCAGCATGTACAAACAATATAGATGAAATATGGAAAAGAACAAGAGAAACCGAGTCAGTCATGGATCATGACAACCCAACAAGAACGCTGTCTATCCTAATTCCTACATTTGTTTTTACTGCTCGATATTTAGCTGATTAGATTAGCATTGACATGTATATATGTATTTTTCGTCAATTTTTTCTTTATTTTGGATTTAGGTAATATCATGGAAAGGCCAAATGTTTTAATACTTAAATTGAAATTATTTGGTTCGGATATAATTCAATCAGTTGACTATGGATTCTTATAAAAAAAGAAAAAGCCATACTGTAGGTAAACAAATTTCACAAATGACATTTGTGAAATTAATTAAGGGATACATATGACTTATATTAATTAAAAGTATTAATCGTAGTATAATTGAAAGATATAATTTATCACTGTATAAAGGGTATTACCCATGATACTAAATAGTATGACTTATTTTATATTAGGATATTAATAGTAATAACTGAATATATAATTTACATTAAAAAAATAGTCATGATATAACTAAAGGATCAAGTCTATATGGAACAGTTTCACAATGAGCAAGTTTAAATAAAACCCACTAAAATAACCAACAATCCGTGTACTTGTGCACTTAATTAAATCATCTACTCAACGTTCTCCAAAAAAAAAAAAAACTACATCTAATCAACCATGTATTAACTTAAGTCTAAACCGACTAATTTTGAAAAAAAAAAAAAAACAACTGATTCGATTAAATTAAAAGCAACTAAATTTAATTGTAATGTAAATTAATAAAAATAAAATAAAGTGAAGTAATAAAATTATCAATTGAATTTAAATAAACTAAAACAGTCAGATCATGATCGATCTCCATCAGGAAATATGAGGTCCGAATCATGTCCCATAATCCATATTCCTATTTTTTAGGTAAAAAGATTCAAATTTCTGGAAAGGCTTTTTAACAAAATTTATATACTCGTATATCATTTCAATTTTTAATACTATTTTCTTGATAAAAATTATACTCATGTTGGGAGGAAGAAAAGAGAAGTGGTATATTCTCCAATCCACTCTTATTGGCTGCTTTGCGGACACTTTCTTTTATCATCAGGCACTCCGTAGAGAATATCATTATGAGATATTAAAAGAAATTTTTTTAGACAATTTCTCAATTTGTGGGTCACCTACTAATTTAATTTAAACTAGAGATACACTTACATGAGACCGTTTCACGTTTTGTCATGAACGCTTTAACGTTTTGTGAGGAGTGAATGTGATTTGTGTTTGATTATATATGTCTCATACATAAAACTGTCTCATATGAGTTTTTATCTTAAAAAACTATATTTTAAGACAAATCTGATCGAGTAGGTTTCCCAGCTATCACAACTAATATTTTTTTATAATATAAGTCATACCCTTCAGTGTTATGAATAATATTCTTTATGTAGTAAAAATACATACCCTTCAATTATCCCAACTGATACCCTTTAATAATATAAATCACACTCATTAACTAATTTTACATATTCTTATGTGAAACCTGTTACCGACTACTTGAATTCATCAATTTTGTTTCTTTAAAAGTATAAATATGGATTTTATAATATGATGATTTCCGTCGACAAACCAATTAGCATCAATCGGTAGTCAATTTCATTTTCACGTGAATCCTTGTGTTTGGTTGGAGGCACAGGCACCGCCACATTAGTGATCTATTTCTGTAACTAAGGGTGTGTTTTGAAACACTTAAAATAATTTTCAGAAGCACTTATTTTTAAAGTTTCCTCTCATAGCTTTTGAAAATAAGTGCTTCTGAAAGTTGTTTTAAGTGTTTCAAAACACACCCTAATTCCTAAACAATGAATCACTTAAATGTTACTTTGTCTTAAACACACATATACACACACATTTGATCTATATATTGATTGTGATGGTGGAACAATTGTTGCAAAGTTTATTCTGAAATTGTATCTTCCAATTATATATGAAAATTAAATTTAATTATCAAGCATTTATGAAGGTCTTGGTGTTCACACTTTTTTTTCAATGATAAAATTGACCTAAATGTTGGTACCTTGTACTAAATTGAAAGGATTTTCTATATTTTCATCGTATAGATTTTGGAGAAAGAAAACATATAATGAGATTATGAGATGGAATCTCAATTTAAATTGATCACGATTTGTTAAACTCATCTTTTATAGGAATCAGTGGTATAATCGTCATGTGCCCGATTCATGCTCGCGGAATAAGATCCATATATGTACGAAACCTGATTCGTTTCAGATTTTGTGTAAAGTGCATATATATTATGACTATGTTTAGAAACATGCAACTTGTTATAATAAAATATGCAACTTATTTACATTGAACCGTGCAATTATTAACATGAAAAAATAATTGCACGATTCATTGTACATGTTGCATTTTTTAGTATAACAAGTTGCGTATTTCTTAAATGTACTATGAGTGCACGATGCATCTGGATGCACATGATACTCATCCTTATATTTTGTTTTATGTGTAACATATCAAAACTAACCAATTAGTCAAAAGAAAAAAAAATCGGATAAATTGATAAAATACATTTAATTACAATTTGCCAAAGAGACTGTTAATATTGTACATCCACTTACTTTTCTTGAATTTTTGGTACTAATTTATCGGTTTGTTACTTGTACTCTACATAACAAAAAATCATTAGATAGTGTAGTAATAGTAATATTTAATTTAAATGAGAGCATATTCTCTCACTTTCAAGTTTCAATGGTGTTGCTATCTGTTTTAATTTTTAGGTTTTACTTTGTGGGATATTTTCAACATTGAAAGATTGAGATGTGGGTGGTCGAAGATGGAATCAATGATGGCACGTAAAGCAACAATTATCTTCACAAACCCATATTTTCAATTTCATTTTATCACAAATAATATGTAAATACGATGTGATCATCATTCATCAATGATAGATTGTGTTTCTATGTATATTTCGGTGCTTATTTGCTCAACAAAATTAATGACACTAAGTAAAAATAGTGTGTAATCATATTTTCAAAGTATAATACTATATCAAAATAATTCTAATTCTAATAAAAAAATAACCACTCTGATTATTTGTCTCTCCCTTACTAAAAGTCTAAAAGTCCTAGTTTACTGATCCTCGTAATTTTGGTAAATTGAGAAGTTGATTAATTGTCCTTAATTAATGTGCTTATAAAAAACAATCGTCTATTACATTTTCCGAACAAATTACATTCTAATTTTGGTATTTAACCGTTGTCAAAAAAAAAAAAGAAGGTATTTAAGCACATTATTTTTGCTAATTATCCCTAAACTAATAAAACACCAATATCTACACACTTGACATTTGGTGGTGGATTAATTCCAAAATAATTAGTTTAAATTGACGAATTGACGATACATAAAATTTGTGAAAATTATGTTACAAATTAATATATTTTTTTAATAAAAAAATCATTTAAATTGATAATAAATTAAAATATGTTATAAAAGATTGAATACTGAATAAACTATGAAATAAAGTACCTACTATATTTTCAAAATGATCAATATTTTCTTAAAACAATTAATTTAGACAAATCACGTATATTACACATGTATTAATCTAGTATATAAATAAAGAATGCACAAAAATAGAAAAGGTTAATAGCGTGACATTGTTAATTAAATAAAATTGACAAAGTATAGTGTGAACAAGTTTCACGGTGAAACTGGTTAAAGAGTGTGACTTTTTACTGTAAAGGGTGTGATTTTTTACTATAAATAGTATTACTCATAAAAGTGAAGGGTGTGACTTATATTATAACAAAGAGTGTCGTAATAATAACTGAAAGGATGTGACTTATATTACTAAAGAGCATGTCTGTTAAAAAAAAATTAATTTCACGGTGAACAAGTTTCACAGCATACCAACTCAATAAAATTTTACCAAATATGATAGGATTAAATCACAACTTTTCCTAAAAGTACAAATAAGGAAACAATCTTGACCGAGAAATAATTTGTACTACTTTCATTCTCATTCTTTGTTCATAGTTACTATTTTCTTGTGTTTTAGCGAGTGTGTTTTTTATTAGTATTTTGAAATTATAAAGTAATTTTATAAAGAAGGGTGGGTCTCATGTGCACCAATAGAGGAGAGATAGATCTATCATACTCCTTCTTTAAAATTATTTTATCATTTTAAATATTAATAAATAACTCACTCGATAAAATATGAAAAAAAATGTGGTGTGAAGAAAGAGTTGGCAGGGGTGTAACATATACGCATTTTACGTTTGCCCAATGATCCGTCTCCAAACTTATTTCCAAAAACTCTTTGAAAATAAATTAGACCATTGCTAAGATCTTGAAACTTTCATGACTTGACTTTTAACTTCTCAGAGTTAATTTCCTATTTGCATGTAATCAGCAGATGATGCTTCACATCAATATCACATGTTTTTCAATACTGTTCAAATTTTTAAAGTTCGGCAGTATATTGCAAAAGTTACCACTCAAATCATTAAAATAATATTCCATCACAGAGTTCACTATACAATATATATGTTACATGTATTATTATACACAGTATTACAAGAGTTAATGAAAGAAAATAGAAAAATTAATGATTTTGAGGTCAATGGAGTCATTTGATGTATTTGAAATAGACTTTCAAACTAGATCCATTAATAATGAACCAACAGAATGCCTAAGGGGGGTAGTCATGTCAAAAGTAAAAGTTTCTTATTCCAAATGCCCAGAAAAGTCCACCAAATCCATTCTTGCCATCTCCTAATTTTATTTACTTTTTTAATCGAAATCCATTTATATATTTTACTTTGATATCCTTTTTTTATTAAGTGAGAGTACAATTAAATAAATTATTAAATTGGAACGAAACAAGCCGTATGCTTATCTATTTTCTTATATATACAATCACATAAGTCTGAACAAGAAAAATAATATACAATTTACATATAAAAATAAATACACACAAATATATAAATATCTCTTTAAAAAAATTTGGAGGCAACACTATCCCGCCATTGCAAGCTGCACTACTAAATTCAGTTTGCTTGCTATTATAATATACGAGGAAGAGAGAATATACTTCATTATAGTATTATACCAATAATTTTTTATTTTCTTTTAAACAACTCAAAGTCTCAAATATTCCAATCATATCTCAAATAATTTTGGAAGCGGCAATCTTTACTTTGCCATTATGTAACCTTTTACTTGAAAATTAATTATACAATAAAATTATTTTACAATAAAACATCTCACATTGAATAATCAAATTGTGCTATAGCCTATATGACAACATCTCCCATTTGATGAACTATCAACATCCAAACGAACTTAATTACGACTCATATTGAAACACACATACGAAGCCACCAAGGCATCTTACAACCCACTCTTTATTTTTCCTTTCAAATTTTGATCTTAAATGAAGTATTGACCTATAAAGTACACGAGCCATTTATTAAAAACTCATGAATGTAATTTAACTTTTTCTCATTCACTAGGCCTGCATGAGCCGGATACTTCGCACAAACCCAACTAACAAGCAATATATTCCTTTCACTAAAACCACTGATTTCCCCCCCTCACTTTTTTACTTTCTACCCTTCATTTTTCCCATCTTTGGCAAATAGATTAATTGCTCAAAATCAAATGCAACAATTAATTTAATAGCAAATAAGCAATTAGCACTTACTGTGACTAAAAACAACAGTTTTTAGACACACTCAGTCCTGACACAGAACCTTAGTGCAAGAGAAAAATAATAATTAAAATACTTAAAAAGGAGAGTTTGGTATTGATGAACTTTGAACTCTTTCCCCACTGTACAATACATTTTGACAGCATTGACAGGTGGAACACTTTGCTTTTTCAGTGAGTAAATATATTGTTCTTGATCACCTTCTTCCTTTTAATATTTAAAATTGAGAAATTATCAACAAGCCCCCAAATTTATGAGATGAAATTGATGATCATAACTAATTTGGCCCAATCAATTTGATCATGGGGCTAAGACAACACACAACTAAGTTGTTATATTAAGAATTGATTGTGTTTATTTATTCAAGAAAAAGAAGCCTGCAAAAACAGTTGGTACTTGCAACATGTGGAACCTATGAGCAGTAGTATCATAATCCCATTTGCCATAATGCAGCATTATTTTAGTCACAAAAAATGTAGTATAACTAAAAAAAGCTAAACTGAAATTAATAAAATGTGGTTTTAGTATTAATAAAAAAAAATCTAGCTAGATTTTACAGCAACACAACATCATAATCCATGAAATTTGAATTACAGTCATATTTTGTAAATTAAGAGCCTAAACAGTCCCATTTAATTTCTTCAACAATCTGTCATCAAACATCAGATGTATGAAAATAAGCAAAAAAAAAAAAAAGATTAAAACTTTTGTTTACCTCTAAAATCAGTTCATCATTTCTGTCCCAAAAAATTGATTCCTCCAATTTCAATTGTCTTCACAAATTCACATCAGAAACAGCCGAAACCGCGATTTGGCTCGTTTCATCGTCTTCAATCGGAGCAGGCAGATTCAGATCTATGTTCAAAGTTTCAACAATTCTCGATTCTTTCTTAATCCGATCATTATCATCAATCGTGCTAAAATTAGTCGAAATTGCCCCCCCGCCTATAAAATGCGACCTCTTGTGTCCCCCCAGCGCCTGCCCGGACGAGAAAATCCGGGGGCAGAACGGGCACTGATGAATCCTCTCCTCCCGCGGCGGCGCCACCGCCGCGGCGCCGACTTTAATTTTCTTATGACTCGCCCTGTGGCCACCCAAAGCTTGATAAGACCTAAACAACTTGTTACATTCCTCACACCTGTATTTCCCTCTAACTTTATTACCGCCACTCTTTATTACTTTCTCAATCACACCGTTATCTTCTTCTTCGTGTTTCTCCCATTTATCCCGCGACATCATTATCAGACAGTGCGCCACGTGTTCCTCCGGCGTGGTTTCCGAGATCGAACTCAACGGTTCGGTCTCGCACTTGGACCGCTTCTCAGCGCCGAACCGGTTCGCCTCCGGTTTTCTGACCCGCTTCGATCTCCTGCACCGGACCGGGTTTTTCTTCGACGACTCTGTTTCGCTCTCTCTGTCCTGAACCACAACGGACATCTCGTGATCGATCAATTTCACTTCTTCTTCTTCTTCGCTTTCAAATTCGGACGACGATAATGACGTGGACGAATAGGGATCGACCGATTGGAAATCATCATCGAACGGCTCGTCTTCGTCTTCATGTTCTGCTTCAAGCTTTAATCTTTTTTCCTCTGCGTAAAATTTCATCATGTGGGATCTCATGTGTCCCCCTAAAGCTCTGCCGTTTGCGAAATTTCTGAAACAGAGTTTGCATCTGTATTTCTTCTCCATTATAAAAAAAAACAGGGGAAATTTTAATTTTAAAAAAAAAAAAATGTTCACACAGAGAGTGTGTGTTTGTGTGTGTTGCTTTTGCTCTGTGATTTTGAGAAGTACATAGAGTGTGGAAGCTAAAAGGAGTAGGTGACAAGCATTCCTCCACACAGGGAATATATACACATGAAATAATGCTGATGGTGTATTTATTTTATTTATTTAATAAATATATGAAATATGATTTTAAAAAAAATGAAATACTTATATGTAAATAAGATTTTATGGGACTGTAATTGAGATTGTATTTTCTCTAAAATGGAAACGGACAATTAATACGAAAAACTAATTTAAGAAGAATGGTTCATCAAAGGCAGATACAAACATGTAACATGCGACCCTTTGCATTAAAATCCCACCCTATCTTTTTAATTCCTTAAAAGCCCTTCACTTTAACTGAAACCGTTCCTTCAAAAGCAGAATCAAATACTGTGGAGTCTGATATTGCACGGTCAATTATGTCATTTACTACGGGGATATTCGTGGAATTAAAGGGAGGTTACAATTACTACAATATTAAACATAATTTGCTTTTCAACAAGTCAAGCAAACTGCTGGATTTGTTGCTTGTAAGTTGTAACCACAAAAGACCATAGCATTTTGGACCAAATTCCAAGAATTAAATAATCCCCTCCTAAAATAATTATCCTTGACTCGGGGGAAAAGATAAATCAGCTTGTGTAGTTTTGGATATCAGTTGTAAATTTTCTGTCAAATTGATAAAAATTTAAGTATAATTGCTTAAATGTAATTGACCTCAACTTAATTTTAGCAATTATAATCACTTAATCAGATTGCGAATTCTCGGATTGTGTCACACTTTTAGTGGATTTTAAAAGGGATTATCAATATTAAGTGCATTGAGTTTTAGCATGCGGACTTGACTAGAGTGGGATTTTGTGCATTGATTAAAATTAATTAGGAAATATTTTTTTTTAAAAATAATTATTTTCTTTTCTCAGAAGATTGCGCTTTATTTGGATCTTTGGTTATGGAAATTGGAGGTAGGAAATTGGGCTAGAAAATTATAACCTCTTTCCTTTGAAAATGGCGTTTTGTAGGAAAGTAAATGCCGTTTTGTTAGGGAAAATGGTGGACTTAGTCCCCTTTCATTTGCACTCGTTGATTTCACAATTACACAAACTTTTGGCCATACGCGTTTTCAGTGATCTTTGCAATAATAAAGTACTATTACTAATTAGGAAATTGATTATTAATGGAGTTAAAGTCCGAAATGTTATTTTTTTGTCATTAAAAAATTATATATATCGAGCTTAACTTGATTACGAATTGAATTGCATTTAAACAAGTTTTAATTAAATTATATAGTTGTGCATTTAATAATTTTGTACGTTTTCTTTCACTAATGGTATCAGCATGAATTAATGGATAGGAGTGTTGATTTCTTCGGATAAATATTTCATGCGTTTCATTATATTTGTCGTTTAATACACATAAAGAATATATAATTATTTAAATAAAGTGAATTTACTTAAGAAAAGAGCATCATATTAAATCAAGATATGAATCAAGTTTGAACAAATACTTTATTACGTACATTTTTACTAATTGTCTGGTCGAACGAAATTGAGGGAGTAAAATTAGTAAAACCTAATACACTTTATTATAACCATAGAAAAAGGCGAAATAGACCAAATATATATATTCCCTCCATCTCAAATCAGTTTTCACAGTTAATTTTTACACGCGTTTTTACAAACGAGTTTTGTATTAGTAATTAAAATGATAACCGTGACTTTTAATGAGGGGTATGATAGATAAGGTGTTCATCTATCATACCCACTTTATATATCATGCTCCTCCTTAAAAGTCATTTTATCATTTCAAAATTCGCTTGCAAAAATGCATGTAAAAATCAAATGTAAAAACTGATTTGGAACGGAGTTAGTATATTTCAATTTGTTTTCCTCCTATACATTGTGAGATCTTGCTATAAAAATAAGCGAATATTCTTCAAATTTGATAGTAGCACTTAGTATATAAACATATATACACCTCTCTATTTTCTTTTAACGTGTCTAAAATATTCTTTTAAAAAATATATTTTGGGGTTTTTTACAGAAATTGTTTGAGAGATTTTTTGTGATTAATGAAAAAAAAATTCTGTTAAGATTTGATCAGGATCATATATTGGAAAACATATTTTATGATTATATTTTGAGAGAGCGTTTATATAAAAACGCAAAGACAAAAACTCGTATGAGACGGAATATAACTTAACACAATCAACCCTCACTCCTCCTAAAATGTTAAGGGGATAGTGCTTAAATTACAATCCGTCTCACCGTGAGACGATCTCACGCAAGAGTGTTTCAAAAGCAAATTGGAAGAATGAAATGGAAACAAACAAAGCCTAAAAACATTTTTTATTCTTGGGGGTGGGGGGAATTAAATTTAGTGTAGCAAGTTCTTTGGTCACAAACCATGTGCGTAATTAAGGTTCTTAATTACGTTTTGATACTTTATTTTTCATTGAGCTGACTTTTAGTACACTTGAAACAATATGATTATTATTGTAGTAAGAAAAACCATAATATGTACAATTAAGGAACATTTCATGTACTTGCAAGAATTTTATGGGTTAGTTTGAAAATTAGAAAGCTACAAGAATTTGACGTAGTTTGGCCCAACCGAACTGAAACGGCTTTCTTTAGCGCTTCCCTATTTTTCTCCAGCTAGGTCTCTTGTATGCACTCGGGTGCATCGTGCTCTCATAATAAATTTTAGAAGTGTGCAATTGTTATGTTAAAAAGTTTGACTTATTTATACAGAAAAGTGTAACTATTAATATGGGAACATAGTCGCATGCTTTTATTTGAAATAGTTTCACATTTCTTGCACGCTTCTAAAATGCACTATGAGTGAACGGTGCACACGGGTGCACATGAAACCTACTTATTTTCTCCACTTCTTACTTCTTAGATCTAAAACATTTCTCTTTTTCTTTTTTTCTATAGAAAACACTTGGATCTCAATTTTGTTCGTTTTACTGTTAGAAAATATGTAGAGAACTCTGGTAAGAATAGTCTCTTTTTCGAGTACTTATGTATTTTCAAAAATGTATTTTTATTGAGGAACACTTGCGTGGGTTTCACGGTGAAATGTAGCATAAATTGAACATTGACGATTTAACACTTTGGAAGAGAGGGTGTAATTTGTATTAGGTTGTACCCCATTTTATACATGAGGCTGTATCATATGAATTTTTGTCATTTTTATTTCGTATATTAACTTGATTACATTCAAGACTAATGTATAAAATGGGGGAAAAGGGAATCAGAATATAAAGGTAAATTTTAAAATCATAGCTCAATTAAATTAATTTTAAAATCATCGCCTATTTATTTATGTCGTAATATTTTAATTCAGAATTATCATTAACCTACCGTATAAATTATGCGTTGTTTTAGCCTCTTACCACTTTATGCCAAAATTACTATTTTAACTTGAGAATTTAAATTGAGAGAGGATCTTAAATTAAAATGACCCTTATCACACTATAAGAAAATAAAGAATTGTGTATAAATTTTTTTTAATGGCTACAATATTTTTCAACGAATATAATATTCAAACCTTAATTAATGAGGATTGCTTACGAAATTTTAGAATTAAAAATTTATAATAGGCAAATAAATTACCTGTGAATAAAATGTCTATATATTTATAATATTTGTAGGTAAATTTATTTACACAATAATTTTATAAGTAATTTACATTTTTATAGATAATTATATTGATAGTTTAGAAATAATCCATAGAATTTTAAAATTTCTTTATAAAAATATCATAAGCAATTCTTACTATTTAAATACGAAATTATTTTTATTTAAAATCTCATAGACATGATAAAAAAAAAATCCCGTAATAATGCACTATTCGCTTGCATCATTACTTCAAATTTTCAATCGAATCAAGTTTGAACAATTCTTGAGTGACAAAGTTAATTAATTAATTAATATCTCCACCAGAGAACAGTAGATTAAGACAAAACAAGCAAAGAGGGAGAAGAAAATTAATATGTAAAGTCAATGGAGCTCTTGCAGTTGTAGTTGGGCATCACCCATAAATTCTATGAAGACAATTTTATTCCTATGAAAGTCATGCATCACTAATCTTGGTTGAATATATATATATATATATATATGTGTGTCTCCATGCATGTTGATAGATTTTTAGCTTCCATTTCATCCTTTGATTTTTTCGGCGCAAATCATATTTAATTCAATGAGCCACTAAGAAGGTGGCTTAGCCCACTTGGTCATTGGGCTCCTCAATTGAGTGGGAGATCCAGGTTCGATTCTCTTTAGGAACGAATTGAAGTATGAGAGTTATAAGGTGGCTTGGTGAATTTGTGGTGTGTTTGGGTGTCTTTAGGAACGAATTGGAGTATGAGAGTTATAAGATGATTTGGTGAATTTATAGTGTGTTTGGGTGTTTGGTGTACTAACTACTAATAACTAATTTTGTGTGATAAAAAAAATAAAATCAATGAGCCACCACTAGTCGAAAGTTGGCTGCTTATTTCTTTATTATATTTTTTGTTGAAGATCATAAATTAAATCAAGTATACCGTTAATTTTCTAAAAAAGTTTAGGAATTTAAGTGATGGAATACTATGAATATAGGAAAAATCTTTATCGGCCATGAGATATTATTGACTTAAATCTTAATCAATGACGGATATATATATATATATATATATATATATATTTGATATAGAGCCGGGCTCCATAATCTTACGGAGCCTAATTCGTACGTGTATTGCCATCTCACTAAATTAATACTCTCATTTAATTAATTAAAAAAAATAGATCTTGCAGATAAAATTATTTAATGAAGAGATGGAGCTGTTTATATTTTATCTGTTGCAAATTATTCGCGGGAGAGGGAGGGAGTCGAGAGATTGAGATTTGAGAGTGGTGGGGAAGATAGAAGAGAATTGGTCTTGCTACAATATTGGAACGTAAAAATCTATTTTTTAATGGTTTAATTGCTTAAAATCACCATTTTTTATTAATTTAAACTTTTGTTTTAAGAAATCATCAAAATTTTAATTTTGACAAAAATTCCCTTTTGCTAAAAGTGATGTGTACAAATATATACACAATCATCATCCTAATTTTCTAAAATAAATAATTATAAACCTAATAAATAATAGTTTAAAAACAAATTATGTATTATAAATACTATAAAAAAAATTAGAATAAATTTAAATATAATAAGATATTAAAATCAAAATAAATAAAAATCAAAGAAACGAACAAAATAAAATAATATTCAAAATCACAATCATGTTTCTAGCAACGATGGTGGGGTTGACTTAAATCTTAATTGATGAATGACGGAATTCTTTTGAAATTTTTTTTGCAAATTTTTTTTTTTTCTCAAAGATGAAGATGTGAAGAGGATGAACATTTAATCTTTTATTTTGCATTTTAATTATTTTATTTGTATATTTTTTTATTCTTTTAATTTCAATTTTATTTTTTAATTTATTTTTGAAAGTGTTATTTTAAATTTTTTATTATTATATCCATTTTTTTTAAGTTTTTTAACTTTTAATACTTTAAAAAAATATAACGTATAATTTTATGTTTAGATTATTTTAAATTTATTTATAGTATATATAATTACTATTTTTTAATTTTTATTTATTATGTTAATAAGTATATTTATTGACGTGGATGTTTACTGTGCTGACTATGGTGGATTTTTTTGTACACATCAACTTTCAGGGCAGGGGCAAACTGCCCGAAGTTGAAATTGCAAAATAGAGTAAAAGTGATGATTTGTTTGCCAAAATTCAAAAGTTTAGATTAGATTGCAATTTATGAAAAAGTTGTGATTTTATTTGCAATTAAGCATTTTTTAATTAATTAAATAACAAGAGTATTAATTTAGTGAGATGGCAAGTAAAGATCTATTTTTTTAATTAAATAACAAGATTTTTAATTTAGTGAGATGGCAAGACACGTAAGAATAAGGCTCTTAAGAAGCCCACTATTTTATTTATATAACAAAATGTTTTCATGAAAATTAGCCAAGCTATTTATTGTTTCTCTATTCATTAAACAGAAAAAAAAAACTGATTGTTTCTCTATAAATAAATAAAAGATGACAGAAATAATAATTGGGATATTAGAATGGGCTAAATCTCAAGTTATTTCAAGGATCGTAATAATTTTAAACAAAAACTTTTATAAACTCAAATTCACTTGATCTCAAAATTTCAAAATATCATTATTTAATATAAAATGTCATTGTTTAATATGTAAAATATTACCTTTTAACGATTTTAAAAAGAATAACGCAATATAAAGTCAAACATTATACTACTTCATACACTAAAATGTGATATTTGAGCTGAAAAAAAACCAAGTAAACGATCCACCGAAGTACTATTCATAATTTTCCCAGGATAGAGTTTTAGTAAGCGTAGTTAGCAGCCATCACTATTACTCTCAAAATATTCGAATATTTACTGCCGAATTAATTTTGTAAAAATCATATAGTAGTGGCATGATAATTATCACCATAATTGAGATGATTATGACTATTGATACTTGTTTTTTTTTTTTAATACCAAATATACCAAATTTTTAGCCATATATTAATATGATGGTAAAGAATACTAAAAATAAATGTATTCTGTAAAAACTCAGAGCCTTGAATATGAAATGAAATTCTTCATTTTTATGAGTGGGTTTGGGATAAAAAAGGTAACGAGGTGGATTTAAGTTGCATAAATGGACCAAACTAAAGAGGGCTTTTTAGATGGATAGACTGGGCCCAATAGAGCCATCTTAAAGTCTCTCGATGCCACAGCCCAATGGACAGGTTCACTTAGAAAACCAATTTAAACTCATCCTAATAACAACCTAGCATGTCCATTCTAACCAATCATAATTGGGTTCAGATTTGGAATTTTCATCAAATTCGAAAAACGTGTCCTTATAAAACACAAGTCATTTTCTTTTAAATCATTAATTTCAAGTCAAAGTCTAGGATACAAATTTGTATACATATAAATCTCAATTGAGACCAATTTTACCTTACACAACCTATCATTGACCCGTTTTGATCTGTTTTTGATCACCTGACCCGTTGACCCTTCCTAAATTGATTGATTTGTATCTATACAAATTTGTACAGTGGACCTACTCTAATTTCAATATGGGTTCAGGAAAAGGAAAGAAAAAAGAAAAACAGAGAGAAGAAGTAGTTCACAATCACATTAATGTAAAGAAAATTATTTTCTAATAAAACAACATTAATTTAAATAATACTTCATTTCATATGGATGGAGTTTTTATTAATTATATACTGTGTGTTTTTATTAATTACTTCAAATATAAAGTGAAAGCAAGCAACTGATCAACCGGTCAATTTCAACAGACCTACATACATTAGAAAAAATAGAAAAATAATGTAGGTCAATTAACCTTATAATTACAAATACATTGGAATACAAACTATACATTTTTAGCTTCGGTTTGGCTCACAAAAAATATATTAAGCATTACCACCAGCTGCTGCAGCTTCAGTTGTAGAGCCAATTCCAACTTGTAACCACTGAGATGAACCAACATTTGCATTCATGTCATTCAAGTCATTCAAGTCACTCAACTTGGCTAGCTTCAACCTACTATCTGCCTCGTCATCAACATAGTGGGTCCCACCCTTAACTTTGTTGGTGACGTGGACGTTGTTGTTATCGTCATCGTGTTTCGTGTTACAATGTTGGGCCGGGGTGGTATTTTTGGTCCCATCATGGGCTATCCACGGTTGTAGTTGCATCTCGGTGGACACCTCGAAGCTCAATGGGTTGTGTGGGTCCCGCCTCAATCCTGACATGTGGGCCCAAGCTGGGACGTTGAGGTCCAGCTTGTCCGACACGTCAGCATTGGGTTTTTGATGGTCTTGCAATTGGTACTTGGGCAAAGGAGATGATGCCTCCGGTGAATTGGAAATGATCCAATGGCACCTCTTGTGCCCGCCTAGGGCTTGACCAGAATTGAAGACACGATGACAAATGGAGCATTCGTGGACTTTCGATTTTCTTCTTGCAGCTCCCACCAGTTCTGGTTGACCTTGTTCGAATTGGAAAGATGAAGTAGTTGACTTTGATGGGAAGAAATCTTGATCATTATTCATCGTGATGTCATCTTCAGCTGCTAAAGTAGAGGTGTTGACATCATCGGCTTGATCTTGCTTTGCTGCATAACATCCTTTAACCTTCTTGTGACTCGCTCTATGACCCCCCAATGCTTGGTGAGAATTAAATACTTTCTTGCACGCTTTGCATTCGAACAACTCTCTAGGGCTAGAAACTCTCTTTATCTTGTGGTCCAACGGTGGTCGATTTTTAGATGGGACAAAAAAAGACATAGGGTTCCGCCGCTCCTCCTCCTTGCTGGCGGAGGTGCACGACTCCTCCGGCTCCACCTGCGGGAAATCCACCGCCGTGTTGGCCAATTGTACTAAGCACGTAGCGAGAAGGAGATCGTCCTCCTCGCTCGTCGCATACATGGATGATGAAGTAATGCACCCGACCTTCGATCTCAACGATCGCTTCCGCTTCCACCACCCACCACCGCGTCTCCCACCGCCCTCGTCGTCGCCCTCGGATTCGTGGGACGAGACGAGGGACTCGGAGGCATCGTCGGAGCTACATTTCCCGTGCTCGAGAAACGATTTCCAAGACAAGAATTCCTTGCCACAATGCTCACAATTTCTACAACTTTTTAACCTATTAGGGTTTGTTCTCAATTGATACATTTTCTTATTGCTATTCCTATCCCCACAAAATTTATCTTCCCAATCGCTGGCCACGTCATCATCATCAAGATTGCCATTTTCATCACCAATTCCATGAGCTCTCATATGCCCACCAAGAGCTCTCCCACACATAAAACCCTTCTTGCATACCCTACAATAATGCTTGAAATTAGGTTGCGGATCATCAATGCAAGCCATGGGAAAGTATGATGTGAAAACAAAGAGAGTGGAAAAACAAAGGATATACATGTGATTTTCAAGAATATCATGTATTAAATATGGAGAGTTATAAGTTCTTGTAGTTGAAGTTGTTGTAAGGGTGAATGGTGAAAAGAATGTCACTCCTAGTTTTTAGTTGGAGTAACTGTTTTTTCGAAGGGAGATAGAGGTAGAAAAAAATAGGAGTGTAAGTGGGGGTATGTGACAGGTGGTGGAAGGAGACTTTTTCTATTAAATCTAGCGGTGGCGCCGCCGCTTAATCAACCAAATCTACGGCGAGGAGTGGTGGTTAATTGCCTTCTAAAATATGTTTAATTACAAAATTAGTATAGGCATAGTGGACTTAATCAGTGTTTTTCTCTCATCCGTCCGAGTTATGTGCAAAGAGAGCGGCTCAAACATAATCTCTCTTCATTTCAACTACAAGCCAACAAATTAAGCTATGTTTCTCCATCTATTTCGCCAATTTGTTTTAATTTTTCAACACTAAATTTATCTTCTATTTTGGGGACCTTTTATAAATTAATTAATATTTTTAATATTAAATATTTTTTATTTTTTATTTTTTGACAAATTTTTGGAATAATCAGGATGGTTATTTATCAGGGTAAGAGGTTAATCTAGAACCTCATATATCTAATAGAGCAAAATCAGGTTCGACTCTCCAGCTTAATTGTGATATATAATTGTTTAGTTTTTTCGTACTTTATTGAAGCTCAATCATGAACATCAGTTTGTAATATGAAAAGAGAAATTATTCGCATAACTTAAATGATTTAATTTGTAATAGTATCAAATGGAAGTTTTTTTTTTTTTTTTTTTGTCGTTCTTTCTAAAGGGAAGCCTGTCCAAAAACTCTTATCACTAACTTAATTAGTTTATGTATCAGTTCATGAATATTGATTAATTTAAATTTTATGGATCATTACTAAGTTAGTTTTTTTTTTTTTTTATATATTTGAGATGTTTATTTTTTATTGGTTTGTGTTTCATAGGTATTAATATATATGTTGATATATTAATAATGAGTGTTAATTTTAAAAATATACAATCACATGAGTTTGAACATTGCACCTCATACTTACCAAGCAGCTAATCCATAATTGTTTATATATATATATATATATATATATTGATATCTATTTATTTAGTACTTTTAATATATTTTTAAATAAATTCCAACATATATCCATTGCAAGGGACTAAAGAAGTTATTAATCAGTGACACTTTGTATGCATAACATTGATAATGTGTATGTAGAACAGTGACATTAAAAAAAAGTGTTCACATAAACCTGAGTTAAAGAAAATTTCAATAACGAAATATTGAAATACAAGGGATATTTCAGCTCGTACAATTCATGGTATAACATAAGTAAAATTACATGGATTTTTTTTCTTTATAATCAATAAACTATCTTATAACTGAATATGTGTATTTATAATAAAAAAAACTAGAGAACATAAGTAAAATTCTGACTTGTGGGCAAATTTGCGAGTACTTCTCCATAAGAAAGCTTGGAAAAGAAACTGCAAAACGCAAATTCCAGCACCTACCTAACACCACAACAGTACTCTCTTGGATGGTTGAAATTAATAAATTAAGTAAGAATTGATCGATAGGAATTCCCAGGCTTCCAGTCAGCAGGAATGACATCTTTGGCCACAATAACTTTCTTGGTTTGCAATGTGGTTAACCAAATCGAGAATGGAGCTTGCATCCCACTTCCCAAATCTATTTTCCATGTTGCCCCCCACGAGTGTTGCATGTTCATCCATTCTGAGTTGCCACTTTTGAGCTCAACTAATGACAGGTCTCCATCATCCATTTCATTCTCAATTACACATGCGAAATAGTAAGGATTTGATCCACTATCCATTTCGAAAGTAATGGGCGTGCCTCCATAATCGCAGGGAACCCTACGTACATCATAAGTTATAATGCTAATTAAGGAAATTAAATTTTAAATGAACTGACAATTGAGTAAAGAGCTACTCTCCTGTGCACCAGTTGTAAAATGTGTAATTGGATTCAATTTTAATTTAGATGAACTATGCACTCTAAACTCTAACGCCTAAACAATGAACCCTAAATCATATATGAATCATTCGGGTCGTGTGAACCATGAACCACTTGGGTCGAGTAAATCATGAACCATTCTGGCCGGGTTTGGGTTCGGGTTGAGAAAAAAAACCTAAAACTGAAATTAAAATTAAAAGAAAACTGAAATTGAAAAAAAAAAACTAAAACTGAAAAAAATTAGAAAAAGAACTCATAAAATTAAATTGCACCAATTTTATTGATGCATGTGGTGCACAGGAGAATTTGTCTTGAGTAAAAGTACAAATGCATTTGTTCTTTTCAATCCGAAAAATAAATAAATTTTATTGATCCAACGCAATGTACAACATGATATAAAGGGTATGACCCTTAAAAGAATGGATAACACACTGTGCAGCTGGTGCATAACCATAACTAATATTGTTCAATAAAAATAAGTCATAATGTTCAATGAGAATCATTATTATTAATGATCAAGTAATATAGCTTAGTGAAAATAAAGAATAATGTTTAGTTGAAATATGTAATATTTTTATTTGAAAACAAGTAATACTATTCAGTGAAACAATTAATACTTTTAAAATAAAAGTACACCAATTGCACTGTCCAACTGGTGCATACCTTCTGTAAAGAACATTAAACTTTCCGGCTTGGCGCAGAATATCGGCATGGCCAGGCATAGCCATGGCACCGAAAGCAGTGCCGCTTAAATCAAAGTGAACATTCTCCGAATCACAACCGCACTCATCTGTGATGGTCACCGTTATTGGTTCACCTGAACATGCAGGGTTTTCATTGCATTTTACCTATTCATTCATTATTATGAATTAATCAAACTTGCATGTAATTATTGTTATAGAAAAACTGTAGCAACTAATTTGATCTTGATCATTATATTTCATTTATGTGTACGTATAATTAATCTAAAAACGTAAGCAATTTTAAATAAATGATTGTATTTGAACCTGATAGCAAGACCCGCAACCCAATCCGGATTGAAATAAATTGGCATTTCCAGCCGATATCATTTTTGAGAAAGGAGGGTTTTCTATAAATAAATTAAGCAACATTTTTAGGACCAGTGACTTAATATAGCATGTCACGGATCAAAATCAAAATATAAAAATTAACCGGACGAAAATTAAATTGTGGTAAAATTACAGGACAAAAAACAGTTTTCCATTTTCAGAACATATATATTAGTTGAAATACACACTGCTTACCACTCCCAGCTCCATTAGGGTCTCCGTACCATGTTGCCACGGCTACTGAAAAAGTATCTTGAGTAGAAGAAGAATTCCAATTTTGAGTAATCATGCAAAAACAAAATTTATGCAGGAATGAAGGAAAAATGATGGATAAGAGAAAGTAGATAGGGTTAATAGTCGACCATTTTTGGGCTGCAAGCTCTTTGGGCATATCGCCATTAATTAGATGATATTCTCTATATTATCTTAGCCCTAACTTTGTGTTTTTAATAGTAATAACTTTTTATTTCATTTTTTAAGTATAGAAATTTAATATGAAAATGGGCATATATGTGAAATATTGTCCGAATAAATTTGGAAACGAGAATTCTTAATTGGGCCAGAGTCCATCTAGGTTAGGTTATTATATATTGGGAGAACCAGGTCTCTGGTCCATTAAGGCATTAACACTAAAAGGCTTTGAATTATAACCCTCTTTCAATTAGGAAAAATGATATACTTGATTTTGCGAGTTAAAATTCAGTTTTTTCCCTTCAAATGAATATGAATAATTGAATAGAGGAGATATTGACTTCCAAAGTCTTAAAACGACCATGCTGAAATTATGTTCCGTCTCATATAAGTGTCCCCTTTTCAATAAATATTAGTATCAACTTCCTCCTAATTAATCTTCCTCAAATCTGATTTCCCCCTATTAAGAACTATTCAGTTAACTAAAAACTTCATCCGTTCCAGATTAATTTTCACACTTTTCTTTTTTGTTTGTCCCACATTAAAAAAAAAATTCATAACCATTACCATCACAATGTATACTTATTTACACTCTGTGTCACTATTTTTTTAACACAAATAACTCACAACCATATAATTAAAGTTTATTTGATCAAAATATCCTTATTTTACATTTTAATAAAGTAAAAAATAGTTTTTCTTGGTTTTTTGTGTCCAGATTAATGTGAAATATAAATTGAGACGGGGAAGTGCTATTTATTTATATCTTTTTAAAAGCTCTAATAAATCAACCATAATGTATTTAATAACTATTATAGTTAATTTATTGTACGAGAACTAATTAAGTCTATTTATATGAGCTAGTTTTCTTGTTAATCGTCATTGTATAAAAACCTTTTTTTTTTTTTTTTTTTGGAAAGCAAACTCTTTTTTTTTTTTGCACACATTGGAAAGCATTAAATAATTTTAAAACCAAAGGAATGTGATAAGATTAATGAAGGCCATATGCGGACAAATTAACATTAGTTCTACAATACTCTTACCAGTTTACAAGGAAAAAAGAAAAAGAATGAACACATTAAATACAAAAAACCCCGTCGGTGTAAATATGAGCAAAGCGGCCTGCTAGTTGTCACTCCTCCAGTATGATATCAAACCCTGCAATTCTTTACAGTTCCATATACGCCATGCAAACTTATTACCCATAAGCCTCCCCAACGACACATGTCTACAACAATTCTGCCTATGTGTAAGCTTCTCATCAAAACCGCCTCCAAATTATAAACAAAATAAAATGAATCGAATTAATTTCCTGTATTTATTGAAGAATTTTTAATTCTCATCATTCTAATTTATTTAACAAAAAATAAAATGTGTCGTCTCTCCACATGCACCTGTCTCTATCTTGTAATTTTTCTTGTTGCAAATTGTGTTTATTGCAGGAAGCAGATTGAGGTGGTGGAATTGGCAAGGCAAGGCATGCAGGAAGCAATAGTTTGGCCTCGGGGCTTCCGGTCTCTTGACGGGTCTGGCCTTGATTCGGGTTCGCCCGATGGGTGCCTTGACGACTGCGTTAAGATGTACGAAGAGGCTGAGTCGAGGCTGGCCCGATTGGTTGAGAGGGATGTTGAGTGGAGCCATGATGATGCGTTGACTTGGTTCAGTGCTGCTTTGACTAGCCACGTCACTTGCTTGGATGGGCTGGCGGAAAATGGGCTGTCGTTTGAAGCCCAACGGGCCCAGAATTTGACTTCGGTTATCCGGGAGGGTTTGGCTGTTTATTGGGCCCAAGGCAAACTAACGGGGAAGCGGGAAGGTATATGTTTTGCTTTACACAAAATCATTTATACAAGGATAAAATATTATATTTATCAGGGGTAGCGTGTAATCAAATATATTTTAATAAAATGTAGTATTATTTTTCCATTTAAAAATATTACTCCCTCCGTCCCAAACTTATTTATATAATTTTCATTTTTATCTGTCCCAAACTCATGTGTACATTTTCTTAAATGGAAATATACATTTTAACTCAAATCCTTCAAACACCCATTTATTTACAATATCTCACTCATTTATAATTATACCATCAACACTTTATTATTTTATTATCTTTAATAAATATTATTCCACTCTTCAATAAAGTTGAATTTTCAATAATACCCTCAACACTTTATCACTTTAAATACTAATAAATAATTTTATCTTAAACCCGAGCACACAATAAATGTACAAATAAATTTGAAACGGAAGGAGTAATTATTTTTAGGGTTTAAATTTTTTGTAGTCCTATAACTTTGCTTCGTTTTGAAATTCCCGATTGTTTTGACTTTTTGATTTTGGTCCTGTAAGCTATCAAAAATTTTGAAATTGGTCATTTAACCTATTATAGCAAGTCATCAAACAGGTAACCGTCACCTATGTAATTATTTTATTTTTTTCTTTAATTCCGAAATGCCACCTAAACTTTTTTAATCCAAATAATTTGTATCGGGATTTTTTTTCCTATTTTTAGGAAGGGGGACTGGTTTTCTGCGTTTATTGATTTAATTTTTTTATTTTTGAGTCAGTTTAGACCCAGTAAATCGACCTGATTTGCTTTGTCTTTTGATACGCAAATTATTTAAAACCCGGCCTAAATTATTAGGATTAAAAAAGTTCAAGTGGCGCTTCGAAATTAAAGAGAAAAATAAAATAATTACATATGTGGGGTTTACCTGCTTGGTAACCTACTGCAGCAGGTGAAATGACCAATTTCAAAATTTTAAAAAATTTACAAGACCAAAATCAAAAAGTCAAAATAATCGGGACCAATTTCAAAACGATATAAAGTTATGGGACTACAAAAAATTTAATCCCTTATTTTTATTAAAAAAATATTAATTATGTACATTACCACATTTACACCATGCAATTGGTTGACAAGAATACTACAAGAATGTTGCTTAATTATAAATGATTTGCCCTACGAATTGTTAATTGGCCATTCTGTGGTGATTTGTACCGTACACATTTGTAAATTAGACTTGTTATTTGCATTAATAGTCGGGGAATTTTATTTTGTGTGATTTATTAGTTTTATCTGTATACTTGATTTGAATATTTTTAATATTTTACTTAGATTAGGTAATTCGATTTGAATTTTTATTATTTCTAATCATACTCCACAATAGTACATTTTAAGTATATCAGTTACTAAATTATTAATTTGTTGGTGAGTAGATCTAGTGTGAAAATTTTCATGTATGTAAATCTATAAAATTGTCCTAAATCAACCATCTACACCCTAAACACTAAATAATGAACCCTAAATTATGACCTATTTGGGCCGGGTGAACCATGAACCACTCGGGCCAAGTGAACCATGAACCACTCAATTTTGTCTTACCTTCACCAATTTCAGAATTTGGTTGTAAATTAAAAAAAATTTATGTATGAAAATTTTCATAAGACTTTGTCTTTTTTTGGTATATTAGCAACGCCTGTTAGAAGGGCCGGCTCAAACAACGCAGGGGTACTTTTATCAAATTGGAATGCCGCAACATCAAAGGCTGATTTCGTGGTTGCTCAAGATGGCTCAGGAAATTACAAATCAATTAATGAGGCAGTGGCTGCACTTTCTCGATCGAGCCGTAACCAACGAACCGTAGTATACGTAAAATTAGGTGTATACAAAGAAAGGGTAGAAATCGGAAGGCACTTGAATAACATTATGTTCGTTGGAGACGGCATCGACAAAACTATAGTCACCGCCAATAATAACGTACAAGATGGTTCCACCACTTTAAATTCAGCCACATTTGGTAAGAATTCCATTCAATTTTTCCAAAAAAAAATTCAATTGATCATACAAGTATATGTTAATTACATCTAACATTAATTTAATGTTGAGATATAGGTGTATCGGGCGATGGATTTTGGGCTCGTGACATGACGTTCGAGAACACGGCCGGCCCGCAAAAGCATCAAGCGGTGGCTTTGAGGGTGGGCTCAGACTTATCAGTTTTTTATCGATGTAGTTTCAAGGGCTATCAGGACACTCTGTTAGTCCACTCGTTACGACAATTTTACCTCGATTGTCACATCTACGGCACAGTTGACTTCATATTTGGAAATGCGGGTGCAATTTTTCAAAACTGTGAAATATTCGTTAGGAGGCCGATGGATCACCAATCCAACATGATCACCGCGCAAGGAAGGGACGATCCTAATCAGAACACTGGGATTTCGATAGTGAATTGCCGCGTGTCGCCTGCTTACGACTTTCGTGAAGTTAAGAGCAGGTTCAAGAGTTATTTGGGGAGGCCGTGGAAGAAGTACTCGAGGACCGTGGTTATGAAGACGGATCTAGATGGCCTTATAGACGGGAACGGGTGGACGGAATGGAGTGGGAATTTTGCGCTTTCGACATTGTATTATGCCGAGTTTATGAACACTGGGAGTGGTGCTTCTACTGTGAATAGAGTTAAATGGCCTGGATTTCATTTATTGAGTGATAAAAATGAGGCTGATAAGTTTACGGTCGGGAATTTTATCGGCGGCGGGTCGTGGATTCCAGCCACCGGTGTGCCGTTTTGGGCTGGAGTGTGACCAACTGGAAATGATGGTTATGCTGAATAATACGTGCTATTGGCCTTTCATTTGTTGTATTGAAAATTGTATGTGTAATTAATGTAAGTTTATGAAAAGGTCATGTGTAAGCTAGGCACATGACCTAATACTATTGTGTCAATTTGTGTATATTTATGTATCAATGTTTTAAGATAAATATGAATACGTAAAAGTCGACTAAAAAAGAAATTGGGCCCGATACTTCTCATACAGAGCTGAAAAATATGTATGTAAGTAGAATAACACTCATTTGAATAAAATTTATGTATAAACTTTATTATTGTTATGCATAAAAAGTATCCCTGTTTAAAGATATTGAGTATAACAATGCTAGTGTGTATATATAATAATGATATTAAATAAATATAGTTTACAGTGAATTGAGTTATCACACGTTTTGGTCCGATAGTGGGGGTGGTTTGTAACACATATAGAGGGAGCATAATTACTTATTCTTAATATTGCTCTATCACAACTTTAGAGCTTAAGAAGTGCTTGTAAATTTGTGTATTGGAGTTTGCAAAAATCCCTAAATATGTTCTTTATCTACAAAGTTTTTCTCTCTCTCTTTTGGATCCTATGGAAAAAGGATTAAGTGGGATAATGTTACAATGACACAAAATATTTTGTGCAAATTTATACTGATTTAAGATCATGCTAATTAATTTACACCCAAAATCCAACTCAAACTACATGGAATCAATTAGGACTTGATTTATCCGTTAATTTTTAGTTTGTCAATTTTTTATTTAATCTGCACGGTGTAAATTTATACAAAAACTCAATAGTAGATAAGTCAAAGATAAGAAATACGATTATATAATTTATTAAAATATTTTAATTAATAAAAACGAAATGTAATAAATAATGAGTCACTCTCCTGTGCACCACATGCACCAATTTAAATTGGTGCAATCTAAACCCTAACACCTAAATAGTGAACCCTAAATCATATATGAATCATTCGGGTCGGGTGAATCATGAACCACTTGTGCCGGGTTTCGGGTAGGGTCGGGTATTGAAAAATTGAAAAAAAAAATATAAAACTGAAATTAAAGTAAAAAAAAAAATCGAAACTGAAAAAATAAAAATAAAAATAAAAATTAAAAAAAATTAATAAAAAAACTTTTAAAATTAAATTGCACCAATTCTAACTGTGATTTGCCATAAATAATACTATAAAATGGAAATATTTTGACTCTGACCAAAATAACCATTGACATTTCTCAGCGCTGTGTATAAACTATAAACCCTCAAACATGTCCCTTTAATTCGTGTGCGGAAACCCTAGCCTTCTTCGATTTCCCTAAATTATAGAAGTGCCGATCGTAGTAATGTAACCAAGGTATTAATTTTAGTTGGATTTCGATAAAATTGGTAATTTCTTTTTTCCAACCGACCCGAGATGTTGAATGTATGAGTGTGTATTCATTCCGATGAATTTTTGCTTGAATTAGTAGGAGATGGCAGGTGGATCAGATGCGCCGGAGACTGCAACCTTGTCATGTGCTAAATGTGGAAAGCTTGCTCATTTGCAGTACGTTATGCATTCTTTATTTTCAGTATTTAATTTTGCTTGTGTGTGTGTGAGAGAGAGAGAGAGATGGGGCGGGGGAGTTGATTATCGATTCATTTAGTTGCTGCAAACTGGGGGCGGGGAGTGGAGAGAGTGTAAGGTTTTCAAATATTACATCTTGAACTTTGAATGATAATTGGAGTTCTGAAACATCATCTGGCTGTAAGTGGAAAAATTGTTGCATTTTATTTTTTGCTTTGCTGATGACTTTCTTGTTTTGGCTGAATGACATGGTTTACCTCATTGATTTAGTTAATTTGTTTATGGTGCATATTAATGGCAATGCTGTTTATAGTTCCCTCAGTGTAGGTTGTAGGATAGTTTCTCATCTTCGATTATGAATGATAAGTTCCTTTGGGCTTGTCGGGAGATACACATGTAGAACACTTATTATATATATGCCAGACTTCATGTAGAACCTTTATTGGCCTGATCTTGAATTTTTCTGTTTACAGGTGCCCAAAGTGCGTCGAATTAAAGCTTCCTCGTGAAGGTGCTGCTTTCTGGTTCGTTCTCTGATGCCAAAGTTGGAATGTTTTCCTCAACACGTTTGTGATTTTTTTTTGTCCATTGAGTTTTGGTTTGATATTATTAGAATTGTTACTTAGCAGTAGTTTGTAGTTGTATATTTTATTAACTTCAGTAAGTTAAACAAATTGAAACCTGATTGCAATGGAAATTGGTTGAGTTATAAAGTGAAAATGATTTTACTAGATCCCCAGCCACAGAGTGGTTGGCAGTAGAATTAGCAGGCTCATTCATTATTTTACTCAGCCTTTCCAGAACTTATATGTGCCCTTGGTTTAGTGTCTTCATTTAAAAGAGTCTGTACCTTCTGCATAGATGTTATTAGATAAGAAAAGTGAAAAGGTATAAGAGAGCGAACTGTATAATTTCTAAAATAATACAGACCACAGTTAATGTGCCTTCATTTCTTATGTAATAGGTTCTGATTTTGAGGTCATGCCTCGTCATAAAATAACTCTTTTCCCTTCCAGTTCTCAAGACTGTTTCAAGGCATCCTGGAGTTCTCACAAATCTGTTCATTTGAAGTCAAAGTTATCTTCACCTGTACCCGAAAATCCTGGTAAACAAATTTCAGGACTGCCCGATGATGGCTGGCTCTACTGTTTGAGAAAAGGACAGGCTCGGACTCCCAAAATTCCACATTTTGATTGGACTGGGTATTAGTCATTGTTAAAATATGGAATTTTATGCTTAGTTTTTTCCCTAATCATTGTCTTTCCCTTTTCAGAGCATTAAGACCATACCCAATATCAAAGGAGCGTTCAGTACCTGCTCACATTGATCGACCTGATTGGGCAATTGATGTATGTTTCTTGATTGGTTTATTGCTAAATGCCTCAGCTTTATACTTTGACCTTTGAGACTTGAAATTTTTTATAAATGGATTTTGCAGTTAATAAGTGATTGTTATATATGTCTATCTGCGGATAATTTGTGTCTACTGTAAATTTTCAGGGAATTCCAAAAGTTGAGCCCAACAGCGACCTACAACATCATGTTGAGGTAGTCTTGGGATTTGAGCTTATTATAGTCTCACCTATTATTTGTAGGGGAAAAAATCTCACTTAATGCAATTCCTTTTTATGATGTAATTTTATGAAGATCAAGACTCCTGATCAAATTGAGAGAATGCGAGAAACTTGCCGGGTAAGCCTCTTTATTGTTCAATTATGATAAAGATAACTGCAGTCATACATTTTCCGAGTGACTTTTATCATCTCATGCAATTCATCTTGCCGAGCATACGGAAGGTGGGGGGTGGGACCTAAGAGACAGTTGCTAATTGATAATTTGTTGCCAGTATCTCTGGTCATAAAATGAAATCTTTGTTGTCTGGAAAATATACGTAAATAAAAACAATGAGTAAAGGTATATATGTGATGAGAAATTTTGGAATGAAATTTAATATACCTGTATTATTATTTACATACTGTAAACAAAAAAATTGCTGCCAAATAGTGATTTAGAGTTTATTACTGCATTGGACTCCAGATAGGAAGGGAAGTGTTGGATGCTGCTGCTCGAGTAATTCGACCAGGAATTACTACCGATGAAATTGATGCAGTGGTTCATGAAGCAACAATTGCTGCTGGTATGAATCTAATCTCACATTTCTAAACATACTTCTCTATCTCGAGGAGAATTGTTGTTGTATGATGTTCTTGTGATCATATGGACAGGGTGCTCATTCTGCTTTGTATGGCATAATTATAATTTAGTAATCAACCATGCAATTGAAAATAACTTACTGGCTCTTCTACTGGGGTGTGGGGGGAGGGGTGGGAAGGATTGGAACATAATATGTGTTTAGCCTCCTGAATTGGATTTCCTTCTTGAAAATTAGAATTTTTGTAAGTTCAAAGAATTTGTCTTGGTTCCTTGAGCTGTTGTGATAGTTGATCCTTTGCTCTCTTTATTAGCCATTACCCGGAGTTCTGTTGTGTAAGCAGATATCTGGTTCTTCGACTGTGTGTTATCCTTCTCTAAAATTGTCATTTTTTATGGCAGAACTATTCTCATGAGTCTTGTTATTGTATATAGGTGGATTTTTTTTTTCTATGTTAATATTATTACGTCACCTGTCTTTGTGTGAGTACTGTTGACCACCACCCTGTTTTACTTGCAGGAGGATATCCGTCTCCATTAAATTATCATTTTTTCCCAAAGTCTTGCTGCACGTAGGTATTTCGTACTTGGAATTTCCTTTCTGTATATTCTTTGTCTTGTGGTTCCTAAATATATTGAGGTATAAACTCCTATTTTTCTCAGGTCAGTTAATGAAGTAATCTGCCATGGGATTCCTGATGCAAGGTATTTACAAACTCAAGCAAGAACTATCATTTATTCTGAGTATTTCAATGAAAAAGTTTTTTCTTTTGGATAATATGTTTCTCACTCAGATTTGGATCCTACTGGAACTAAGGCTGGTGTTTGATATATCTCTTTCTTTAAGTTTTCCGTACATTGACTTGCTCTACTTAAAATTTATTTTCCCTGGCTTAAGACCTTTAAAGCATGATCTGGAGAAAAAATACTTCACCTATGAGTCTATGACTCCATTTTTCCCTTGTAGATTCTGTCTAGAAAAATATTTTTATACTTGCATTTTTCTCTGTAATATTTGTAATAATTATGATCAATCATCTATGTACCAAAATGCAGTCTCAACTCACTTGCACTGATTTACCTTTCAGGAAATTAGAGGATGGAGATATTGTAAATGTTGATGTTACTGTGTACTACAAAGGAGTGCATGGTAAGCAAAATCATAGCAACTCAAGGTTAAGTTAATCATTATTTACTTGTGACATTAACATAGTTTTCTTGCTTCCATGCTTATGCAGGTGATTTGAATGAAACATTCTTTGTGGGAAATGTTGATGAAGCATCTCAACGGCTGGTTCAATGTACATATGAATGCTTGGAGAAAGCTATAGCAGCTGGTAAGTGTTCGTCAATTTTGTAAACAGTAATTTCAAATTCGATATAAATTAATAACTCTTTCACAAACAATATAAATTAAAATTTGTCATTATTTTATGTACTGCTTTGCTTATTATATTCAACCACTTCTCTTTTTTAATTATCATATTTAGATTCATGAAACTAACTGTTGTTGTCGTCCACTTCTTCACTATTCAGTTAAACCTGGAGTGCGTTTTCGGGAAATTGGAGAGATTATTAGTCGGCATGCTTCTATGTCTGGATTATCTGTGGTAAGTGAGTTTGTCTCACTTCCATATGCTTTTTTCTGTCTATTAATATTTTTTGGGCATACCTAATATATTTGCTATGTCATCTAATGTTACTAGGTGAAATCTTATTGTGGTCATGGCATTGGCGAGCTCTTCCATTGTGCACCAAATATACCCCATTATGCAAGTATCCTTAAGACTAATATAAGATGTCTATTTTCAGTTTTCACATATTTTATTCATGTGATGATGTGAAGATAACTTTACAAGGCATGTTTGTTTTGTTGAATTATCCATATATGAAAAATTGGTTTACTGAGGTACATGATTCCATTGTATCTTCAAATTGTGGGACTCTTCATCTCAGAGTATTGGTATCGCCATTCTGCATTATCTTTTTGACTTCACGTTCCCCATTTGGACCTTAACCTAAGCAGGAAACAAAGCTGTTGGAGTGATGAAGGCAGGCCAGACATTTACCATCGAACCTATGATTAATTCAGGTATATCTGTAATTGCCAAGTTAATGCCCTTCGTCTGATCCTCTGCTTTGTACACATGTATAATCTCTTGTGTGGTAGGTATTTGGCGTGATCGAATGTGGCCTGATGGATGGACTGCTGTAACTGCAGATGGCAAACGCAGTGCTCAGTTTGAACACACACTTCTGGTAAAAGTTCCTTTTTTTTTTTTAGTTCTTTTAGCAGTATCTGACTTATCAGCATCCTCTGCCCATTCTTTTTCATTATTTGGTGGTAATTTTTCTTTTTGGTCCCATAGCTGCTGTCCAATTTTGGTCCTAAAAGAAGTCTTTCAATCCCAAAATCTAGTAATTTGAACGTGAAATAATCATAAATCAATTTCCAATACGAAATCAATTGTTAGTACCTTTGCACTTTAGTCCCAATACTAAAAAAATTGTCAGTTTGAACCTGAAATTGCTGGAAAATTGGAAACAGTGTCGCTTTATGTCACGTGAATGTCTAATTTTGGCCCCATAACGTCTCTACTGTCCAATTTTGTCCCCGGACTAAATCCTCACATGACATCCGTGTGAAATAAAACAACACCATTTTCAATATTCCAGCGATTTTGGGACCAAAATTGGGACAATTTTCTTAGTATTGAAATAAATAGAAGAAAGTTACTATATTTTTTGGGAACAAAATTGGATAATAAACAAGTTATTGGACCAAAAAACTTTTTAACCTCGTTACTTATATGTAGTATATGATGTCAGTTTGGTTGTTAGGGCTGCTATGACTAGTTCTTCTAGTTTTGGTTAAGACAATATTCAGTTGTATGAACACAGCATATTATTTGTGAATCATCTGTTATTCGGACAAGGAGTACTCTTAAGTAGGTTGTCGTTGGTTATAAGTATCTAATATAATTTATGCACAATGATGTAGGTGACGGATACAGGAGTTGAAGTTCTTACAGCACGTTTACCCTCATCTCCTAAAGTCTTTCCTTGGCTCAACTCATAATTGTACTCCAGAGTGGTGATTGAGTCTTATTCATTTAGCAGCATTATTCTTAAACTACATGCTTAATCTTGTCTTATTTTTTCATCTGTTGGAATTGGAAATTGTTGTATTTCTACTTCTGTCTTCTATCAAATTTTGGGTTATATATGTTTTCGGACAATAATGGTTGTAAACTTGTATAACTTTCCATCGACTTATCTAAGAAAGGTGTTTACTGCGACTAAGCATAGTAAAATGTTCACATCTAAATATATTTTTAACGTATTTCTAGTTTGGAATAATATTTATATAAATGTATAGTGATGGTACGTAAAATTCCAATTCCAGATGGATTCTGATTTTTTAAATGGTCATATATGTATCATCTTACTGCTAATTTTTATTCAAAATCTGATTTTGCACAGGATAAATAATGTTTACCAGATTTTGCACAGGATAAATAATGTTTACTGATATGTGTGTGTATATATATATATATATATATATATATTATAAAAACAAAAAAAAAAACCAAAATTTTGTATATTCACATATTTTCTTACATACAATCAAATTTATTACCATCAACAACAAACAAATCAAATTAAACAAATTCAAGTAAATTAAACCACCCCCACTATCCAAAACCCCAACCAAGTTAGGGCAATTTTTTGGCACTAGAGGCCCTGAATCTTGCAGCATATCTATTGAACAAGGCCAAAGCATTGCTAGTAACCTGCTGAAGATTAAGAACCTTGGCTTTAATCAAGGCCTTCGTCCTTCCCCCGAGGGCCCGGCCCGAAAACCCGTCTATGCACATGCTTGCATCAGTCAACGCACTGCTCATCCACGTTTTCACGTTGCTTGCATGCCATGTGAAATCACTACTCGCCCCATCTTCCCTTATCTTTTTCGCCTCTTTGATGCAATTTTCAAGTTGGTCCACCCCGTCGTTTATTTGATCCAAACACTGCCTTACGGATTCGACATCCTTCCCCTTGGTTCGGTTGAGCTGTTTAGCCACATCGGTGATGTAGGCCCGAGTTGACTCGGCCCTAACTAGGGTTACCTGGAGGGCGAATTGGGCTAGTTGTCTATGACTTAGGGTTTTCGAGAAATTGCTAGCATAGGGTGATAAAGAACGAACACATAAATCGGAATAGAGTGTGGTTCGACACTGTGACTCGATGAACGCCCTAGCTTTGGACGTCCGTCGACGTGGCCCCACCGGGCCATGGGCTTGAACTAGGGTTAGTATGAGAAGAGAAAGTAGAACTAGAAAGTTGACTATTTGTGCCATGCCTATATGTGTATATTAGAGATGAAGTAGTTAGAATGTGTGTGATTTGTGTTTTGTGCCTGAAGTACAAAGATGAAAGGTATTGTGTGGTTTATATAGAGGAGTTGTCACAAAGTCTAAGCATTTCAAATCTCTAGAGCCATGATTGATGGGATTTCACTCAATATTTTTAATAATATGTATTTTTGTTATTATAAAATTATATTTGAATGTATGGGTTAAGCCATGTGCATGCAGATTCCAGGAACACGATAAGTCATTAGTTCTTGTGGGGTTTCGAGTAAACAACAAACCTTGATTCATGCCGGGGAAATTTGGCAAAATAAGTAACCTTTGAAATCGGATGAAATGGTCGTTTATTTTGTTTTTTACATCTAATATATTAGATGGTCTACTATTTCTAAAGTCAAAGATCATACTTGATTCCAAGAAGAATGTGTGTGGCAAGTAACTAATTACTTTAGTAGCACATAAATTTTTTTGACGTTTGAATAATTGGCTTAATATATTTTGCCAGACAAATTCTTGTGTGACCCGACCGATATTTACACTCTTTATCGATTTACCTACTGATCCCGTAATTAGTTCTTTTTTTTTTCATTACTAAATGAATATTGACCGTGTGACAAGTAACTAATTACTTCATTATTTTAAAATTCAAGGGATTGTGCATCCCGGTGTTTATAACTTTATATCATGTAGCATATTCAGCGACTTCTCATTATTGAATTTACATGTAAGTATATATTTGCAATAAAGACATATACGCAGCATCAATATATAATAGAACAAATAATCTTATATAACTCTACAACTAGATGATATTATGAAAAGATCGAATTGAGCAGCCTTGTCGGATTCTACGCAATGTTGTCGGATTTAAAAATTGAGGAAGAACTTGATTTAACCAGCATGATGCTAAAATGATGGAGATAATATAAAAAAAATTTTTTTTTTGATTAAATAGTAAAATCAGAGTAAAGATCACTAAAAGCTTAATAAAACACGTTAATTAGTTGCATTCTAACTTCTACCTACAGTCTACAGATATATGTGGCTGGCAATAAATGAGTGGTAATAATAAATATAATCGACTCAATTAAATATCAATCCCATGGAACAATCAATCTCCAAATTACTTTTTTTAATATGCAAGTAACTAGACATGTTTCTTGAATTTCTTAATACATAATTTTCATTAGTTATAATGAAATCACATAATTATCATAGAAACTGAAATTAAGAAGAATAAAAAGCAAATAAGAACAAAATTAAACTATAAGACTCTAATCTAAGTACAGCTTGAGCCTATTTCATTTTTCATTTTATCTTGTATATATATTAATATAATCATCGTAAATTCACGTGTATCAAATGACATTACTATTAAAATTAAAAACACCAAATATCTAAATGAAATAGTTGGGATAAATAATTGATGGTAATCCTATACTTATATGTTCAAACATGAATTCTTAAGATTTGTTTAATCAAATATAATAATTATAAGAGAAATATTTAAAAAATGAATATCTGATAAAACTGTATCCAGCTCTGGGTTTGCTTAAACCGACTAAGTATAGAGAATTAATTATAATCACGTGGTCTTAGCTTAGATTAGCAAATATCATGGCCCATGCATAACGCATCATACTCTCTTTGATTTTCAATGAGATCACTTGCGATCCACCATAATCATTCAATTCTTTCTTTATAATTCACAACCTTAAAATTTATTTGTTTGTATCTGGTGAAGGCTTTTCTCATTAATTAGAACATGGAGAATACTGTCAATTCTATCACACGTATGAAGATTCTACGGCTTCACGTGCGTTGTGAATTTCCTTGATTTAATTTATCAGGTGTAATACTATGATTAATTATTACGAGAGCGATGTTTGTTTGAAAATACTATGATCATGTTTCAAGAAATAGATGTTTGTTTGGGGAAAAAGTAATTAAGAAAATGGAATTGTTATTGATGGGCCGTGGCCCAAACAATGACCCAAAATATCAATTTTCACCACGGGCCTAATGAGCAACAGGCCCAATAGAACCCAATCTATCTAAAGAGGCCCAAACGTCCGCGACCATCACTATTCCCACACCGAAGTCATACATGTGCGAACGGATTACCTACAAAACTATTAAAAATTAAATAAATAAACACAAATAATAAGCCATACATTCATTTCTAACTTTACAAAATGGTCAATTTTGCCCCGTTTAAGGAACAGCTGTTTATTTCAAGAACCTATTAAGAAAAGCAGTATCTGCGATTCTTCATCAATGTTCAACAATTTACACATCAAGTGATCCACTAATATATACTGTATAGCTGTTTATATGACTAAGTTCATCAGTTAATTACAAACTATTCCAGTCTAGCTGTTTATGTGCTGTATTTTCTATGATGAATGTATGTATGGCTAGTGATGTTAAATAGTAACAGGATATCAGTTTTCCCAACACCTCTGAAAATTAAGCATCAACACTGGGTCCTGGATATGCCGGTAGGCTCACGATCCGCTTATCGACTACAGGGCCTCAGACCGTAAAATGATAAAGACTCTGAAACTTCGATCCTCGTAATCCAAGAATCTCGTGTACTGCCAAAAAATTTGAAATAATTAAGAAGATATTACAGAAATTATTTACAATGACAAAGCAATTGATGAATTATTGCACAACACAAAATAGCACACAGACGGCAAATCTTGAGCCAAGAATCTACACTAATTTTATAAGTATTCTAAGATAGGATTCAGAACTCTCAAGATTTAGGCATTTAGTTTTGCAAGCATTAAAATTAATCGGTTAACCATACATAAACACTCTGATTAACTACATGTTAATCTAGGACAGCTTGATGAGCCGTTGTCATATGTTTCAAGCTTACTTGGGGAAAAGACGCTCTAGAATTTTACGTCAGCCCCGTCATGCAATAAAGTATCAAATTAATTAAAACATTTGGATCAATTTACGAATTCAGATTACATCGTAAAAATCCAACATGAGGACACCCAATCCTTCAAGCTGGAGTATACACTTTATGAGCATTATGAAATGTGATAAATACTAAATAGCAAAATCTAGTGTCATTTAGGAAAATTTAATAACAAAATCTATTGTCATTCAGGAAAAATCATATAGCGTGCTAGTAAAATTACCTTACCAGAATCTTGCCAGTCAGATTCATAATACGTATTAAGTATTATTTACCATTCATGGTCATATTGACCATGCTAATTAACGAAAATCATTACTCAATTGTATTACCAGATGACAACTCTATCCAGAATTCAAAATTGCTTACCATATAAAAAGACATACTATTAATGGATCATTTAAACTTATTAAAGATTCATGTCGAAATAATGGCAATATACTACATGTTCCTGATGTATATTATTGAGAATCCAATCATAAATCCAGAGATAGACTCACCACACTGACAAATTAAATTCATCTGACCCAAATATTTGTTATCTTTCCAACCAAAGATTTTTACGAATTTATTGGAAATAATTAGATATTATATCAACATAGAACCTGCCCTCTTTTGAGTCTATATATACCAAAGATATTTCACTTGAAAGATATCACTCAAAACACTAAACATGCCTCGCCAAAAAACCAAACACACACAAATTCCAAGTGAGAGGGTCAGAAAATCAACTTTTAAAAGAAGGCTTGAGAGTGTGTTTAAAAAAGGAAACGAGCTGTCAATCTTGTGTGGCGTAGAGGTAGCCATGATCGTACAAGATCACGAGGAGGGTCGCACAACACTGTGGCCCACCCAGGATAAGGTTATGAGCGGGGTCATGAAATACTCGACCTTTCCTGAACGGGAAAGACTCAAGAAAATGGTGTTGCAAGAAAAGTTCTTGATGAACAAACTGCAAGATATGACTGACAAGTTATCAAAGCTTCAAAAGACGTATGAAGAAAGAGAAATGGGGTTCATCATGAATCAACTCATTGATGGGACCCCCATTGATGAACTTGATCAAAGGCAGCTCAATGGTTTGTTCGGTTTTATTGATGAAAATCTGAAAAAGCTTCAAAACAGGATTGATGGACCTGAAGCGGGTCAGGGTCAAGTATTGAAGAGAGATAATTCACATCTTTGTCACCCCATGCCAATGGCAAAAATTGCAAGAATAGGTCAAGAAAATGGTGCAACTTCCACAAGGCCAACATTGGTGGAAGATATGAACGAAGACAAATGGTTTGGAGGTAATACAATGTCTAGTATTCAACACAATCTTGGTTTCTACAAAGGAATTGATGAATCGAGTGAAGTTGTGAGGTCGTTCAATGAAGAAAATCACGGTGAAATTCGCGATGGTTTTGGTAACGTGTGGCCCACGATTTTCTATCCCTGAGATGGAACAATACTTTCCAAGTGCCTTACAAAGATTGCTTACCCACAACCTTCCAAAAGAAGCAGAACAAACCAGGCCTTCTGCCATTGAAATTTAGAAACTAGTCTTTTTATGATTTTCTCTCTTAAATATCCATGTACGGTTTTTATGTGATTCAATCAAATTAATGCATTTTACATGCATTTAACATTGATGGATCTATATAGTCGCTTTTCTGTACCGTAAGGTAATATTCATGTACAAGGCTTAGCAAGCAAAAAAAAAATCCTTGATGTGCATTAATGGGGAGTTACCAAAATACACATGCATGTTTGTTTGTGAAACTCAGATTTTAGATTCGATGAGGATTTCTCAAATGGGGTTCAAGAACACTGCAGCAAAATTCATCAATAAATGCATTTGCGACAGCAAAACGAACAATTGATAAAACATCAAGATTTCTATGAGGAGTTAATATAAATTATAAATTGAACTTTGGGGTTGGTGAAAAGAATTATCACATACCAGGATCATCAAAAAAAGCATCCAATTCCAGTAGCAGAAACCCCAACAGCATGTGCTTCCAGATAGAGAACTTGGCCAAGCACTCCAGTTTCCCAAAAAAACGTGGATACATCCAAGCACCACTTTGTTGCAAAGTGGGCTCAAGACGAAACCACCATACCAAGGCTGAAGCAACCATCACTAGCAATTTCCTATAGGATGATGGTAAAGTTTGTTAAATCCCAGAATTATTGAGTTCCCATAAATTTTTAAAACACTATAGTTAGAAAAACTTTAGCACACTAAATTATATCAGAGGATAGTAGTAACGTAGTATTCGGTCATTAAGGAGTTATGAACTTACAACTGTCATATAGATAGTAATACCATATTATAAGCTCGATCAAAATTAACCACCCAACACATAGCTACTACTTAATAACTTGGGCAAGTAAACTGTTACAATAATTTGATGCTTCACGATTTTCATCAAAATTTGGAAATTAAAGTCGCATATATAGTAGCTACCTTTAGTATTATAAGCAACCTAAATGAGTGTGCCTCAACAACCAAAGTCTTAGGCCAAACGGATGCTGTATAAGGACTTTGTAGCTATATTTTGAGTTCAAGAGACAACTAACTAATTAACTACATAACTTTCAACCTCTCGCGAAATAAGTAGCATATAAACACTTTAAAATTGGAATGTTTCAAGATATAGCAAGTGTGCATACCTGATTGCAGGAAAGCTGTTCCGAGAGTTCTTGATAATCTCCTTGTGCGAGTTCATATAGGGGAAGATCCTCTGGGCAGCCATCGGGCTTCACCCACTTAAATTCCAATCTTGTATCCCTCCTAATCTCTTCAAAATGGTCCTCATTCCTCACCAAGAAATACAATCCATTTGGCAAACCCACAACCCTATGAACAAAAAGAAGAGCATGAACCTCGCTATCCCAAGGCAAGGCTCGAAAGGGCAATGATGACTGCTTCCCATGCTTCATTCCAGAACCTGAAGGCATACAATGTAACAAAACCTGATAGAATGTTTCTCTAGACATCGTTGTAACACCATCCATATCAATCGCACTCCTACGTTTCCTCACCACTTCGCTTAGACTAAACCCCTATTGCTAATCATTCCACTACTCCTAAAAGGCTCAGGAATCAATTCTATTGTTGTCTTCAATGGTTTCTTCACAGCCTCCGCCGTTCTATAGATGATATCCCAGCATAAATGCTCTTTACTAAGCACATTCGCCTTCCCGTTCCACTCGAGATTCGAAAATTCTAACAAGGACATTCTCAGCTTCTCATAATCAACTTCGAATTCACCTACACCACTGGGGAAAACCAACAACATACAATCAGGATGCTCAAATTCAATCTCGGGCATTTTCCCCCTTACCGGTCTACTCGGAATACTAAATTTCGGAAAAGTCCCCAATCCCATTAATTTCTCCAACTCTTCATACCCAAACCCATCTAAAACCCTAACATCCCACCCAAGCCCAGCGGCAGCCATTGAAACCGCCGCGATCGCATGCCCTACATCGTGATTACAGTACCTAAAAGCCCTCTCACCGTACTTCCACGCTTCCCGCCAAAAAATCGACGAAATCCCAATCATAAATGAACCCTCAGGGAAAAAAACCCGCGAAAAAATCAGACGGAATTCGAGACCTAACCTCCAAAGCGTGTTCTTTCGGCGCGTAATGCGCGACGAAGGAGTGTTCGGAGAGGGAATCAATGGGCGGCGAGATGATGTAAGCTTCCGTGGGGTGCAAATTGCCGCTGCTAGGGTTTACGCGGAGCGACCACGTGGAAAACCCAGTCGTTTTCCAGGCGGATAGCGCGAGGGAATTGTGAAAGAACTGAGAAATGGTGGATTTGGAGATGGGTTTCGGCGACGGCAGATCAGTGAAAAGGGAGGAGTAGGGAGGGGTATTTGAGTCATTTCCGTCGGGGTGGAGGAGAGGGAGGAGCGGGGCGGCGAGGTAGCGGCGGAAGGGGTTGGGCTGGTTGGCCCAGTCGAGGCCGTGCGGGCCACGTGCGTATTTGGTGAAGGAGTGTTTGGTTTGGTTATGGTATTCCAAAACTTGGGTTAGGAGCTCTTGTTTGTCTGCCATGGCGGTTTCTGGTGAGGAGGTGGACATGCAGAGAAAAGGCACAATCTTCGTCGATGGAAGCCGGAAAGATGGGTGGGGGAGAGAGAATGGGAATCGGTGATGATGTAGATGCATTGTGGCCTTTTGATTTTTCGGTTATTAACGAATCTGCTACTGCTATTGAAGATTTCAGAAGTTAATGGAATATTCCCAAATCCCAGATTTCTTCAATTTGAGAGGTTTATGGAATCTTCGTTCCCCGCTTTCTTAAATGAAGATCAATCTTTTTCTCCCCGTAATTTTGGGAATTCACAGTCACTACTCTTCGCACGAGTTATGATTTTATTTTAATTGGATATTTTGGTCATTGTTTTTATAATCGAACATGCGATCAAACCGATCTTGGCATCGGTTGCCGGTTCAATCGTTTGGACCGATTGAATCGACGGTCCAACCGTTAAATTAATTTATGCATATTTCTTTTATGTTTGGTATGTTACATTAAAAAATAAATATTTGTTCATAAAAAATTAAAATTATACAAATTTATAACTTATAAGTCTTATATTAAAATAAATGCAATAGAGTTTGGAGACCAGAGATGATGGTGTCGTGGATAAATTTTACACAATATGTGACGACTGTAAAGAGAATAAATAAAATTGATGATTTGAGAATGAATTTATGAGAGAGGAAATGATATTGAGATCAAAACAATAACATTATACATAGATATTTAGAAAAAAATAATAAAAAGATCAAGAAAAATGGTTTAATAAATAATATAAATAATAAAACTGGATTAACCGTTTTTAATGAGTAATTGAACCGGCGACATGAGCGGTTCAAGGTTCAACCAGACGGTTCAACTGGTTTTTAAAAACACTAATTTTGGTTGTATGTATAATTTTATAAAAAAAATGTATATATTCAATTTTTTAGGCATACTTGCGTGAGATGGTCGAACGGTGAGACGGAACATAATTTAAGCATTGATTGTTTAAGACTATAAAAAATAGGTGTTATTTTGTATTAAATTGCACCGCCTTTCATGCATGAGACCGTCTCACACTACTTTTTGTCTCAATATTTATGGATTAAAAGTAAATTATACCGAAATTAGTAAGATAAAAATTCATATGAGACGGTCTCATGTATAAAGCAGGGTACAACTTAGTACAAATTACATTCACTCCCCTTTTAAAGCTCCAATGCTCAATTTATATTTCGTATCACTGTGAGACCTCATGCAAGTGTGCCTCGAATATTAAAATATAATTTTGTGATTCACACGTAATTAAACGGCTTACGCGAAGAGTCATGAGTCCTAGGGATGGCAACGGGGCGGGTTTGGCTAAACCCGTAACCCGTCCCGCCATATTTTTTGCCAACACGTAACCCGCCCCGCCCCGCCCGCGATCCCGACGGGTTTAACCCGACTCGCATGTCCAATTTCATTTTTTTATCTACATTTTTTAATTCATACTCCTAACTTCATATATATCATTCCTAAAAAATAACACATTATCTTTCAAATTATAATAAACAAAATACCTAATTTTTTATTCAATCCTACATCATAGAGAACACAACAATCAAAATGTTTAATCAATCCCACATCAAATAGGATTATTTATCAGTCCCACATCAAATAGAACTATTTAATGGGGCAGTCACTGAATTAGCTCTAGTTCCTTCTTCAGATTCCATCTATTTTAAAAAAGATAGATATGTTAGTATTTTAGAAAAATAAATAAAGATGAAAATAAATAAATAAGCAGAAAAATAATTTATCTCTACCTCCAATTCATACAATTATTTTGCACTCCTCCAATTCATACAATTAATACTTGAATCTGTATTATTTGGGTGAATTTGAATTTTGTTCTCAATTATGTACATTATATATCTACTCATTCTAATTTCTTCTCAATCTAAACTAAAGCACTTATTCGATATAAGAAGTTGATAAAGCAAAGAAAGAAATAATTCAAACAATTCACAAAGAAACCCTAGATCGCTAGATACATAATATATTTAATTTAATAAAATTTATGTAATTAATATATATTTATACACGTAGGACGATTCGGAATGAGTTTGCCTAATACCATAACCCCGCCTCAAGATCTCGGCAAAAAACTCGTTTGACGAGTTTTAACCCACCCCATTAAGGATTCTTCTTCTTTGGTCCGGGTTTTAACCCGCCTCGATTGCCATCCCTATGACTTAGATTTCGAATCAATCAAATTGCTTTTAATTGATTGGGTTATAACTTGTTGAACCTGCAAGATATTCCATATAGGTATTGTTTGATCGTCAAACTTTGCGCAATAAAAATTAGTTTTGGGCTTAAATTATAATTGGGCCGAAATTAAATAACAAAATTGGGCCAAAAAGAATTCCCATTTACGTATGGGCAGGAATTGCCAAATCTTGAGGACGATCGTAGAATCAAGGCATGACGACGACCACGTGGCTCGTAAAACAAGAAAAATCCAACGGTTTGTTTTAGAAGGTATCGAACTTTCCTCCTCCAAATTAGTTATATAAGCAATTTAGGATGCTGACATGAATTTAAATTTGACTCCAAAACATTTTATTTATTTATGTGTATTTTTAAACATTAAATAATGATAAATTTTATATACAACGATAATAATTTATATGCAAAATAATTTAGATTTCGGTCGGTAAAATCTTTTTCTTCTATTTTCTAGATAAAAGACAGTGCACTTTATCCCGGATTTAGATCCCACTTTAATTGGATGAACTACCTAATCACCTTTAAATGTTGGTTAGATTACGTGTTATGCGGATGCAGATCCTACTCTTGCTTTTGGAGTGGGATAATCTTATTGCAATAAAAATAATGTATTTAGCTAAACAATTTGTAGCTTTATTAATGCAGGGTTAGTTTTTCTTTATTCAAAATTCCAATTTAAAATAATTAAATAATTAATATATGATTCATTATCATTAGAGATAATATGTACTCCTAATAAATAAATAATTACCTCAGGTTAGATTGATTACATTAATAATTTATAAACAAAATGAACATTGTAGATGAATGAAATAGAAATGAAATTTTTATCAGAAGATTATGTTTGAATTTTGTTTCGATAAAGGGATGTTCTGATTCAAGATTTATAGATTTATCGGCTTCACACCCAAGTTTTGGAATTCACAACCCCGCATCATCAGAAAAGGAAAAAACAGCTGTAAAAATTCTTCTTCCATTTTTACTTTAATCCTTTATTTAATCCTCAGACTAGCGCCACACGAAAAGGAACTTTCTTGATTAATCACTTATCCATCAAGATTGCACACACAACACGCACTACTACTCCTCCATTTTCATCGCCTTCTCTCATTCGGGTAAAATTTCATTTCTCAAGTACTCTCTGTTCTTGATTATCACGATTTGTGTGTATGTAATATTTCACTTTCTTGAGCGTTTTCGTTGACTTCATGCCCGTGTTTTCGTTTTTTCCGACTGGATTATTCACTTTTTTTTCACATCAGTTTAAGTCGATTGTGGAAAAAGAAATCAGCGGGTAAGATTAGTTAGATAGCAAAAAAAGAAGTGATTTTGTTTAAGTTTTGTACTGTGTTTTAAATTTTCATGCTCATGTTCTTTTGGACTAATCAAGAAACCTTGTAAATTTGATTCAAGAATTATCTTTTTTTACCATTGGGGGATAATGAGGAAATTCACTGCAATTTTAGAATGGAAATAGGCTAGGTGAGAATTATCACTTGGATGAAATATTCATCGATGTAATTAAGATACACATGTGATTATAGCCTTAATAAAAAAAAATTTTTGCAGGCATATGCTTTGTCTGATCCCATAGATATAGATAGACCAAGCTGTTTTTTTCATCTGCATTGGGCAAAAAATCTTGAATTCTAGAATCAGAAAGAATGAAGAACACTGGAAAGATGGGAATCCATTACTGCAGAGGCTGAGTGCTGCAAATGTTCCAAAGGAGTTGATTGAGAAAGGTCAAAATCGTGTTATTGAGGCATCACTGACACTTATCCGTGAGAGAGCAAAGCTTAAGGTAGTTATTTATTTTCTTTCATATTTTATCTATCCTCTTGTATTTCATATTTAACTCAATCTGTTACCATATCAATTGGAATTGATAGAATTCTGATTAGACATGTCACAAAGGCTTTACTTTGGAGTTCACTATGAGTACCCTATCCTACACTCACTCTCTAAATATAAGAATTTGCATGTCGCTTCTCTAGATAAGAATAGTCACGATAAATTAATTACTTTCAAAATGAAGTCATTTCTGCAAAATATGGCTATATGTGCTTTCCTCTCAAATTGGAATTAGTATGAGAAAAATATAAAAAGGATAAATTTGTGGAAGCATAATACGGTTGGAGTTGATGTTAGATCATCAAACAATTATGTTGTATGACTGGACTTTGGCCTAAAGCGGCTGGAATAAATTCTGTATCATAGTTTCTTGCAGGATCTTTATCTTTGTTTCTGTCTGAATTTGATTTCTGGTATTATTTACTCTATAAAAGGGGAACTATTACGAGCTTTGGGAGGCGTAGTGGCCTCAACATCTCTTATTGGAGTTCCTTTAGGACACAACTCCTCGTTTCTGCAGGGGCCCGCTTTTGCACCTCCTCATATAAGAGAGGCCATGTGGTGTGGGGAGCACAAATTCCACCACTGAAGAAGGTAACCGTCTGCATTCATCGGTCATGCTTAATAGTATATTTTTACAAGAAACTTGTGTTCTTTGATGGTGGCATTCTTGTGCCTAAACTTGAGTATGGCTCTGTCACTTTCTATATTTATATGAATCTATGATGTAATTATAATAAGAAACATGATTTCAATGGTCATAGAAAGTTTAGTGTTTTTTTGCTTCTTGCTGCACCCCATATAAACAGACACACATCAGAGGAGCATCATTTATCACTAACACGGATTTACACTATATAAAACTCTTAGATACCACACACATCAGAGGAGCATCATTTATCACTAACACGGATTTACACTATAAAAACTCTTAGATACCTCTTAATTGATGGTTCTGGATTGGTCAAAAGAAAATCCTATACCAAATAAGCATTAACATTCATAATTAACAAAGCAAGGAGTTTGGCCAACTTTGACAACCTCAGAGTGTTATAGCTGCATTTTATTTTTATCGGGCAATTACAATGACACCATTCTTACATAAAAATGTTTGTCCTGTGTTATTTTCTTTTGTTGTTTAGCAGGGCACGTTCTTTTTCTTAACAATCTTGACATACATTATGCAGGTAAAGACCTTAGTGATCCACGGGTCCTAACTGATGTTGGTGATGTACCAATTGAGGAATTACAAGATTGTGGAGTAGATGATGATAGTTTAATGAATATCATAAGCCAGTCTGTGAAACTAGTGATGGATGAAGTAAGCTTCAATTTTGAAAGGCATCCACATACTTAAGGATCTCTTTCCTCTCTCTCACTCATGTTATGTATATAATTATTTGTTCAATTCTTTGTAGGAACCGTTGCGGCCTTTGGTGCTAGGTGGGGACCACTCCATTTCATTTCCAGTAGTGAGAGCAGTGTCTGAGAAGCTTGGAGGACCTGTTGATATTCTTCACCTTGATGCCCATCCTGATATCTATCATTCTTTTGAGGGGAATAAGTATTCTCATGCATCTTCTATTGCTAGAATTATGGAGGGTGGCTATGCTCGCCGGTTATTGCAGGTAATCTAATCATATATTGGTTGTTATTTAACTACTTAATGGCAGGATCCAGTGTCCTGTACATAACAATAATTCTCAGTACACGGTCTTGTAACAATGGTTTCTTGCATAAAGTAAGAACAACTTCCAAGTCACAAACTATAGAATCAGTTATATGTAAATTCATGGGTAAGAAAAAGATAGATATATGAAGCTTGCTTGCTCCATGTTAAACATACAAGCAAATCACTTCTTTAACTCAAATGTGTCCTAGAATTAGCATATTTCCAGTCTTTTGGAAATTTTAGATTAGCATATGTTCATAATGCTATATGCAGGTTGGGATTAGATCAATCAATAAGGAAGGCCGGGAGCAAGGGAAAAGATTTGGTGTGGAGCAGTATTAAATGCGAACATTTTCAAGGGATCGCCAGCTACTGGAGAACCTGGTCTCTCTCTCTCTCTCTCTCTCTCTTGCTGCTTACAGCCTTTAATGCAAACAATATCAATGAATCAAGTGACAATTTATTTTATGAATCCTGATATTTTTTGTATTTCCGGGCAGAAACTTGGGGAAGGTGTAAAAGGGGTGTACATTTCAGTGGACGTGGACTGTCTTGATCCAGCCTTTGCTCCAGGAGTATCTCACATCGAGCCAGGGGGGCTCTCCTTCCGTGATGTTCTCAATATACTTCACAACCTTAAAGGTGATGTTGTTGGTGCAGATGTGGTTGAGTTCAATCCACAACGAGACACTGTTGATGGGATGACAGCCATGGTTGCTGCTAAGCTCGTAAGAGAACTCGCTGCCAAGATATCAAAATAGATGGATCTTCTATCAGCCCTGCTACTTCCATCATGTATGCTGATGAATCTTGTTTATTGAATACCTTTTTATTTTTTTGGGAAAAAGTGTAGCTTAGAAAGAAAGGGACACAATTCAGCTTTAACTCAACACTGCTATGCCTTGTAGCCTTGTTGTTTGTCAAACAGACTTTAAGTAAGAAAATAAAATGAAACTTTAGTAGTTTAATTAAGATGTGTGTGCAAAATTGAATGCTGTCAATTCAGGTGTTAATTTTTAGTTAAGTCAAAGCAAGATAGCTATTTTCAGTTTTCATCATACAGAGAGAGTTCTCTTTTAGACCTGCTCATAGTTTTGTGAACCATGATGTGATTTTCTGTATTGAATTGCTGATTATATGTTTATAGCATTTGATATGAGGAAAACCAAACCATTGACTTTCTGAGTAAATTGATCACTTGGTAACAATTTCAAAGGAAGACGGCTGCACTCGAGTTCATGACTCGGACTCTACGCCAAGCCATGGCTCGGCGGGTGAACCGAGCCATTAAGGACAGATTCTGCCCTCTTTTGAAGTCGGCTCAGATCGATGCCAAGCCGGTGGACTTGCAAGATCTCCTGCTTCGGCTCACTTTCGATAACATATGCGGCTTGGCTTTCGGGAAAGATCCACAGACTTTAGCCGTGGGGCTCCCGGAAAATGGCTTCACGTCGGCTTTTGATCGAGCCACTGAGGCTTCATTGCAGAGGTTTATTCTTCCTGAAGTAATATGGAAGCTGAAGAAATGGCTTCGGCTTGGAATGGAGGTCAGCTTGAGCCGGAGCCTTGAACAGGTGGACGGGTATTTATCCGGTGTGATCAGCGCACGTAAGCTGGAGCTGATGATTCAGCAGAAAGACGCCAACCCGCACGATGATTTGCTATCAAGATTTATGAAGAAGAAAGAATCATACACGGACAAATTCCTCCAACATGTGGCGCTCAACTTCATCCTAGCTGGCAGGGACACGTCGTCGGTCGCGCTGAGCTGGTTCTTCTGGCTGGTGATACAGAATCCGAGGGTGGAGGCCGAGATTTTACGCGAGATATGCACTGTCCTGATTGATACCGTGGGCGCCGGCGTGGCCGCCTGGCTCGACGAGCCCCTCGCCTTCGAAGAGGTCGACCGCTTGATATATCTATTTAGGCTCTGAAACTTCGATCCTCGTAATCCAAGAATCTCGTGTACTGCCAAAAAATTTGAAATAATTAAGAAGATATTACAGAAATTATTTACAATGACAAAGCAATTGATGAATTATTGCACAACACAAAATAGCACACAGACGGCGAATCTTGAGCCAAGAATCTACTCTAATTTTATAAGTATTCTAAGATAGGATTCAGAACTCTCAAGATTTAGGCATTTAGTTTTGCAAGCATTAAAATTAATCGGTTAACCATACGTAAACACTCTGATTAACTACATGTTAATCTAGGACAGCTTGATGAGCATTTGTCATATGTTTCAAGCTTACTTGGGGAAAAGACGCTCTAGAATTTTACGTCAGCCCCGTCATGCAATAAAGTATCAAATTAATTAAAACATTTGGATCAATTTACGAATTTAGATTACATCGTAAAAATCCAACATGAGGACACCCAATCCTTCAAGCTGGAGTATACACTTTATGAGCATTATGAAATGTGATAAATACTAAATAGCAAAATCTAGTGTCATTTAGGAAAATTTAATAACAAAATCTATTGTCATTCAGGAAAAATCATATAAGCGTGCTAGTAAAATTACCTTACGTAATCTTGCCGGTCAAATAACATAATACGTATTAAGTATTATTTACCATTCATGGTCATATTGACCATGCTAATTAACGAAAAATCATTACTCAATTGTATTACCAGGATGACAACTCTATCCAGAATTCAAAATTGCTTACCATATAAAAAAAGACATACTATTAATGGATCATTTAAACTTATTAAAGATTCATGTCGAAAATAATGGCAATATACTACATGTTCCTGATGTATATTATTGAGAATCCAATCATAAATCCAGAGATAGACTCACCACACCGACAAATTAAATTCATCTCGACCCAAATATTTGTTATCTTTCCAACCAAAGATTTTTTACGAATTTATTGGAAATAATTAGATATTATATCAACATAGAACCTACCCTCTTTTGAGTCTATATATACCAAAGATATTTCACTTGAAAGATATCACTCAAAACACTAAACATGCCTCGCCAAAAACCAAACACACACAAATTCCAAGTGAGAGGGTCAGAAAATCAACTTTTAAAAGAAGGCTTGAGAGTGTGTTTAAAAAAGGAAACGACCTGTCAATCTTGTGTGGCGTAGAGGTAGCCATGATCGTACAAGATCACGAGGAGGGTCGCAAAACACTGTGGCCCACCCAGGATAAGGTTATGATGAGCGGGTCATGAAATACTCGACCTTTCCTGAACGGGAAAGACTCAAGAAAATGGTGTTGCACGAAAAGTTCTTGATGAACAAACTGCAAGATATGACTGACAAGTTATCAAAGCTTCAAAAGACGTATGAAGAAAGAGAAATGGGGTTCATCATGAATCAACTCATTGATTGGACCCCCATTTGATGAACTTGATCAAAGGCAGCTCAATGGTTTGTTCGGTTTTATTGATGAAAATCTGAAAAAGCTTCAAAACAGGATTGATGGACCTGACGCGGGCAGGGTCAAGTATTGAAGAGAGATAATTCACATCTTTGTCACCCCATGCCAATGGCAAAAATTGCAAGAATAGGTCAAGAAAATGGTGCAACTTCCACAAGGCCAACATTGGTGGAAGATATGAACGAAGACAAATGGTTTGGAGGTAATACAATGTCTAGTATTCAACACAATCTTGGTTTCTACAAAGGAATTGATGAATCCAGTGAAGTTGTGAGGTCGTTCAATGAAGAAAATCACGGTGAAATTAAAGGATGGTTTTGGTAACGTGTGGCCCACGATTTTCTATCCCTGAGATTGAACAATACTTTCCAAGTGCCTTACAAAGATTGCTTACCCACAACCTTCCAAAAGAAGCAGAACAAACCAAGCATTCTGCAATCGAAATTTAGAAACTAGTCTTTTTATGATTTTCTCTCTTAAATATCCATGTACGGTTTTTATGTGATTCAATCAAATTAATACATTTTACATGCATTTAACATTGATGGATCTATATAGTCGCTTTTCTGTACCGTAAGGTAATATTCATGTACAAGGCTTAGCAAGCAAAAAAAAAATCCTTGATGTGCATTAATGGGGAGTTACCAAAATACACATGCATGTTTGTTTGTGAAACTCAGATTTTAGATTCGATGAGGATTTCTCAAATGGGGTTCAAGAACACTGCAGCAAAATTCATCAATAAATGCATTTACGACAGCAAAACGAACAATTGATAAAACATCAAGATTTCTATGAGGAGTTAATATAAATTATAAATTGAACTTTGGGGTTGGTGAAAAGAATTATCACATACCAGGATCATCAAAAAAAGCATCCAATTCCAGTAGCAGAAACCCCAACAGCATGTGCTTCCAGATAGAGAACTTGGCCAAGCACTCCAGTTTCCCAAAAAAGACGTGGATACATCCAAGCACCACTTTGCTGCAAAGTGGGCTCAAGACGAGCCACCATACCAAGCAACCATCACTAGCAATTTCCTATAGGATGATGGTAAAGTTTGTTAAATCCCAGAATTATTGAGTTCCCATAAATTTTTAAAACACTATAGTTAGAAAAACTTTAGCACACTAAATTATATCAGAGGATAGTAGTAACGTAGTATTCGGTCATTAAGGAGTTATGAACTTACAACTGTCATATAGATAGTAATACCATATTATAAGCTCGATCAAAATTAACCACCCAACACATAGCTACTACTTAATAACTTGGGCAAGTAAACTGTTACAATAATTTTCATCAAAATTTGGAAATTAAAGTCGCATATATAGTAGCTACCTTTAGTATTATAAGCAACCTAAATGAGTGTGCCTCAACAACCAAAGTCTTAGGCCAAACGGATGCTGTATAAGGACTTTGTAGCTATATTTTGAGTTCAAGAGACAACTAACTAATTAACTACATAACTTTCAACCTCTCGCGAAATAAGTAGCATATAAACACTTTAAAATTGGAATATTTCAAGATATAGCAAGTGTGCATACCTGATTGCAGGAAAGCTGTTCGAGAGTTCTTGATAATCTCCTTGTGCGAGTTCATATAGGGAAGATCCTCTGGGCAGCCATCGGGCTTCACCCACTTAAATTCCAATCTTGTATCCCTCCTAATCTCTTCAAAATGGTCCTCATTCCTCACCAAGAAATACAATCCATTTGGCAAACCCACAACCCTATGAACAAAAAAGAAGAGCATGAACCTCGCTTATCCCAAGGCAAGGCTCGAAAGGGCAATGATGACTGCTTCCCATGCTTCATTCCAGAACCTGAAGGCATACAATGTAACAAAAAACTGATAGAATGTTTCTCTAGACATCGTGGTAACACCATCCATATCAACCGCACTCCTACGTTTCCTCACCACCTAGCTTAGACTAAACCCCTTATAAGAACTATTGCTAATCATTCCACTACTCCTAAAAGGCTCAGGAATCAATTCTTTTGTTGTCTTCAATGGTTTCTTCACAGCCTCCGCCGTTCTATAGATGATATCCCAGCATAAATGCTCTTTACTAAGCACATTCGCCTTCCCCTTCCACTCGAGATTCGAAAATTCTAACAAGGACATTCTCAGCTTCTCATAATCAACTTCGAATTCACCTACACCATTGGGGAAAACCAACAACACACAATCAGGATGCTCAAATTCAATCTCGGGCATTTTCCCCCTTACCGGTCTACTCGGAATACTAAATTTCGGAAAAGTCCCCAATCCCATTAATTTCTCCAACTCTTCATACCCAAACCCATCTAAAACCCTAACATCCCACCCAAGCCCAGCGGCAGCCATTGAAACCGCCGCGATCGCATGCCCTACATCGTGATTACAGTACCTAAAAGCCCTCTCACCGTACTTCCACGCTTCCCGCCAAAAAATCGACGAAATCCCAATCATAAATGAACCCTCAGGGAAAAAAACCCGCGAAAAAATCAGACGGAATTCGAGACCTAACCTCCAAAGCGTGCTCTTTCGGCGCGTAATGCGCGGCGAAGGAGTGTTCGGAGAGGAATCAACGGGCGGCGAGATGATGTAAGCTTCCGTGGGGTGCAAATTGCCGCTGCTAGGGTTTACGCGGAGCGACCACGTGGAAAAACCCAGGCGGATAGCGCGAGGGAATTGTGAAAGAACTGAGAAATGGTGGATTTGGAGATGGGTTTCGGCGACGGCAGATCAGTGAAAAGGGAGGAGTAGGGAGGGGTATTTGAGTCATTTCCGTCGGGGTGGAGGAGAGGGAGGAGCGGGGCGGCGAGGTAGCGGCGGAAGGGGTTGGGCTGGTTGGCCCAGTCGAGGCCGTGCGGGCCACGTGCGTATTTGGTGAAGGAGTGTTTGATTTGGTTATGGTATTCCAAAACTTGGGTTAGGAGCTCTTGTTTGTCTGCCATGGCGGTTTCTGGTGAGGAGGTGGACATGCAGAGAAAAGGCACAATCTTCGTCGATGGAAGCCGGAAATATGGGAGGGGAGAGAGAAATGGGAATCGGTGATGATGTAGATGCATTGTGGCCTTTTGATTTTTCGGTTATTAACGAATCTGCTACTGCTATTGAAGATTTCAGAAGTTAATGGAATATTCCCAAATCCCAGATTTCTTCAATTTGAGAGGTTTATGGAATCTTCGTTCCCCCGCTTTCTTAATTGAAGATCAATCTTTTCTCCCCATAATTTTGGGAATTCACAGTTACTACTCTTCGCACGAGTTATGATTTTATTTTAATTGGACATTTTTGGTCATTGTTTTTATAATCGAATCCCATGATCAAACCGATCTGAGCGTCGGTTTTCGCTCAATCTTTTGACCCGATTGAATCGGTTTGTCCAACCAGATAAAATTAATTTATCGATATTTAACTTTTATTTTTGTATGTTACATTAAAAAATAAATATTTGTTCATAAAAAATTAAAATTATACAAATTTATGACTTATAAGTCTTATATTGAAATAAATACTGATAGAGTTTGGAGGCCAGGAGATGATGTTGTGCGTGGATAAATTTTACACAATATGTGTGATACCAGAAAAGAGAATAAATGAAATTGATGATTTGAGAATGAATTTATGAGAGAAAAATGATATTGAGATCAAAAACAATAACATTATACATAGATATTTAGAAAAAAAATAATAAAAAAGATCAAGAAAAATAATTTAATAAATAATATAAATAATAAAACAGATTAACCGCTTTTATTGAGTAATTGAATGGCGATGACGGTTCAAGGTTCAACCGCAACCGTGATTGTTCAACCTGGTTTTAAAAACACTAATTTTGGTTGTATGTATAATTTTATAAAAAAAATGTATATATTCAATTTTTTTAGGCATACTTGCGTGAGGCGATTAGAACGGGTGAGGCGGAACATAATTTAAGCATTGATTGTTTAAGACTATAAAAAATAGGTGTTAATTTGTATTAAATTGTCAGAATTGCTTTTCATGCGTGAGGCAAATGCCTCACACTATTTTTTTTTGTCTCAATATTTATGGATTAAAAGTAAATTATACCGAAATTATTAAGATTAAAATTATATATATGAGGCGATCTACGTATAAAGCGAGGTACAAACTTAAGTACAAATTACATTCACTCCCCCCTTAAAGTTCCAATGCTCAATTTATATTTCGTATCACTGTGAGACCTCATGCAAGTGTGCCTCGAATATTAAAATATAATTTTGTGATTCACACGTAATTTAATCCATGTGAAAGAGTCATGAGTCCTAGGGATGGCAATGAGGCGGTTTTAGGTAAACCCAGAACCCGCCTCGCCATATTTTTTTTTGTCAACCCAGAAACCCCGCCCGCCCGATCCGATCCATGATCCCGGGTTTATCCCGCCTCGCATGTCCAATTTCATTTTTTTCTACATTTTTTAATTCATACTCTTAACTTCATATATATCATTCCTAAAAAATAACACATTAACTATAATCTTTCAAATTATAACAAACAAAATACCTAATTTTTTTAATCAATCTTACATCATAGAGAACACAACATTCAAAAGGTTTAATCAGTCCCACATCAAATAGGATTATTTATCAGTCCCACATCAAAGAGAATTATTTAATGGGGTAGTCACTAAATTAAATTTCTAGTTAAGCCTTTCTTCAATCTATTTTAAAAAAGATAGATATGTTAGTATTTCAGAAAAATAAATAAAGATGAAAATAAATAAATAAGCAGAAAAATAATTTATCTCTACCTCCAATTCATACAATTATTTTGCACTCCTCCAATTCATACAATTAATACTTGAATCTGTATTATTTGGGTGAATTTGAATTTTGTTCTCAATTATGTACATTATATATCTACTCATTCTAATTTCTTCTCAATCTAAACTAAAGCACTTATTTGATATAAGAAGCTGATAAAGCAAAGAAAGAAATAATTCAAACAATTCACAAAGAAACCCTAGATCGCTAGATACATAATATATTTAATTTAATAAAATTTATGTAATTAATATATATTTATACATGTGGGGCGGATTCGGAATGAGTTTGCCTAATACCATAACCCGCCAAGATTCGGCAAAAAACTTCGTTTGAGTTTTAACCCACCCCATTAAGGATTTTATTTCTTCTTTGGTCCGGGTTTTAACATGGATTGCCATCCCTATGACTTAGATTTGAATCAATCAAATTGCTTTTAATTGATTGGGTTATAACTTGTTGAACACAAGCAAGATATTCCATATAGGTATTGTTTGATCGTCAAACTTTTCGCCCAATAAAAATTAGTTTTGGGCTTAAATTATAATTGGGCCGAAATTAAATAACAAAATTGGGCCAAAAAGAATTCCCATTTACGTATGGCTTTAATTGCTAAACGCAGGGACAAATCGTAGAATCTGCTGACGACGAGCACCACAATGGCTCGTAAAACAAGAAAATCCAACGGTTAGTTTTTGCGGAGATTTGTCGAACTTTCCTCCTCCAAATTAGTTATATAAGCAATTTAGGATCTTGACATGAATTTAAATTTGACTCCAAAACATTTTATTTATTTATGTGTATTTTTAAACATTAAATAATGATAAATTTTATATACAACGATAATAATTTATATGCAAAATAATTTAGATTTCGGTCGGTAAAATCTTTTTCTTCTATTTTCTAAATAAAAGACAAATCAGACTTTATCCCTGATTTAGATCCCACTTTAATTGGATGAACTACCTAATCACCTTTTAAATGTTGGTTAGATTCGTGTTATCTTTGATCTTGATCCCACTCTTTAACTTTTGGAGGGGATAATCTCATTGCAATAAAAATAATGTATTTAGCTAAACAATTTGTAGCTTTATTAATGTAGGGTTAGTTTTTCTTTATTCAAAATTCCAATTTAAAATAATTAAATAATTAATATATGATTCATTATCATTAGAGATAATATGTACTCCTAATAAATAAATAATTACCTCAGGTTAGATTGATTACATTAATAATTTATAAACAAAATGAACATTGTAGATGAATGAAATAGAAATGAAATTTTTATCAGAAGATTATGTTTGAATTTTGTTTCGATAAAGGGATGTTCTGATTCAAGATTTATAGATTTATCGGCTTCACACCCAAGTTTTGGAATTCACAACCCCGCATCATCAGAAAAGGAAAAAAAGCAGCTAAAAAATTCTCCTTCCATTTTTACTTTAATCCTTTATTTAATCCTCAGACTAGCGCCACACGAAAAGGAACTTTCTTGATTAATCACTTATCCATCAAGATTGCACACACAACACGCACTACTACTCCTCCATTTTCATCGCCTTCTCTCATTCGGGTAAAATTTCATTTCTCAAGTACTCTCTGTTCTTGATTATCACGATTTGTGTGTATGTAATATTTCACTTTCTTGAGCGTTTTCGTTGACTTCATGCCCGTGTTTTCGTTTTTTCCGACTGGATTATTCACTTTTTTTTCACATCAGTTTAAGTCGATTGTGGAAAGAAATCAGCGGGTAAGATTAGTTAGATAGCAAAAAAGAAGTGATTTTGTTTAAGTTTTGTACTGTGTTTTAAATTTTCATGCTCATGTTCTTTTGGACTAATCAAGAAACCTTGTAAATTTGATTCAAGAATTATCTTTTTACCATTGGGGGATAATGAGGAAATTCACTGCAATTTTAGAATGGAAATAGGCTAGGTGAGAATTATCACTTGGATGAAATATTCATCGATGTAATTAAGATACACATGTGATTATAGCCTTAATAAAAACATTTTTGCAGGCATATGCTTTGTCTGATCCCATAGATATAGATAGACCAAGCTGTTTTTTCATCTGCATTGGGCAAAAAATCTTGAATTCTAGAATCAGAAAGAATGAAGAACACTGGAAAGATGGGAATCCATTACTTGCAGAGGCTGAGTGCTGCAAATGTTCCAAAGGAGTTGATTGAGAAAGGTCAAAATCGTGTTATTGAGGCATCACTGACACTTATCCGTGAGAGAGCAAAGCTTAAGGTAGTTATTTATTTTCTTTCATATTTTATCTATCTTCTTGTATTTCATATTTAACTCAATCTGTTACCATATCAATTGGAATTGATAGAATTCTGATTAGACATGTGCTTTACTTTGGAGTTCACTATGAGTACCCTATCCTACACTCACTCTCTAAATATAAGAATTTGCATGTCGCTTCTCTAGATAAGAATAGTGCGATAAATTAATTACTTTCAAAATGAAGTCATTTCTGCAAAATATGGCTATATGTGCTTTCCTCTCAAATTGGAATTAGTATGAGAAAAATATAAAAAGGATAAATTTGTGGAAGCATAATACGGTTGGAGTTGATGTTAGATCATCAAACAATTATGTTGTATGACTGGACTTTGGCCTAAAGCGGCTGGAATAAATTCTGTATCATAGTTTCTTGCAGGATCTTTATCTTTGTTTCTGTCTGAATTTGATTTCTGGTATTATTTACTCTATAAAAGGGGGAACTATTACGAGCTTTGGGAGGCGTAGTGGCCTCAACATCTCTTATTGGAGTTCCTTTAGGACACAACTCCTCGTTTCTGCAGGGGCCCGCTTTTTGCACCTCCTCATATAAGAGAGGCCATGTGGTGTGGGAGCACAAATTCCACCACTGAAGAAGGTAACCGTCTGCATTCATCGGTCATGCTTAATAGTATATTTTTACAAGAAACTTGTGTTCTTTGATGGTGGCATTCTTGTGCCTAAACTTGAGTATGGCTCTGTCACTTTCTATATTTATATGAATCTATGATGTAATTATAATAAGAAACATGATTTCAATGGTCATAGAAAGTTTAGTGTTTTTGCTTCTTGCTGCACCCCATATAAACAGACACACATCAGAGGAGCATCATTTATCACTAACACGGATTTACACTATATAAAACTCTTAGATACCACACACATCGAGAGGAGCATCATTTATCACTAACACGGATTTACACTATATAAAACTCTTAGATACCTCTTAATTGATGGTTCTGGATTGGTCAAAAGAAAATCCTATACCAAATAAGCATTAACATTCATAATTAACAAAGCAAGGAGTTTGGCCAACTTTGACAACCTCAGAGTGTTATAGCTGCATTTTATTTTTTATCGGGCAATTACAATGACACCATTCTTACATAAAAATGTTTGTCCTGTTTTATTTTCTTTTGTTGTTTAGCAGGGCACGTTCTTTTTCTTAACAATCTTGACATACATTATGCAGGTAAAGACCTTAGTGATCCACGGGTCCTAACTGATGTTGGTGATGTACCAATTGAGGAATTACGAGATTGTGGAGTAGATGATGATAGTTTAATGAATATCATAAGCCAGTCTGTGAAACTAGTGATGGATGAAGTAAGCTTCAATTTTGAAAGGCATCCACATACTTAAGGATCTCTTTCCTCTCTCTCACTCATGTTATGTATATAATTATTTGTTCAATTCTTTGTAGGAACCGCTATGCCTTTGGTGCTAGGTGGGGACCACTCCATTTCATATCCAGTAGTGAGAGCAGTGTCTGAGAAGCTTGGAGGACCTGTTGATATTCTTCACCTTGATGCCCATCCTGATATCTATCATTCTTTTGAGGGGAATAAGTATTCTCATGCATCTTCTTTTGCTAGAATTATGGAGGGTGGCTATGCTCGCCGGTTATTGCAGGTAATCTAATCTTATATTGGTTGTTATTTAACTACTTAATGGCAGGATCCAGTGTCCTGTACATAACAATAATTCTCAGTACACGGTCTTGTAACAATGGTTTCTTGCATAAAGTAAGAACAACTTCCAAGTCACAAACTATAGAATCAGTTATATGTAAATTCATGGGTAAGAAAAAGATAGATATATGAAGCTTGCTTGCTCCATGTTAAACATACAAGCAAATCACGTCTTTAACTCAAATGTGTCCTAGAATTAGCATATTTCCAGTCTTTTGGAAATTTTAGATTAGCATATGTTCATAATGCTATATGCAGGTTGGGATTAGATCAATCAATAAGGAAGGCCGGGAGCAAGGGAAAAGATTTGGTGTGGAGCAGTATGAAATGCGAACATTTTCAAGGGATCGCCAGCTACTGGAGAACCTGGTCTCTCTCTCTCTCTCTCTCTCTCTTGCTGCTTACAGCCTTTAATGCAAACAATATCAATGAATCAAGTGACAATTTATTTTATGAATCCTGATATTTTTTGTATTTCCGGGCAGAAACTTGGGGAAGGTGTAAAAGGGGTGTACATTTCAGTGGACGTGGACTGTCTTGATCCAGCCTTTGCTCCAGGAGTATCTCACATCGAGCCAGGGGGGCTCTCCTTCCGTGATGTTCTCAATATACTTCACAACCTTAAAGGTGATGTTGTTGGTGCAGATGTGGTTGAGTTCAATCCACAACGAGACACTGTTGATGGGATGACAGCCATGGTTGCTGCTAAGCTCAGAAGAGAACTTCGCTGCCAAGATATCAAAATAGATGGATCTTCTATCAGCCCTGCTACTTCCATCATGTATGCTGATGAATCTTGTTTATTGAATACCTTTTTTTTTTTTTGGGAAAAAGTGTAGCTTAAAAAGAAAGGGACACAATTCAGCTTTAACTCAACACTGCTATGCGTTGTAGCCTTGTTGTTTGTCAAACAGACTTTAAGTAAGAAAATAAAATGAAACTTTAGTAGTTTAATTAAGATGTGTGTGCAAAATTGAATGCTGTCAATTCAGGTGTTAATTTTTAGTTAAGTCAAAGCAAGATAGCTATTTTCAGTTTTTCATCATACAGAGAGAGTTCTCTTTTAGACCTGCTCATAGTTTTGTGAACCATAATGTGATTTTCTGTATTGAATTGCTGATTATATGTTTATAGCATTTGATATGAGGAAAACCAAACCATTGACTTTCTGAGTAAATTGATCACTTGGTAACAATTTCAAAGGAAGACGGCTGCACTCGAGTTCATGACTCGGACTCTATGCTAAAGCCATGGCTCGGGGGGTGAACCGAGCCATTAAGGACAGATTCTGCCCTCTTTTGAAGTCGGCTCAGCTCGATGCCAAGCCGGTGGACTTGCAAGATCTCCTGCTTCGCTCACTTTCGATAACATATGCGGCTTGGCTTTTCGGAAAGATCCACAGACTTTAGCCGTGGGGCTCCCCGAAAATGGCTTCGCGTCGGCTTTTGATCGAGCCACTGAGGCTTCATTGCAGAGGTTTATTCTTCCTGAAGTAATGTGGAAGCTGAAGAAATGGATTCGGCTTGGAATGGAGGTCAGCTTGAGCCGGAGCCTTGAACAGGTGGGCGGGTATTTATCCGGTGTGATCAGCGCCGTAAGCTGGAGCTGATGAATCAGCAGAAAGACGCCAACCCGCACGATGATTTGCTATCAAGATTTATGAAGAAGAAAGAATCATACACGGACAAATTCCTCCAACATGTGGCGCTCAACTTCATCCTAGCTGGCAGGGACACGTCGTCGGTCGCGCTGAGCTGGTTCTTCTGGCTGGTGATACAGAATCCGAGGGTGGATGCCGAGATTTTACTGCCAGATATGCACTGTCCTGATTGATACACGGGCGCCGGCGTGGCGCCTGGCTCGACGAGCCCCTCGCCTTCAAGAGGTCGACCGCTTGATATATCTACGACTCTGAAACTTGATCCTCGTAATCCAAGAATCTCGTGTACTGCCAAAAAATTTGAAATAATTAAGAAGATATTACAGAAATTATTTACAATGACAAAGCAATTGATGAATTATTGCACAACACAAAATAGCACACAGACGGCGAATCTTGAGCCAAGAATCTACTCTAATTTTATAAGTATTCTAAGATAGGATTCAGAACTCTCAAGATTTAGGCATTTAGTTTTGCAAGCATTAAAATTAATCGGTTAACCATACGTAAACACTCTGATTAACTACATGTTAATCTAGGACAGCTTGATGAGCCGTTGTCATATGTTTCAAGCTTACTTGGGGAAAAGACGCTCTAGAATTTTACGTCAGCCCCGTCATGCAATAAAGTATCAAATTAATTAAAACATTTGGATCAATTTACGAATTCAGATTACATCGTAAAAATCCAACATGAGGACACCCAATCCTTCAAGCTGGAGTATACACTTTATGAGCATTATGAAATGTGATAAATACTAAATAGCAAAATCTAGTGTCATTTAGGAAAATTTAATAACAAAATCTATTGTCATTCAGGAAAAATCATATAGCGTGCTAGTAAAATTACCTTACCAGAATCTTGCCAGTCAGCGTCATAATACGTATTAAGTATTATTTACCATTCATGGTCATATTGACCATGCTACTTAACGAAAATCATTACTCAATTGTATTACCAGATGACAACTCTATCCAGAATTCAAAATTGCTTCCCATATAAAAAGACATACTATTAATGGATCATTTAAACTTATTAAAGATTCATGTCGAAATAATGGCAATATACTACATGTTCCTGATGTATATTATTGAGAATCCAATCATAAATCCAGAGATAGACTCACCACACTGACAAATTAAATTCATCTGACCCAAATATTTGTTATCTTTCCAACCAAAGATTTTTACGAATTTATTGGAAATAATTAGATATTATATCAACATAGAACCTACCCTCTTTTGAGTCTATATATACCAAAGATATTTCACTTGAAAGATATCACTCAAAACACTAAACATGCCTCGCCAAAAAACCAAACACACACAAATTCCAAGTGAGAGGGTCAGAAAATCAACTTTTAAAAGAAGGCTTGAGAGTGTGTTTAAAAAAGGAAACGAGCTGTCAATCTTGTGTGGCGTAGAGGTAGCCATGATCGTACAAGATCACGAGGAGGGTCGCACAACACTGTGGCCCACCCAGGATAAGGTTATGAGCGGGGTCATGAAATACTCGACCTTTCCTGAACGGGAAAGACTCAAGAAAATGGTGTTGCACGAAAAGTTCTTGATGAACAAACTGCAAGATATGACTGACAAGTTATCAAAGCTTCAAAAGACGTATGAAGAAAGAGAAATGGGGTTCATCATGAATCAACTCATTGATGGGACCCCCATTTGATGAACTTGATCAAAGGCAGCTCAATGGTTTGTTCGGTTTTATTGATGAAAATCTGAAAAAGCTTCAAAACAGGATTGATGGACCTGACGCGGGCAGGGTCAAGTATTGAAGAGAGATAATTCACATCTTTGTCACCCCATGCCAATGGCAAAAATTGCAAGAATAGGTCAAGAAAATGGTGCAACTTCCACAAGGCCAACATTGGTGGAAGATATGAACGAAGACAAATGGTTTGGAGGTAATACAATGTCTAGTATTCAACACAATCTTGGTTTCTACAAAGGAATTGATGAATCCAGTGAAGTTGTGAGGTCGTTCAATGAAGAAAATCACGGTGAAATTAGCGATGGTTTTGGTAACGTGTGGCCCACGATTTTCTATCCCTGAGATGGAACAATACTTTCCAAGTGCCTTACAAAAGATTGCTTACCCACAACCTTCCAAAAAGAAGCAGAACAAACCAGGCATTCTGCCATCGAAATTTAGAAACTAGTCTTTTTATGATTTTCTCTCTTAAATATCCATGTACGGTTTTTATGTGATTCAATCAAATTAATACATTTTACATGCATTTAACATTGATGGATCTATATAGTCGCTTTTCTGTACCGTAAGGTAATATTCATGTACAAGGCTTAGCAAGCAAAAAAAAAAAAAAAACTTGATGTGCATTAATGGGGAGTTACCAAAATACACATGCATGTTTGTTTGTGAAACTCAGATTTTAGATTCGATGAGGATTTCTCAAATGGGGTTCAAGAACACTGCAGCAAAATTCATCAATAAATGCATTTACGACAGCAAAACGAACAATTGATAAAACATCAAGATTTCTATGAGGAGTTAATATAAATTATAAATTGAACTTTGGGGTTGGTGAAAAGAATTATCACATACCAGGATCATCAAAAAAGCATCCAATTCCAGTAGCAGAAACCCCAACAGCATGTGCTTCCAGATAGAGAACTTGGCCAAGCACTCCAGTTTCCCAAAAAAGACGTGGATACATCCAAGCACCACTTTGCTGCAAAGTGGGCTCAAGATGAGCCACCATACCAAGGCTGAAGCAACCATCACTAGCAATTTCCTATAGGATGATGGTAAAGTTTGTTAAATCCCAGAATTATTGAGTTCCCATAAATTTTTAAAACACTATAGTTAGAAAAACTTTAGCACACTAAATTATATCAGAGGATAGTAGTAACGTAGTATTCGGTCATTAAGGAGTTATGAACTTACAACTGTCATATAGATAGTAATACCATATTATAAGCTCGATCAAAATTAACCACCCAACACATAGCTACTACTTAATAACTTGGGCAAGTAAACTGTTACAATAATTTGATGCTTCATTTTCATCAAAATTTGGAAATTAAAATCATATATATAGTAGCTACCTTTAGTATTATAAGCAACCTAAATGAGTGTGCCTCAACAACCAAAGTCTTAGGCCAAACGGATGCTGTATAAGGACTTTGTAGCTATATTTTGAGTTCAAGAGACAACTAACTAATTAACTACATAACTTTCAACCTCTCGCGAAATAAGTAGCATATAAACACTTTAAAATTGGAATATTTCAAGATATAGCAAGTGTGCATACCTGATTGCAGGAAAGCTGTTCCGAGAGTTCTTGATAATCTCCTTGTACGAGTTCATATAGGGGAAGATCCTCTGGGCAGCCATCGGGCTTCACCCACTTAAATTCCAATCTTGTATCCCTCCTAATCTCTTCAAAATGGTCCTCATTCCTCACCAAGAAATACAATCCATTTGGCAAACCCACAACCCTATGAACAAAAAAAAAGAGCATGAACCTCGCTATCCCAAAGGCAAGGCTCGAAAGGGCAATGATGACTGCTTCCCATGCTTCATTCCAGAACCTTAAGGCATACAATGTAACAAAACCTGATAGAATGTTTCTCTAGACATCGTGGTAACACCATCCATATCAACCGCACTCCTACGTTTCCTCACCACTTCGCTTGGACTAAACCCCTATAGCTAATCATTCCACTACTCCTAAAAGGCTCAGGAACCAATTCTTTTGTTGTCTTCAATGGTTTCTTCACAGCCTCCGCCGTTCTATAGATGATATCCCAGCATAAATGCTCTTTACTAAGCACATTCGCCTTCCCCTTCCACTCGAGATTCGAAAATTCTAACAAGGACATTCTCAGCTTCTCATAATCAACTTCGAATTCACCTACACCATTGGGGAAAACCAACAACACACAATCAGGATGCTCAAATTCAATCTCGGGCATTTTCCCCCTTACCGGTCTACTCGGAATACTAAATTTCGGAAAAGTCCCCAATCCCATTAATTTCTCCAACTCTTCATACCCAAACCCATCTAAAACCCTAACATCCCACCCAAGCCCAGCGGCAGCCATTGAAACCGCCGCGATCGCATGCCCTACATCGTGATTACAGTACCTAAAAAGCCCTCTCACCGTACTTCCACGCTTCCCGCCAAAAAATCGACGAAATCCCAATCATAAATGAACCCTCAGGGAAAAAAACCCGCGAAAAAATCAGACGGAATTCGAGACCTAACCTCCAAAGCGTGCTCTTTCGGCGCGTAATGCGCGGCGAAGGAGTGTTCGGAGAGGGAATCAACGGGCGGCGAGATGATGTAAGCTTCCGTGGGGTGCAAATTGCCGCTGCTAGGGTTTACGCGGAGCGACCACGTGGAAAACCCAGGCGGATAGCGCGAGGGAATTGTGAAAGAACTGAGAAATGGTGGATTTGGAGATGGGTTTCGGCGACGGCAGATCAGTGAAAAGGGAGGAGTAGGGAGGGGTATTTGAGTCATTTCCGTCGGGGTGGAGGAGAGGGAGGAGCGGGGCGGCGAGGTAGCGGCGGAAGGGGTTGGGCTGGTTGGCCCAGTCGAGGCCGTGCGGGCCACGTGCGTATTTGGTGAAGGAGTGTTTGATTTGGTTATGGTATTCCAAAACTTGGGTTAGGAGCTCTTGTTTGTCTGCCATGGCGGTTTCTGGTGAGGAGGTGGACATGCAGAGAAAAGGCACAATCTTCGTCGATGGAAGCCGGAAATATGGGAGGGGGAGAGAGAATGGGAATCGGTGATGATGTAGATGCATTGTGGCCTTTTGATTTTTCGGTTATTAACGAATCTGCTACTGCTATTGAAGATTTCAGAAGTTAATGGAATATTCCCAAATCCCAGATTTCTTCAATTTGAGAGGTTTATGGAATCTTCGTTCCCCGCTTTCTTAATTGAAGATCAATCTTTTCTCCCCCCATAATTTTGGGAATTCACAGTTACTACTCTTCGCACGAGTTATGATTTTATTTTAATTGGACATTTTGGTCATTGTTTTTATAATCGAATCCCATGATCAAACCGATCTGTCGTGATTGCCTGCTTCAATCTTTTGAATGGATTGAATCGGTTTGTCTAACCGATTAAATTAATTTATCGTATTTAACATGTTTTTGTATATTCATTAAAAAATAAATATTTGTTCATAAAAAATTAAAATTATACAAATTTATGACTTATAAGTCTTATATTGAAATAAATCTGATAGAGTTTGGAGACCAGAGATGATGTTGTCGTGGATAAATTTTACACAATATGTGACGGCTGTAAAGAGAATAAATGAAATTGATGATTTGAGAATGAATTTATGAGAGAGAAAATGATATTGAGATCAAAATAATAACATTATACATAGATATTTAGAAAAAAATAATAAAAAGATCAAGAAAAATAATTTAATAAATAATATAAATAATAAAAGCAGGATTAACCATTTTTTAATGAGTAATTGAATGGCGATATGAAATGGTTCAAGGTTCAACCGCCTCAAGTTCCTCAACCGTTTTTTAAAAACACTAATTTTGGTTGTATGTATAATTTTATAAAAAAAAAAATGTATATATTCAATTTTTTTAGGCATACTTGCGTGAGGCAGTCGAGCGGTGAGGCGAACATAATTTAACCATTGATTGTTTAAGACTATAAAAAATAGGTGTTAATTTGTATTAAATTTGTCTGCTTTTTTCATGCATGAGGCATCGTCTCACACTATTTTTTTTGTCTCAATATTTATGGATTAAAAGTAAATTATCCAAATTATTAAGATAAAAATTCATATGAGGCGATGCCGTGTATAAAAGCAGGTCAACTTAAGTACAAATTACATTCACTCCCCCCTTAAAGTTCCAATGCTCAATTTATATTTCGTATCACTGTGAGACCTCATGCAAGTGTGCCTCGAATATTAAAATATAATTTTGTGATTCACACGTAATTTAACGGCTTACGCGAAGAGTCAAGAGTCCTAGGGATGGCAACGGGGCGGGTTTGGGTAAACCCGTAACCCGCCCGCCATATTTTTTTTTGTCAACCCAGAACCCGCCCGCCCTTGAATTTTTAACTTTCGCCCGGATTTAACCCGGTTTAACATGTCATGTCGATTTCATTTTTTTCTACATTTTTTAATTCATACTCTTAACTTCATATATATCATTCCTAAAAAATAACACATTAACTATAATCTTTCAAATTATAACAAACAAAATACCTAATTTTTTAATCAATCTTACATCATAGAGAACACAACATTCAAAAGGTTTAATCAGTCCCACATCAAATAGGATTATTTATCAGTCCCACATCAAAGAGAATTATTTAATGGGGTAGTCACTAAATTAGCTCTAGTTCCTTCTTCAGATTCCATCTATTTTAAAAAAGATAGATATGTTAGTATTTCAGAAAAATAAATAAAGATGAAAATAAATAAATAAGCAGAAAAATAATTTATCTCTACCTCCAATTCATACAATTATTTTGCACTCCTCCAATTCATACAATTAATACTTGAATCTGTATTATTTGGGTGAATTTGAATTTTGTTCTCAATTATGTACATTATATATCTACTCATTCTAATTTTCTTCTCAATCTAAACTAAAAAGCACTTATTCGATATAAGAAGTTCGATAAAGCAAAAAAAAAAATAATTCAAACAATTCACAAAAAACCTAGATAGATCGCTAGATACATAATATATTTAATTTAATAAAATTTATGTAATTAATATATATTTATACATGTGTATGAAGTGATTCGGAATGAGTTTGCCTAATACCATAACCCGCCCGCAGATCCGGCAAAAAAAAACTTCGTTTGACGAGTTTTAACCCACCCATTAAGGACAGTTCTTGTTGGGTCCCAGGTTTTAACCCGCCCAGTTGCCATCCCTATGACTTAGATTTCGAATCAATCAAATTGCTTTTAATTGATTGGGTTATAACTTGTTGAACCTACAAGATATTCCATATAGGTATTGTTTGATCGTCAAACTTGGCGCAATAAAAATTAGTTTTGGGCTTAAATTATAATTGGGCCGAAATTAAATAACAAAATTGGGCCAAAAAGAATTCCCATTTACGTATGGCTTGGGAATTGCCAAATCGAGGACGATCGTAGAATCTGGCGGACATTCTAATTGTGGCTTGTAAAACAATAAAATCCAACGGTTCGTTTGCAGAGGCTGTCAGCTTTCCTCCTCCAAATTAGTTAAATAAGCAATTTAGGATGCTGACATGAATTTAAATTTGACTCCAAAACATTTTATTTATTTATGTGTATTTTTAAACATTAAATAATGATAAATTTTATATACAACGATAATAATTTATATGCAAAATAATTTAGATTTCGGTCGGTAAAATCTTTTTCTTCTATTTTCTAGATAAAAGACAATGCACTTTATCCCGGATTTAGATCCCACTTTAATTGGATGAACTACCTAATCACCTTTAAATGTTGGTTAGATTACGTGTTATGCTGATGCAGATCCCACTCTTCTTTTGGAGTGGGATAATCTCATTGCAATAAAAATAATGTATTTAGCTAAACAATTTGTAGCTTTATTAATGTAGGGTTAGTTTTTCTTTATTCAAAATTCCAATTTAAAATAATTAAATAATTAATATATGATTCATTATCATTAGAGATAATATGTACTCCTAATAAATAAATAATTACCTCAGGTTAGATTGATTACATTAATAATTTATAAACAAAATGAACATTGTAGATGAATGAAATAGAAATGAAATTTTTATCAGAAGATTATGTTTGAATTTTGTTTCGATAAAGGGATGTTCTGATTCAAGATTTATAGATTTATCGGCTTCACACCCAAGTTTTGGAATTCACAACCCCGCATCATCAGAAAAGGAAAAAAAAAACAGCTGTAAAAATTCTCCTTCCATTTTTACTTTAATCCTTTATTTAATCCTCAGACTAGCGCCACACGAAAAGGAACTTTCTTGATTAATCACTTATCCATCAAGATTGCACACACAACACGCACTACTACTCCTCCATTTTCATCGCCTTCTCTCATTCGGGTAAAATTTCATTTCTCAAGTACTCTCTGTTCTTGATTATCACGATTTGTGTGTATGTAATATTTCACTTTCTTGAGCGTTTTCGTTGACTTCATGCCCGTGTTTTCGTTTTTTCCGACTGGATTATTCACTTTTTTTTTTTTTTTTCACATCAGTTTAAGTCGATTGTGGAAAGAAATCAGCGGGTAAGATTAGTTAGATAGCAAAAAAAAGTGATTTTGTTTAAGTTTTGTACTGTGTTTTAAATTTTCATGCTCATGTTCTTTTGGACTAATCAAGAAACCTTGTAAATTTGATTCAAGAATTATCTTTTTTTACCATTGGGGGATAATGAGGAAATTCACTGCAATTTTAGAATGGAAATAGGCTAGGTGAGAATTATCACTTGGATGAAATATTCATCGATGTAATTAAGATACACATGTGATTATAGCCTTAATAAAAACATTTTTTGCAGGCATATGCTTTGTCTGATCCCATAGATATAGATAGACCAAGCTGTTTTTTCATCTGCATTGGGCAAAAAATCTTGAATTCTAGAATCAGAAAGAATGAAGAACACTGGAAAGATGGGAATCCATTACTTGCAGAGGCTGAGTGCTGCAAATGTTCCAAAGGAGTTGATTGAGAAAGGTCAAAATCGTGTTATTGAGGCATCACTGACACTTATCCGTGAGAGAGCAAAGCTTAAGGTAGTTATTTATTTTCTTTCATATTTTATCTATCTTCTTGTATTTCATATTTAACTCAATCTGTTACCATATCAATTGGAATTGATAGAATTCTGATTAGACATGTGCTTTACTTTGGAGTTCACTATGAGTACCCTATCCTACACTCACTCTCTAAATATAAGAATTTGCATGTCGCTTCTCTAGATAAGAATAGTGCGATAAATTAATTACTTTCAAAATGAAGTCATTTCTGCAAAATATGGCTATATGTGCTTTCCTCTCAAATTGGAATTAGTATGAGAAAAATATAAAAAGGATAAATTTGTGGAAGCATAATACGGTTGGAATTGATGTTAGATCATAAAACAATTATGTTGTATGACTGGACTTTGGCCTAAAGCGGCTGGAATAAATTCTGTATCATAGTTTCTTGCAGGATCTTTATCTTCGTTTCTGTCTGAATTTGATTTCTGGTATTATTTACTCTATAAAAGGGGGAACTATTACGAGCTTTGGGAGGCGTAGTGGCCTCAACATCTCTTATTGGAGTTCCTTTAGGACACAACTCCTCGTTTCTGCAGGGGCCCGCTTTTGCACCTCCTCATATAAGAGAGGCCATGTGGTGTGGGAGCACAAATTCCACCACTGAAGAAGGTAACCGTCTGCATTCATCGGTCATGCTTAATAGTATATTTTTACAAGAAACTTGTGTTCTTTGATGGTGGCATTCTTGTGCCTAAACTTGAGTATGGCTCTGTCACTTTCTATATTTATATGAATCTATGATGTAATTATAATAAGAAACATGATTTCAATGGTCATAGAAAGTTTAGTGTTTTTGCTTCTTGCTGCACCCCATATAAACAGACACACATCAGAGGAGCATCATTTATCACTAACACGGATTTACACTATATAAAACTCTTAGATACCTCTTAATTGATGGTTCTGGATTGGTCAAAAGAAAATCCTATACCAAATAAGCATTAACATTCATAATTAACAAAGCAAGGAGTTTGGCCAACTTTGACAACCTCAGAGTGTTATAGCTGCATTTTAGTTTTATCGGGCAATTACAATGACACCATTCTTACATAAATATGTTTGTCCTGGGTTATTTTCTTTTGTTGTTTAGCAGGGCACGTTCTTTTTCTTAACAATCTTGACATTATGCAGGTAAAGACCTTAGTGATCCACGGGTCCTAACTGATGTTGGTGATGTACCAATTGAGGAATTACGAGATTGTGGAGTAGATGATGATAGTTTAATGAATATCATAAGCCAGTCTGTGAAACTAGTGATGGATGAAGTAAGCTTCAATTTTGAAAGGCATCCATATACTTAAGGATCTCTTTCCTCTCTCTCACTCATGTTATGTATATAATTATTTGTTCAATTCTTTGTAGGAACCGTTGCGGCCTTTGGTGCTAGGTGGGGACCACTCCATTTCATATCCAGTAGTGAGAGCAGTGTCTGAGAAGCTTGGAGGACCTGTTGATATTCTTCACCTTGATGCCCATCCTGATATCTATCATTCTTTTGAGGGGAATAAGTATTCTCATGCATCTTCTTTTGCTAGAATTATGGAGGGTGGCTATGCTCGCCGGTTATTGCAGGTAATCTAATCTTATATTGGTTGTTATTTAACTACTTAATGGCAGGATCCAGTGTCCTGTACATAACAATAATTCTCAGTACACGGTCTTGTAACAATGGTTTCTTGCATAAAGTAAGAACAACTTCCAAGTCACAAACTATAGAATCAGTTATATGTAAAGTCATGGGTAAGAAAAAGATAGATATATGAAGCTTGCTTGCTACATGTTAAACATACAAGCAAATCACGTCTTTAACTCAAATGTGTCCTAGAATTAGCATATTTCCAGTCTTTTGGAAATTTTAGATTAGCATATGCTCATAATGCTATATGCAGGTTGGGATTAGATCAATCAATAAGGAAGGCCGGGAGCAAGGGAAAAGATTTGGTGTGGAGCAGTATGAAATGCGAACATTTTCAAGGGATCGCCAGCTACTGGAGAACCTGGTCTCTCTCTCTCTCTCTTGCTGCTTACAGCCTTTAATGCAAACAATATCAATGAATCAAGTGACAATTTATTTTATGAATCCTGATATTTTTTGTATTTCCGGGCAGAAACTTGGGGAAGGTGTAAAAGGGGTGTACATTTCAGTGGACGTGGACTGTCTTGATCCAGCCTTTGCTCCAGGAGTATCTCACATCGAGCCAGGGGGGCTCTCCTTCCGTGATGTTCTCAATATACTTCACAACCTTAAAGGTGATGTTGTTGGTGCAGATGTGGTTGAGTTCAATCCACAACGAGACACTGTTGATGGGATGACAGCCATGGTTGCTGCTAAGCTCGTAAGAGAACTCGCTGCCAAGATATCAAAATAGATGGATCTTCTATCAGCCCTGCTACTTCCATCATGTATGCTGATGAATCTTGTTTATTGAATACCTTTTTTTTTTTTTTTTTTTTTTGGAAAAAGTGTAGCTTAGAAAAGAAAGGGACACAATTCAGCTTTAACTCAACACTGCTATGCCTTGTAGCCTTGTTGTTTGTCAAACAGACTTTAAGTAAGAAAATAAAATGAAACTTTAGTAGTTTAATTAAGATGTGTGTGCAAAATTGAATGCTGTCAATTCAGGTGTTAATTTTTAGTTAAGTCAAAGCAAGATAGCTATTTTCAGTTTTCATCATACAGAGAGAGTTCTCTTTTAGACCTGCTCATAGTTTTGTGAACCATGATGTGATTTTCTGTATTGAATTGCTGATTATATGTTTATAGCATTTGATATGAGGAAAACCAAACCATTGACTTTCTGAGTAAATTGATCACTTGGTAACAATTTCAAAGGAAGACGGCTGCACTCGAGTTCATGACTCGGACTCTATGCCAAGCCATGGCTCGGCGGGTGAACCGAGCCATTAAGGACAGATTCTGCCCTCTTTTGAAGTCGGCTCAGCTCGATGCCAAGCCGGTGGACTTGCAAGATCTCCTGCTTCGCTCACTTTTCGATAACATATGCGGCTTGGCTTTGGGAAAGATCCACAGACTTTAGCCGTGGGGCTCCCGGAAAATGGCTTCGTCGGCTTTTTGATCGAGCCACTGAGGCTTCATTGCAGAGGTTTATTCTTCCTGAAGTAATGTGGAAGCTGAAGAAATGGCTTCGCTTGGAATGGAGGTCAGCTTGAGCGGAGCCTTGAACAGGTGGACGGGTATTTATCCGGTGTGATCAGCGCCGCGTAAGCTGGAGCTGATGAATCAGCAGAAAAACGCCAACCCGCACGATGATTTGCTATCAAGATTTATGAAGAAGAAAGAATCATACACGGACAAATTCCTCCAACACGTGGCGCTCAACTTCATCCTAGCTGGCAGGGACACGTCGTCGGTCGCGCTGAGCTGGTTCTTCTGGCTGGTGATACAGAATCCGAGGGTGGAGGCCGAGATTTTTCTGGCGAGATATGCACTGTCCTGATTGATACACGTGGGCGCCGGCGTGGCGCCTGGCTCGACGAGGCCCTCGCCTTCGAAGAGGTCGACCGCTTGATATATCTATTTAGACTCTGAAACTTCGATCCTCGTAATCCAAGAATCTCGTGTACTGCCAAAAAATTTGAAATAATTAAGAAGATATTACAGAAATTATTTACAATGACAAAGCAATTGATGAATTATTGCACAACACAAAATAGCACACAGACGGCGAATCTTGAGCCAAGAATCTACTCTAATTTTATAAGTATTCTAAGATAGGATTCAGAACTCTCAAGATTTAGGCATTTAGTTTTGCAAGCATTAAAATTAATCGGTTAACCATACGTAAACACTCTGATTAACTACATGTTAATCTAGGACAGCTTGATGAGCATTTGTCATATGTTTCAAGCTTACTTGGGGAAAAGACGCTCTAGAATTTTACGTCAGCCCCGTCATGCAATAAAGTATCAAATTAATTAAAACATTTGGATCAATTTACGAATTCAGATTACATCGTAAAAATCCAACATGAGGACACCCAATCCTTCAAGCTGGAGTATACACTTTATGAGCATTATGAAATGTGATAAATACTAAATAGCAAAATCTAGTGTCATTTAGGAAAATTTAATAACAAAATCTATTGTCATTCAGGAAAAATCATATAGCGTGCTAGTAAAATTACCTTACCAGAATCTTGCCAGTCAGCGTCATAATACGTATTAAGTATTATTTACCATTCATGGTCATATTGACCATGCTAATTAACGAAAATCATTACTCAATTGTATTACCAGATGACAACTCTATCCAGAATTCAAAATTGCTTACCATATAAAAAGACATACTATTAATGGATCATTTAAACTTATTAAAGATTCATGTCGAAATAATGGCAATATACTACATGTTCCTGATGTATATTATTGAGAATCCAATCATAAATCCAGAGATAGACTCACCACACTGACAAATTAAATTCATCTGACCCAAATATTTGTTATCTTTCCAACCAAAGATTTTTACGAATTTATTGGAAATAATTAGATATTATATCAACATAGAACCTACCCTCTTTTGAGTCTATATATACCAAAGATATTTCACTTGAAAGATATCACTCAAAACACTAAACATGCCTCGCCAAAAAACCAAACACACACAAATTCCAAGTGAGAGGGTCAGAAAATCAACTTTTAAAAGAAGGCTTGAGAGTGTGTTTAAAAAAGGAAATGAGCTGTCAATCTTGTGTGGTGTAGAGGTAGCCATGATCATACAAGATCACGAGGAGGGTCGCACAACACTGTGGCCCACCCAGGATAAGGTTATGAGCGGGGTCATGAAATACTCGACCTTTCCTGAACGGGAAAGACTCAAGAAAATGGTGTTGCACGAAAAGTTCTTGATGAACAAACTGCAAGATATGACTGACAAGTTATCAAAGCTTCAAAAGACGTATGAAGAAAGAGAAATGGGGTTCATCATGAATCAACTCATTGATTGGACCCCCATTTGATGAACTTGATCAAAGGCAGCTCAATGGTTTGTTCGGTTTTATTGAAGAAAATCTGAAAAAGCTTCAAAACAGGATTGATGGACCTGACGCGGGCGGGGTCAAGTATTGAAGAGAGATAATTCACATCTTTGTCACCCCATGCCAATGGCAAAAATTGCAAGAATAGGTCAAGAAAATGGTGCAACTTCCACAAGGCCAACATTGGTGGAAGATATGAACGAAGACAAATGGTTTGGAGGTAATACAATGTCTAGTATTCAACACAATCTTGGTTTCTACAAAGGAATTGATGAATCCAGTGAAGTTGTGAGGTCGTTCAATGAAGAAAATCACGGTGAAATTCGCGATGGTTTTGGTAACGTGTGGCCCACAATTTTCTATCCCTGAGATGGAACAATACTTTCCAAGTGCCTTACAAAGATTGCTTACCCACAACCTTCCAAAAGAAGCAGAACAAACCAAGCATTCTGCAATCGAAATTTAGAAACTAGTCTTTTTATGATTTTCTCTCTTAAATATCCATGTACGGTTTTTATGTGATTCAATCAAATTAATACATTTTACATGCATTTAACATTGATGGATCTATATAGTCGCTTTTCTGTTCCGTAAGGTAATATTCATGTACAAGGCTTAGCAAGCAAAAAAAAAATCCTTGATGTGCATTAATGGGGAGTTACCAAAATACACATGCATGTTTGTTTGTGAAACTCAGATTTTAGATTCGATGAGGATTTCTCAAATGGGGTTCAAGAACACTGCAGCAAAATTCATCAATAAATGCATTTACGACAGCAAAACGAACAATTGATAAAACATCAAGATTTCTATGAGGAGTTAATATAAATTATAAATTGAACTTTGGGGTTGGTGAAAAGAATTATCACATACCAGGATCATCAAAAAAGCATCCAATTCCAGTAGCAGAAACCCCAACAGCATGTGCTTCCAGATAGAGAACTTGGCCAAGCACTCCAGTTTCCCAAAAAAGACGTGGATACATCCAAGCACCACTTTGCTGCAAAGTGGGCTCAAGATGAGCCACCATACCAAGGCTGAAGCAACCATCACTAGCAATTTCCTATAGGATGATGGTAAAGTTTGTTAAATCCCAGAATTATTGAGTTCCCATAAATTTTTAAAACACTATAGTTAGAAAAACTTTAGCACACTAAATTATATCAGAGGATAGTAGTAACGTAGTATTCGGTCATTAAGGAGTTATGAACTTACAACTGTCATATAGATAGTAATACCATATTATAAGCTCGATCAAAATTAACCACCCAACACATAGCTACTACTTAATAACTTGGGCAAGTAAACTGTTACAATAATTTTCATCAAAATTTGGAAATTAAAGTCGCATATATAGTAGCTACCTTTAGTATTATAAGCAACCTAAATGAGTGTGCCTCAACAACCAAAGTCTTAGGCCAAACGGATGCTGTATAAGGACTTTGTAGCTATATTTTGAGTTCAAGAGACAACTAACTAATTAACTACATAACTTTCAACCTCTCGCGAAATAAGTAGCATATAAACACTTTAAAATTGGAATATTTCAAGATATAGCAAGTGTGCATACCTGATTGCAGGAAAGCTGTTCCGAGAGTTCTTGATAATCTCCTTGTACGAGTTCATATAGGGGAAGATCCTCTGGGCAGCCATCGGGCTTCACCCACTTAAATTCCAATCTTGTATCCCTCCTAATCTCTTCAAAATGGTCCTCATTCCTCACCAAGAAATACAATCCATTTGGCAAACCCACAACCCTATGAACAAAAAGAAGAGCATGAACCTCGCTATCCCAAGGCAAGGCTCGAAAGGGCAATGATGACTGCTTCCCATGCTTCATTCCAGAACCTGAAGGCATACAATGTAACAAAACCTGATAGAATGTTTCTCTAGACATCGTGGTAACACCATCCATATCAACCGCACTCCTACGTTTCCTCACCACCTAGCTTAGACTAAACCCCTTATAAGAACTATTGCTAATCATTCCACTACTCCTAAAAGGCTCAGGAATCAATTCTTTTGTTGTCTTCAATGGTTTCTTCACAGCCTCCGCCGTTCTATAGATGATATCCCAGCATAAATGCTCTTTACTAAGCACATTCGCCTTCCCCTTCCACTCAGGATTCGAAAATTCTAACAAGGACATTCTCAGCTTCTCATAATCAACTTCGAATTCACCTACACCATTGGGGAAAACCAACAACACACAATCAGGATGCTCAAATTCAATCTCGGCATTTTCCCCCTTACCGGTCTACTCGGAATACTAAATTTCGGAAAAGTCCCCAATCCCATTAATTTCTCCAACTCTTCATACCCAAACCCATCTAAAACCCTAACATCCCACCCAAGCCCAGCGGCAGCCATTGAAACCGCCGCGATCGCATGCCCTACATCGTGATTACAGTACCTAAAAGCCCTCTCACCGTACTTCCACGCTTCCCGCCAAAAAATCGACGAAATCCCAATCATAAATGAACCCTCAGGAAAAAAAACCCGCGAAAAAAATCAGACGGAATTCGAGACCTAACCTCCAAAGCGTGCTCTTTCGGCGCGTAATGCGCGGCGAAGGAGTGTTCGGAGAGGGAATCAACGGGCGGCGAGATGATGTAAGCTTCCGTGGGGTGCAAATTGCCGCTGCTAGGGTTTACGCGGAGCGACCACGTGGAAAACCCAGGCGGATAGCGCGAGGGAATTGTGAAAGAACTGAGAAATGGTGGATTTGGAGATGGGTTTCGGCGACGGCAGATCAGTGAAAAGGGAGGAGTAGGGAGGGGTATTTGAGTCATTTCCGTCGGGGTGGAGGAGGAGGGGAGGAGCGGGGCGGCGAGGTAGCGGCGGAAGGGGTTGGGCTGGTTGGCCCAGTCGAGGCCGTGCGGGCCACGTGCGTATTTGGTGAAGGAGTGTTTGATTTGGTTATGGTATTCCAAAACTTGGGTTAGGAGCTCTTGTTTGTCTGCCATGGCGGTTTCTGGTGAGGAGGTGGACATGCAGAGAAAAGGCACAATCTTCGTCGATGGAAGCCGGAAATATGGGAGGGGAGAGAAATGGGAATCGGTGATGATGTAGATGCATTGTGGCCTTTTGATTTTTCGGTTATTAACGAATCTGCTACTGCTATTGAAGATTTCAGAAGTTAATGGAATATTCCCAAATCCCAGATTTCTTCAATTTGAGAGGTTTATGGAATCTTCGTTCCCCGCTTTCTTAATTGAAGATCAATCTTTTTCTCCCCATAATTTTGGGAATTCACAGTTACTACTCTTCGCACGAGTTATGATTTTATTTTAATTGGACATTTTGGTCATTGTTTTTATAATCGAACCGGCGATCAAACCGATCTGGGCATCGGTTGCCCGTTCAATCTTTTGGACCGATTGAATCGGCTGTCCAACCGTTAAATTAATTTATGCATATTTCTTTTATGTTTTGTATGTTACATTAAAAAATAAATATTTGTTCATAAAAAATTAAAATTATACAAATTTATGACTTATAAGTCTTATATTGAAATAAATACAATAGAGTTTGGAGACCAGAGATGATGTTGTCGTGGATAAATTTTACACAATATGTGACGGCTGTAAAGAGAATAAATGAAATTGATGATTTGAGAATGAATTTATGAGAGAGAAAATGATATTGAGATCAAAACAATAACATTATACATAGATATTTAGAAAAAAATAATAAAAAGATCAAGAAAAATAATTTAATAAATAATATAAATAATAAAACAGGATTAACCGTTTTTATTGAGTAATTGGACCGGCGACATGAGCGGTTCAAGGTTCAACCGGGCTGTTCAACTGGTTTTTAAAAACACTAATTTTGGTTGTATGTATAATTTTATAAAAAAAAATGTATATATTCAATTTTTTAGGCATACTTGCGTGAGACGGTCGAACGGTGAGACGGAACATAATTTAAGCATTGATTGTTTAAGACTATAAAAAATAGGTGTTAATTTGTATTAAATTGTACCGTCTTTCATGCATGAGACCGTCTCACACTATTTTTTGTCTCAATATTTATGGATTAAAAGTAAATTATATCGAAATTATTAAGATTAAAATTCATATGAGACGGTCTCATGTATAAGGCAGGGTACAACTTAGTACAAATTACATTCACTCCCCCCTTAAAGTTCCAATGCTCAATTTATATTTTTTATCATTAGTGAGACCTCACATGCAAGTGTGCCTCGAATATTAAAATATAATTTTGTGATTCACACGTAATTTAATCTACTTCGCCAAGAGTCATGAGTCCTAGGGATGGCAATTCAGGCGGGTTTGGGTAAACCCAGAACCCGCCCGCCATTTTTTTTTTGTCAACCAGAACCCGCCCTTGAATTTTTTCCCGACGGTTTAACCCGCCGCGTGTTCAATTTCATTTTTTTTTTTCTACATTTTTTAATTCATACTTTTAACTTCATATATATCATTCCTAAAAAATAACACATTAACTATAATCTTTCAAATTATAACAAACAAAATACCTAATTTTTTTAATCAATCATACATCATAGAGAACACAACATTCAAAAGGTTTAATCAGTCCCACATCAAATAGGATTATTTATCAGTCCCACATCAAAGAGAATTATTTAATGGGGTAGTCACTAAATTAGCTCTAGTTCCTTCTTCAGATTCCATCTATTTTAAAAAAGATAGATATGTTAGTATTTCAGAAAAATAAATAAAGATGAAAATAAATAAATAAGCAGAAAAATAATTTATCTCTACCTCCAATTCATACAATTATTTTGCACTCCTCCAATTCATACAATTAATACTTGAATCTGTATTATTTGGGTGAATTTGAATTTTGTTCTCAATTATGTACATTATATATCTACTCATTCTAATTTCTTCTCAATCTAAACTAAAGCACTTATTCGATATAAGAAGCTGATAAAGCAAAGAAAGAAATAATTCAAACAATTCACAAAGAAACCCTAGATCGCTAGATACATAATATATTTAATTTAATAAAATTTATGTAATTAATATATATTTATACATGTGGGGCGGATTCGGAATGAGTTTGCCTAATACCATAACCCGCCCCGCATCTGGCAAAAACTCGTTTGACAGAGTTTTAACCCACCCCATTAAGGATTTGATTCTTCTTTGGTCCGGTTTTAACCCGCCCAGTTGCCATCCCTATGACTTAGATTTCGAATCAATCAAATTGCTTTTAATTGATTGGGTTATAACTTGTTGAACCTGCAAGATATTCCATATAGGTATTGTTTGATCGTCAAACTTGGCGCAATAAAAATTAGTTTTGGGCTTAAATTATAATTGGGCCGAAATTAAATAACAAAATTGGGCCAAAAAGAATTCCCATTTACGTATGGCTTGGGAATTGCCAAATGCAGGGACAGTCATAGAACTGCGCGACGCCGACCTGTGGCTCGTAAAACAAGAAAATCCAACGGTTCGTTTGCAGAGGCTGTCAGCTTTCCTCCTCCAAATTAGTTATATAAGCAATTTAGGATGCTGACATGAATTTAAATTTGACTCCAAAACATTTTATTTATTTATGTGTATTTTTAAACATTAAATAATGATAAATTTTATATACAACGATAATAATTTATATGCAAAATAATTTAGATTTCGGTCGGTAAAATCTTTTTCTTCTATTTTCTAGATAAAAGACAGTGCACTTTATCCCGGATTTAGATCCCACTTTAATTGGATGAACTACCTAATCACCTTTAAATGTTGGTTAGATTACGTGTTATGCTGATGCAGATCCCACTCTTGCTTTTGGAGTGGGATAATCTCATTGCAATAAAAATAATGTATTTAGCTAAACAATTTGTAGCTTTATTAATGTAGGGTTAGTTTTTCTTTATTCAAAATTCCAATTTAAAATAATTAAATAATTAATATATGATTCATTATCATTAGAGATAATATGTACTCCTAATAAATAAATAATTACCTCAGGTTAGATTGATTACATTAATAATTTATAAACAAAATGAACATTGTAGATGAATGAAATAGAAATGAAATTTTTATCAGAAGATTATGTTTGAATTTTGTTTCGATAAAGGGATGTTCTGATTCAAGATTTATAGATTTATCGGCTTCACACCCAAGTTTTGGAATTCACAACCCCGCATCATCAGAAAAGGAAAAAACAGCTGTAAAAATTCTCCTTCCATTTTTACTTTAATCCTTTATTTAATCCTCAGACTAGCGCCACACGAAAAGGAACTTTCTTGATTAATCACTTATCCATCAAGATTGCACACACAACACGCACTACTACTCCTCCATTTTCATCGCCTTCTCTCATTCGGGTAAAATTTCATTTCTCAAGTACTCTCTGTTCTTGATTATCACGATTTGTGTGTATGTAATATTTCACTTTCTTGAGCGTTTTCGTTGACTTCATGCCCGTGTTTTCGTTTTTTCCGACTGGATTATTCACTTTTTTTTTTTCACATCAGTTTAAGTCGATTGTGGAAAGAAATCAGCGGGTAAGATTAGTTAGATAGCAAAAAAAAAGTGATTTTGTTTAAGTTTTGTACTGTGTTTTAAATTTTCATGCTCATGTTCTTTTGGACTAATCAAGAAACCTTGTAAATTTGATTCAAGAATTATCTTTTTTACCATTGGGGGATAATGAGGAAATTCACTGCAATTTTAGAATGGAAATAGGCTAGGTGAGAATTATCACTTGGATGAAATATTCATCGATGTAATTAAGATACACATGTGATTATAGCCTTAATAAAAACATTTTTGCAGGCATATGCTTTGTCTGATCCCATAGATATAGATAGACCAAGCTGTTTTTTCATCTGCATTGGGCAAAAAATCTTGAATTCTAGAATCAGAAAGAATGAAGAACACTGGAAAGATGGGAATCCATTACTTGCAGAGGCTGAGTGCTGCAAATGTTCCAAAGGAGTTGATTGAGAAAGGTCAAAATCGTGTTATTGAGGCATCACTGACACTTATCCGTGAGAGAGCAAAGCTTAAGGTAGTTATTTATTTTCTTTCATATTTTATCTATCTTCTTGTATTTCATATTTAACTCAATCTGTTACCATATCAATTGGAATTGATAGAATTCTGATTAGACATGTGCTTTACTTTGGAGTTCACTATGAGTACCCTATCCTACACTCACTCTCTAAATATAAGAATTTGCATGTCGCTTCTCTAGATAAGAATAGTGCGATAAATTAATTACTTTCAAAATGAAGTCATTTCTGCAAAATATGGCTATATGTGCTTTCCTCTCAAATTGGAATTAGTATGAGAAAAATATAAAAAGGATAAATTTGTGGAAGCATAATACGGTTGGAGTTGATGTTAGATCATCAAACAATTATGTTGTATGACTGGACTTTGGCCTAAAGCGGCTGGAATAAATTCTGTATCATAGTTTCTTGCAGGATCTTTATCTTCGTTTCTGTCTGAATTTGATTTCTGGTATTATTTACTCTATAAAAGGGGGAACTATTACGAGCTTTGGGAGGCGTAGTGGCCTCAACATCTCTTATTGGAGTTCCTTTAGGACACAACTCCTCGTTTCTGCAGGGGCCCGCTTTTGCACCTCCTCATATAAGAGAGGCCATGTGGTGTGGGAGCACAAATTCCACCACTGAAGAAGGTAACCGTCTGCATTCATCGGTCATGCTTAATAGTATATTTTTACAAGAAACTTGTGTTCTTTGATGGTGGCATTCTTGTGCCTAAACTTGAGTATGGCTCTGTCACTTTCTATATTTATATGAATCTATGATGTAATTATAATAAGAAACATGATTTCAATGGTCATAGAAAGTTTAGTGTTTTTTTTTTCTTGCTGCACCCCATATAAACAGACACACATCAGAGGAGCATCATTTATCACTAACACGGATTTACACTATATAAAACTCTTAGATACCACACACATCAGAGGAGCATCATTTATCACTAACACGGATTTACACTATATAAAACTCTTAGATACCTCTTAATTGATGGTTCTGGATTGGTCAAAAGAAAATCCTATACCAAATAAGCATTAACATTCATAATTAACAAAGCAAGGAGTTTGGCCAACTTTGACAACCTCAGAGTGTTATAGCTGCATTTTATTTTTATCGGGCAATTACAATGACACCATTCTTACATAAAAATGTTTGTCCTGTTTTATTTTCTTTTGTTGTTTAGCAGGGCACGTTCTTTTTCTTAACAATCTTGACATACATTATGCAGGTAAAGACCTTAGTGATCCACGGGTCCTAACTGATGTTGGTGATGTACCAATTGAGGAATTACGAGATTGTGGAGTAGATGATGATAGTTTAATGAATATCATAAGCCAGTCTGTGAAACTAGTGATGGATGAAGTAAGCTTCAATTTTAAAAAAGGCATCCATATACTTAAGGATCTCTTTCCTCTCTCTCACTCATGTTATGTATATAATTATTTGTTCAATTCTTTGTAGGAACCGTTGCGGCCTTTGGTGCTAGGTGGGGACCACTCCATTTCATATCCAGTAGTGAGAGCAGTGTCTGAGAAGCTTGGAGGACCTGTTGATATTCTTCACCTTGATGCCCATCCTGATATCTATCATTCTTTTGAGGGGAATAAGTATTCTCATGCATCTTCTTTTTTTGCTAGAATTATGGAGGGTGGCTATGCTCGTCGGTTATTGCAGGTAATCTAATCTTATATTGGTTGTTATTTAACTACTTAATGGCAGGATCCAGTGTCCTGTACATAACAATAATTCTCAGTACACGGTCTTGTAACAATGGTTTCTTGCATAAAGTAAGAACAACTTCCAAGTCACAAACTATAGAATCAGTTATATGTAAATTCATGGGTAAGAAAAAGATAGATATATGAAGCTTGCTTGCTACATGTTAAACATACAAGCAAATCACGTCTTTAACTCAAATGTGTCCTAGAATTAGCATATTTCCAGTCTTTTGGAAATTTTAGATTAGCATATGCTCATAATGCTATATGCAGGTTGGGATTAGATCAATCAATAAGGAAGGCCGGGAGCAAGGGAAAAGATTTGGTGTGGAGCAGTATGAAATGCGAACATTTTCAAGGGATCGCCAGCTACTGGAGAACCTGGTCTCTCTCTCTCTCTCTTGCTGCTTACAGCCTTTAATGCAAACAATATCAATGAATCAAGTGACAATTTATTTTATGAATCCTGATATTTTTTGTATTTCCGGGCAGAAACTTGGGGAAGGTGTAAAAGGGTGTACATTTCAGTGGACGTGGACTGTCTTGATCCAGCCTTTGCTCCAGGAGTATCTCACATCGAGCCAGGGGGGCTCTCCTTCCGTGATGTTCTCAATATACTTCACAACCTTAAAGGTGATGTTGTTGGTGCAGATGTGGTTGAGTTCAATCCACAACGAGACACTGTTGATGGGATGACAGCCATGGTTGCTGCCAAGCTCGTAAGAGAACTCGCTGCCAAGATATCAAAATAGATGGATCTTCTATCAGCCCTGCTACTTCCATCATGTATGCTGATGAATCTTGTTTATTGAATACCTTTTTTTTTTTTTGGGAAAAAGTGTAGCTTAAAAAGAAAGGGACACAATTCAGCTTTAACTCAACACTGCTATGCGTTGTAGCCTTGTTGTTTGTCAAACAGACTTTAAGTAAGAAAATAAAATGAAACTTTAGTAGTTTAATTAAGATGTGTGTGCAAAATTGAATGCTGTCAATTCAGGTGTTAATTTTTAGTTAAGTCAAAGCAAGATAGCTATTTTCAGTTTTCATCATACAGAGAGAGTTCTCTTTTAGACCTGCTCATAGTTTTGTGAACCATAATGTGATTTTCTGTATTGAATTGCTGATTATATGTTTATAGCATTTGATATGAGGAAAACCAAACCATTGACTTTCTGAGTAAATTGATCACTTGGTAACAATTTCAAAGGAAGACGGCTGCACTCGAGTTCATGACTCGGACTCTACGCCAAGCCATGGCTCGGCGGGTGAACCGAGCCATTAAGGACAGATTCTGCCCTCTTTTGAAGTCGGCTCAGCTCGATGCCAAGCCGGTGGACTTGCAAGATCTCCTGCTTCGCTCACTTTCGATAACATATGCGGCTTGGCTTTTCGGAAAGATCCACAGACTTTAGCCGTGGGGCTCCCGGAAAAATGGCTTCACGTCGGCTTTTGATCGAGCCACTGAGGCTTCATTGCAGAGGTTTATTCTTCCTGAAGTAATGTGGAAGCTGAAGAAATGGATTCGGCTTGGAATGGAGGTCAGCTTGAGCCGGAGCCTTGAACAGGTGGACGGGTATTTATCCGGTGTGATCAGCGCACGTAAGCTGGAGCTGATGAATCAGCAGAAAGACGCCAACCCGCACGATGATTTGCTATCAAGATTTATGAAGAAGAAAGAATCATACACGGACAAATTCCTCCAACACGTGGCGCTCAACTTCATCCTAGCTGGCAGGGACACGTCGTCGGTCGCGCTGAGCTGGTTCTTCTGGCTGGTGATACAGAATCCGAGGGTGGATGCCGAGATTTTACGCGAGATATGCACTGTCCTGATTGATACACGTGGGCGCCGACGTGGCCGCCTGGCTCGACGAGCCCCTCGCCTTCAAGAGGTCGACCGCTTGATATATCTATTTAGACTCTGAAACTTCGATCCTCGTAATCCAAGAATCTCGTGTACTGCCAAAAAATTTGAAATAATTAAGAAGATATTACAGAAATTATTTACAATGACAAAGCAATTGATGAATTATTGCACAACACAAAATAGCACACAGACGGCGAATCTTGAGCCAAGAATCTACTCTAATTTTATAAGTATTCTAAGATAGGATTCAGAACTCTCAAGATTTAGGCATTTAGTTTTGCAAGCATTAAAATTAATCGGTTAACCATACGTAAACACTCTGATTAACTACATGTTAATCTAGGACAGCTTGATGAGCCGTTGTCATATGTTTCAAGCTTACTTGGGGAAAAACGCTCTAGAATTTTACGTCAGCCCCGTCATGCAATAAAGTATCAAATTAATTAAAACATTTGGATCAATTTACGAATTCAGATTACATCGTAAAAATCCAACATGAGGACACCCAATCCTTCAAGCTGGAGTATACACTTTATGAGCATTATGAAATGTGATAAATACTAAATAGCAAAATCTAGTGTCATTTAGGAAAATTTAATAACAAAATCTATTGTCATTCAGGAAAAAAATCATATAGCGTGCTAGTAAAATTACCTTACGAATCTCTTGCCAACAAATAAGCGTCATAATACGATTAAGTATTATTTACCATTCATGGTCATATTGACCATGCTAATTAACGAAAAATCATTACTCAATTGTATTACCAGATGACAACTCTATCCAGAATTCAAAATTGCTTCCCATATAAAAAAAGACATACTATTAATGGATCATTTAAACTTATTAAAGATTCATGTCGAAATAATGGCAATATACTACATGTTCCTGATGTATATTATTGAGAATCCAATCATAAATCCAGAGATAGACTCACCACACTCGACAAATTAAATTCATCTGACCCAAATATTTGTTATCTTTCCAACCAAAGATTTTTTACGAATTTATTGGAAATAATTAGATATTATATCAACATAGAACCTACCCTCTTTTGAGTCTATATATACCAAAGATATTTCACTTGAAAGATATCACTCAAAACACTAAACATGCCTCGCCAAAAACCAAACACACACAAATTCCAAGTGAGAGGGTCAGAAAATCAACTTTTAAAAGAAGGCTTGAGAGTGTGTTTAAAAAAAAGGAAACGAGCTGTCAATCTTGTGTGGCGTAGAGGTAGCCATGATCGTACAAGATCACGAGGAGGGTCGCACAACACTGTGGCCCACCCAGGATAAGGTTATGAGCGGGGTCATGAAATACTCGACCTTTCCTGAACGGGAAAGACTCAAGAAAATGGTGTTGCACGAAAAGTTCTTGATGAACAAACTGCAAGATATGACTGACAAGTTATCAAAGCTTCAAAAGACGTATGAAGAAAGAGAAATGGGGTTCATCATGAATCAACTCATTGATGGGACCCCCATTTGATGAACTTGATCAAAGGCAGCTCAATGGTTTGTTCGGTTTTATTGATGAAAATCTGAAAAAGCTTCAAAACAGGATTGATGGACCTGACGCGGGCAGGGTCAAGTATTGAAGAGAGATAATTCACATCTTTGTCACCCCATGCCAATGGCAAAAATTGCAAGAATAGGTCAAGAAAATGGTGCAACTTCCACAAGGCCAACATTGGTGGAAGATATGAACGAAGACAAATGGTTTGGAGGTAATACAATGTCTAGTATTCAACACAATCTTGGTTTCTACAAAGGAATTGATGAATCGAGTGAAGTTGTGAGGTCGTTCAATGAAGAAAATCACGGTGAAATTCGCGATGGTTTTGGTAACGTGTGGCCCACGATTTTCTATCCCTGAGATGGAACAATACTTTCCAAGTGCCTTACAAAGATTGCTTACCCACAACCTTCCAAAAGAAGCAGAACAAACCAGGCATTCTGCCATCGAAATTTAGAAACTAGTCTTTTTATGATTTTCTCTCTTAAATATCCATGTACGGTTTTTATGTGATTCAATCAAATTAATACATTTTACATGCATTTAACATTGATGGATCTATATAGTCGCTTTTCTGTACCGTAAGGTAATATTCATGTACAAGGCTTAGCAAGCAAAAAAAAAATCCTTGATGTGCATTAATGGGGAGTTACCAAAATACACATGCATGTTTGTTTGTGAAACTCAGATTTTAGATTCGATGAGGATTTCTCAAATGGGGTTCAAGAACACTGCAGCAAAATTCATCAATAAATGCATTTACGACAGCAAAACGAACAATTGATAAAACATCAAGATTTCTATGAGGAGTTAATATAAATTATAAATTGAACTTTGGGGTTGGTGAAAAGAATTATCACATACCAGGATCATCAAAAAAGCATCCAATTCCAGTAGCAGAAACCCCAACAGCATGTGCTTCCAGATAGAGAACTTGGCCAAGCACTCCAGTTTCCCAAAAAAGACGTGGATACATCCAAGCACCACTTTGCTGCAAAGTGGGCTCAAGACGAGCCACCATACCAAGGCTGAAGCAACCATCACTAGCAATTTCCTATAGGATGATGGTAAAGTTTGTTAAATCCCAGAATTATTGAGTTCCCATAAATTTTTAAAACACTATAGTTAGAAAAACTTTAGCACACTAAATTATATCAGAGGATAGTAGTAACGTAGTATTCGGTCATTAAGGAGTTATGAACTTACAACTGTCATATAGATAGTAATACCATATTATAAGCTCGATCAAAATTAACCACCCAACACATAGCTACTACTTAATAACTTGGGCAAGTAAACTGTTACAATAATTTGATGCTTCACGATTTTCATCAAAATTTGGAAATTAAAGTCGCATATATAGTAGCTACCTTTAGTATTATAAGCAACCTAAATGAGTGTGCCTCAACAACCAAAGTCTTAGGCCAAACGGATGCTGTATAAGGACTTTGTAGCTATATTTTGAGTTCAAGAGACAACTAACTAATTAACTACATAACTTTCAACCTCTCGCGAAATAAGTAGCATATAAACACTTTAAAATTGGAATATTTCAAGATATAGCAAGTGTGCATACCTGATTGCAGGAAAGCTGTTCCGAGAGTTCTTGATAATCTCCTTGTACGAGTTCATATAGGGGAAGATCCTCTGGGCAGCCATCGGGCTTCACCCACTTAAATTCCAATCTTGTATCCCTCCTAATCTCTTCAAAATGGTCCTCATTCCTCACCAAGAAATACAATCCATTTGGCAAACCCACAACCCTATGAACAAAAAGAAGAGCATGAACCTCGCTATCCCAAGGCAAGGCTCGAAAGGGCAATGATGACTGCTTCCCATGCTTCATTCCAGAACCTGAAGGCATACAATGTAACAAAACCTGATAGAATGTTTCTCTAGACATCGTGGTAACACCATCCATATCAACCGCACTCCTACGTTTCCTCACCACCTAGCTTAGACTAAACCCCTTATAAGAACTATTGCTAATCATTCCACTACTCCTAAAAGGCTCAGGAATCAATTCTTTTGTTGTCTTCAATGGTTTCTTCACAGCCTCCGCCGTTCTATAGATGATATCCCAGCATAAATGCTCTTTACTAAGCACATTCGCCTTCCCCTTCCACTCAGGATTCGAAAATTCTAACAAGGACATTCTCAGCTTCTCATAATCAACTTCGAATTCACCTACACCATTGGGGAAAACCAACAACACACAATCAGGATGCTCAAATTCAATCTCGGGCATTTTCCCCCTTACCGGTCTACTCGGAATACTAAATTTCGGAAAAGTCCCCAATCCCATTAATTTCTCCAACTCTTCATACCCAAACCCATCTAAAACCCTAACATCCCACCCAAGCCCAGCGGCAGCCATTGAAACCGCCGCGATCGCATGCCCTACATCGTGATTACAGTACCTAAAAGCCCTCTCACCGTACTTCCACGCTTCCCGCCAAAAAATCGACGAAATCCCAATCATAAATGAACCCTCAGGGAAAAAAACCCGCGAAAAAATCAGACGGAATTCGAGACCTAACCTCCAAAGCGTGCTCTTTCGGCGCGTAATGCGCGGCGAAGGAGTGTTCGGAGAGGGAATCAACGGGCGGCGAGATGATGTAAGCTTCCGTGGGGTGCAAATTGCCGCTGCTAGGGTTTACGCGGAGCGACCACGTGGAAAACCCAGGCGGATAGCGCGAGGGAATTGTGAAAGAACTGAGAAATGGTGGATTTGGAGATGGGTTTCGGCGACGGCAGATCAGTGAAAAGGGAGGAGTAGGGAGGGGTATTTGAGTCATTTCCGTCGGGGGTGGAGGAGAGGGAGGAGCGGGGCGGCGAGGTAGCGGCGGAAGGGGTTGGGCTGGTTGGCCCAGTCGAGGCCGTGCGGGCCACGTGCGTATTTGGTGAAGGAGTGTTTGATTTGGTTATGGTATTCCAAAACTTGGGTTAGGAGCTCTTGTTTGTCTGCCATGGCGGTTTCTGGTGAGGAGGTGGACATGCAGAGAAAAGGCACAATCTTCGTCGATGGAAGCCGGAAATATGGGAGGGGGAGAGAGAATGGGAATCGGTGATGATGTAGATGCATTGTGGCCTTTTGATTTTTCGGTTATTAACGAATCTGCTACTGCTATTGAAGATTTCAGAAGTTAATGGAATATTCCCAAATCCCAGATTTCTTCAATTTGAGAGGTTTATGGAATCTTCGTTCCCCGCTTTCTTAATTGAAGATCAATCTTTTTCTCCCCATAATTTTGGGAATTCACAGTTACTACTCTTCGCACGAGTTATGATTTTATTTTAATTGGACATTTTGGTCATTGTTTTTATAATCGAACCGGCGATCAAACCGATCTGGGCATCGGTTTCCCGTTCAATCTTTTGGACCGATTGAATCGGCTGTCCAACCGTTAAATTAATTTATGCATATTTCTTTTATGTTTTGTATGTTACATTAAAAAATAAATATTTGTTCATAAAAAATTAAAATTATACAAATTTATGACTTATAAGTCTTATATTGAAATAAATACAATAGAGTTTGGAGACCAGAGATGATGTTGTCGTGGATAAATTTTACACAATATGTGACGGCTGTAAAGAGAATAAATGAAATTGATGATTTGAGAATGAATTTATGAGAGAGAAAATGATATTGAGATCAAAATAATAACATTATACATAGATATTTAGAAAAAAATAATAAAAAGATCAAGAAAAATAATTTAATAAATAATATAAATAATAAAACAGGATTAACCGTTTTTATTGAGTAATTGACCCACGATACATGAAAGCGGTTCAAGGTTCAAGGTTCAACCGCTTTGGTTTTTTTAAAAACACTAATTTTGGTTGTATGTATAATTTTATAAAAAAAATGTATATATTCAATTTTTTAGGCATACTTGCGTGAGACGGTCGAACGGTGAGACGGAACATAATTTAAGCATTGATTGTTTAAGACTATAAAAAATAGGTGTTAATTTGTATTAAATTGTACCGTCTTTCATGCATGAGACCGTCTCACACTATTTTTTGTCTCAATATTTATGGATTAAAAGTAAATTATATCGAAATTATTAAGATTAAAATTCATATGAGACGGTCTCATGTATAAGGCAGGGTACAACTTAGTACAAATTACATTCACTCCCCCCTTAAAGTTCCAATGCTCAATTTATATTTCGTATCACTGTGAGACCTCATGCAAGTGTGCCTCGAATATTAAAATATAATTTTGTGATTCACACGTAATTTAACGGCTTACGCGAAGAGTCATGAGTCCTAGGGATGGCAACGGGGCGGGTTTGGGTAAACCCGTAACCCGCCCCGCCAGATTCTTTGTCAACCCGTAACCCGCCCCGCCCGCGATCCCGACGGGTTTAACCCGCCTCGCATGTTCAATTTCATTTTTTTCTACATTTTTTAATTCATACTCTTAACTTCATATATATCATTCCTAAAAAATAACACATTAACTATAATCTTTCAAATTATAACAAACAAAATACCTAATTTTTTTAATCAATCTTACATCATAGAGAACACAACATTCAAAAGGTTTAATCAGTCCCACATCAAATAGGATTATTTATCAGTCCCACATCAAAGAGAATTATTTAATGGGGTAGTCACTAAATTAGCTCTAGTTCCTTCTTCAGATTCCATCTATTTTAAAAAAGATAGATATGTTAGTATTTCAGAAAAATAAATAAAGATGAAAATAAATAAATAAGCAGAAAAATAATTTATCTCTACCTCCAATTCATACAATTATTTTGCACTCCTCCAATTCATACAATTAATACTTGAATCTGTATTATTTGGGTGAATTTGAATTTTGTTCTCAATTATGTACATTATATATCTACTCATTCTAATTTCTTCTCAATCTAAACTAAAGCACTTATTCGATATAAGAAGTTCGATAAAAAAAAAAAGAAAGAAAATAATTCAAACAATTCACAAAAAAAACCCTAGATCGCTAGATACATAATATATTTAATTTAATAAAATTTATGTAATTAATATATATTTATACATGTGGGGCGGATTCGGAATGAGTTTGCCTAATACCATAACCCGCCCCGCATCTGGCAAAAACTCGTTTGACAGAGTTTTAACCCACCCCATTAAGGACGGATTCTTGCTGGGTCCGGGTTTTAACCCGCCCAGTTGCCATCCCTATGACTTAGATTTCGAATCAATCAAATTGCTTTTAATTGATTGGGTTATAACTTGTTGAACCTGCAAGATATTCCATATAGGTATTGTTTGATCGTCAAACTTGGCGCAATAAAAATTAGTTTTGGGCTTAAATTATAATTGGGCGAAATTAAATAAAATAACAAAATTGGGCCAAAAAAAAGAATTCCCATTTACGTATGGGCAGGGAATTGCCAAATCTTGAGACAACATAGAATCTGCACGACGACTGCGGGCTCGTAAAACAAGAAAATCCAACGGTTCGTTTGCAGAGGCTGTCAGTTTTCCTCCTCCAAATTAGTTATATAAGCAATTTAGGATGCTGACATGAATTTAAATTTGACTCCAAAACATTTTATTTATTTATGTGTATTTTTAAACATTAAATAATGATAAATTTTATATACAACGATAATAATTTATATGCAAAATAATTTAGATTTCGGTCGGTAAAATTTTTTTCTTCTATTTTCTAGATAAAAGACAAATTTTTATCCCTGATTTAGATCCCACTTTAATTGGATGAACTACCTAATCACCTTTTAAATGTTGGTTAGATTCGTGTTATCTTGATCGCAGATCCCACTTTGCTTTTGGAGTGGGATAATCTCATTGCAATAAAAATAATGTATTTAGCTAAACAATTTGTAGCTTTATTAATGTAGGGTTAGTTTTTTCTTTATTCAAAATTCCAATTTAAAATAATTAAATAATTAATATATGATTCATTATCATTAGAGATAATATGTACTCCTAATAAATAAATAATTACCTCAGGTTAGATTGATTACATTAATAATTTATAAACAAAATGAACATTGTAGATGAATGAAATAGAAATGAAATTTTTATCAGAAGATTATGTTTGAATTTTGTTTCGATAAAGGGATGTTCTGATTCAAGATTTATAGATTTATCGGCTTCACACCCAAGTTTTGGAATTCACAACCCCGCATCATCAGAAAAGGAAAAACAGCTGTAAAAATTCTCCTTCCATTTTTACTTTAATCCTTTATTTAATCCTCAGACTAGCGCCACACGAAAAGGAACTTTCTTGATTAATCACTTATCCATCAAGATTGCACACACAACACGCACTACTACTCCTCCATTTTCATCGCCTTCTCTCATTCGGGTAAAATTTCATTTCTCAAGTACTCTCTGTTCTTGATTATCACGATTTGTGTGTATGTAATATTTCACTTTCTTGAGCGTTTTCGTTGACTTCATGCCCGTGTTTTCGTTTTTTCCGACTGGATTATTCACTTTTTTTTTTCACATCAGTTTAAGTCGATTGTGGAAAGAAATCAGCGGGTAAGATTAGTTAGATAGCAAAAAAAAAGTGATTTTGTTTAAGTTTTGTACTGTGTTTTAAATTTTCATGCTCATGTTCTTTTGGACTAATCAAGAAACCTTGTAAATTTGATTCAAGAATTATCTTTTTTACCATTGGGGGATAATGAGGAAATTCACTGCAATTTTAGAATGGAAATAGGCTAGGTGAGAATTATCACTTGGATGAAATATTCATCGATGTAATTAAGATACACATGTGATTATAGCCTTAATAAAAACATTTTTGCAGGCATATGCTTTGTCTGATCCCATAGATATAGATAGACCAAGCTGTTTTTTCATCTGCATTGGGCAAAAAATCTTGAATTCTAGAATCAGAAAGAATGAAGAACACTGGAAAGATGGGAATCCATTACTTGCAGAGGCTGAGTGCTGCAAATGTTCCAAAGGAGTTGATTGAGAAAGGTCAAAATCGTGTTATTGAGGCATCACTGACACTTATCCGTGAGAGAGCAAAGCTTAAGGTAGTTATTTATTTTCTTTCATATTTTATCTATCTTCTTGTATTTCATATTTAACTCAATCTGTTACCATATCAATTGGAATTGATAGAATTCTGATTAGACATGTGCTTTACTTTGGAGTTCACTATGAGTACCCTATCCTACACTCACTCTCTAAATATAAGAATTTGCATGTCGCTTCTCTAGATAAGAATAGTGCGATAAATTAATTACTTTCAAAATGAAGTCATTTCTGCAAAATATGGCTATATGTGCTTTCCTCTCAAATTGGAATTAGTATGAGAAAAAAATATAAAAAGGATAAATTTGTGGAAGCATAATACGGTTGGAGTTGATGTTAGATCATCAAACAATTATGTTGTATGACTGGACTTTGGCCTAAAGCGGCTGGAATAAATTCTGTATCATAGTTTCTTGCAGGATCTTTATCTTCGTTTCTGTCTGAATTTGATTTCTGGTATTATTTACTCTATAAAAGGGGGAACTATTACGAGCTTTGGGAGGCGTAGTGGCCTCAACATCTCTTATTGGAGTTCCTTTAGGACACAACTCCTCGTTTCTGCAGGGGCCCGCTTTTGCACCTCCTCATATAAGAGAGGCCATGTGGTGTGGGAGCACAAATTCCACCACTGAAGAAGGTAACCGTCTGCATTCATCGGTCATGCTTAATAGTATATTTTTACAAGAAACTTGTGTTCTTTGATGGTGGCATTCTTGTGCCTAAACTTGAGTATGGCTCTGTCACTTTCTATATTTATATGAATCTATGATGTAATTATAATAAGAAACATGATTTCAATGGTCATAGAAAGTTTAGTGTTTTTTGCTTCTTGCTGCACCCCATATAAACAGACACACATCAGAGGAGCATCATTTATCACTAACACGGATTTACACTATATAAAACTCTTAGATACCACACACATCAGAGGAGCATCATTTATCACTAACACGGATTTACACTATATAAAACTCTTAGATACCTCTTAATTGATGGTTCTGGATTGGTCAAAAGAAAATCCTATACCAAATAAGCATTAACATTCATAATTAACAAAGCAAGGAGTTTGGCCAACTTTGACAACCTCAGAGTGTTATAGCTGCATTTTATTTTTATCGGGCAATTACAATGACACCATTCTTACATAAAAATGTTTGTCCTGTTTTATTTTCTTTTGTTGTTTAGCAGGGCACGTTCTTTTTTCTTAACAATCTTGACATACATTATGCAGGTAAAGACCTTAGTGATCCACGGGTCCTAACTGATGTTGGTGATGTACCAATTGAGGAATTACGAGATTGTGGAGTAGATGATGATAGTTTAATGAATATCATAAGCCAGTCTGTGAAACTAGTGATGGATGAAGTAAGCTTCAATTTTAAAAGGCATCCATATACTTAAGGATCTCTTTCCTCTCTCTCACTCATGTTATGTATATAATTATTTGTTCAATTCTTTGTAGGAACCGTTGCGGCCTTTGGTGCTAGGTGGGGACCACTCCATTTCATATCCAGTAGTGAGAGCAGTGTCTGAGAAGCTTGGAGGACCTGTTGATATTCTTCACCTTGATGCCCATCCTGATATCTATCATTCTTTTGAGGGGAATAAGTATTCTCATGCATCTTCTTTTGCTAGAATTATGGAGGGTGGCTATGCTCGCCGGTTATTGCAGGTAATCTAATCTTATATTGGTTGTTATTTAACTACTTAATGGCAGGATCCAGTGTCCTGTACATAACAATAATTCTCAGTACACGGTCTTGTAACAATGGTTTCTTGCATAAAGTAAGAACAACTTCCAAGTCACAAACTATAGAATCAGTTATATGTAAATTCATGGGTAAGAAAAAGATAGATATATGAAGCTTGCTTGCTACATGTTAAACATACAAGCAAATCACGTCTTTAACTCAAATGTGTCCTAGAATTAGCATATTTCCAGTCTTTTGGAAATTTTAGATTAGCATATGCTCATAATGCTATATGCAGGTTGGGATTAGATCAATCAATAAGGAAGGCCGGGAGCAAGGGAAAAGATTTGGTGTGGAGCAGTATGAAATGCGAACATTTTCAAGGGATCGCCAGCTACTGGAGAACCTGGTCTCTCTCTCTCTCTTGCTGCTTACAGCCTTTAATGCAAACAATATCAATGAATCAAGTGACAATTTATTTTATGAATCCTGATATTTTTTGTATTTCCGGGCAGAAACTTGGGGAAGGTGTAAAAGGGGTGTACATTTCAGTGGACGTGGACTGTCTTGATCCAGCCTTTGCTCCAGGAGTATCTCACATCGAGCCAGGGGGGCTCTCCTTCCGTGATGTTCTCAATATACTTCACAACCTTAAAGGTGATGTTGTTGGTGCAGATGTGGTTGAGTTCAATCCACAACGAGACACTGTTGATGGGATGACAGCCATGGTTGCTGCCAAGCTCGTAAGAGAACTCGCTGCCAAGATATCAAAATAGATGGATCTTCTATCAGCCCTGCTACTTCCATCATGTATGCTGATGAATCTTGTTTATTGAATACCTTTTTTTTTTTTTGGGAAAAAGTGTAGCTTAAAAAGAAAGGGACACAATTCAGCTTTAACTCAACACTGCTATGCGTTGTAGCCTTGTTGTTTGTCAAACAGACTTTAAGTAAGAAAATAAAATGAAACTTTAGTAGTTTAATTAAGATGTGTGTGCAAAATTGAATGCTGTCAATTCAGGTGTTAATTTTTAGTTAAGTCAAAGCAAGATAGCTATTTTCAGTTTTCATCATACAGAGAGAGTTCTCTTTTAGACCTGCTCATAGTTTTGTGAACCATAATGTGATTTTCTGTATTGAATTGCTGATTATATGTTTATAGCATTTGATATGAGGAAAACCAAACCATTGACTTTCTGAGTAAATTGATCACTTGGTAACAATTTCAAAGGAAGACGGCTGCACTCGAGTTCATGACTCGGACTCTACGCCAAGCCATGGCTCGGCGGGTGAACCGAGCCATTAAGGACAGATTCTGCCCTCTTTTGAAGTCGGCTCAGCTCGATGCCAAGCCGGTGGACTTGCAAGATCTCCTGCTTCGGCTCACTTTCGATAACATATGCGGCTTGGCTTTCGGGAAAGATCCACAGACTTTAGCCGTGGGGCTCCCGGAAAATGGCTTCGCGTCGGCTTTTGATCGAGCCACTGAGGCTTCATTGCAGAGGTTTATTCTTCCTGAAGTAATGTGGAAGCTGAAGAAATGGATTCGGCTTGGAATGGAGGTCAGCTTGAGCCGGAGCCTTGAACAGGTGGACGGGTATTTATCCGGTGTGATCAGCGCACGTAAGCTGGAGCTGATGAATCAGCAGAAAGACGCCAACCCGCACGATGATTTGCTATCAAGATTTATGAAGAAGAAAGAATCATACACGGACAAATTCCTCCAACACGTGGCGCTCAACTTCATCCTAGCTGGCAGGGACACGTCGTCGGTCGCGCTGAGCTGGTTCTTCTGGCTGGTGATACAGAATCCGAGGGTGGATGCCGAGATTTTACGCGAGATATGCACTGTCCTGATTGATACACGTGGCGCCGACGTGGCCGCCTGGCTCGACGAGCCCCTCGCCTTCGAAGAGGTCGACCGCTTGATATATCTACGAGACTCTGAAACTTCGATCCTCGTAATCCAAGAATCTCGTGTACTGCCAAAAAATTTGAAATAATTAAGAAGATATTACAGAAATTATTTACAATGACAAAGCAATTGATGAATTATTGCACAACACAAAATAGCACACAGACGGCGAATCTTGAGCCAAGAATCTACTCTAATTTTATAAGTATTCTAAGATAGGATTCAGAACTCTCAAGATTTAGGCATTTAGTTTTGCAAGCATTAAAATTAATCGGTTAACCATACGTAAACACTCTGATTAACTACATGTTAATCTAGGACAGCTTGATGAGCCGTTGTCATATGTTTCAAGCTTACTTGGGGAAAAGACGCTCTAGAATTTTACGTCAGCCCCGTCATGCAATAAAGTATCAAATTAATTAAAACATTTGGATCAATTTACGAATTCAGATTACATCGTAAAAATCCAACATGAGGACACCCAATCCTTCAAGCTGGAGTATACACTTTATGAGCATTATGAAATGTGATAAATACTAAATAGCAAAATCTAGTGTCATTTAGGAAAATTTAATAACAAAATCTATTGTCATTCAGAAAAAAATCATATAGCGTGCTAGTAAAATTACCTTACGAGAATCTTGCCAAATCAAATAATCATAATACGTATTAAGTATTATTTACCATTCATGGTCATATTGACCATGCTACTTAACTAAAAATCATTACTCAATTGTATTACCAGATGACAACTCTATCCAAATTCAAAATTGCTTCCCATATAAAAAAAGACATACTATTAATGGATCATTTAAACTTATTAAAGATTCATGTCGAAATAATGGCAATATACTACATGTTCCTGATGTATATTATTGAGAATCCAATCATAAATCCAGAGATAGACTCACCACACTCGACAAATTAAATTCATCCGACCCAAATATTTGTTATCTTTCCAACCAAAGATTTTTACGAATTTATTGGAAATAATTAGATATTATATCAACATAGAACCTACCCTCTTTTGAGTCTATATATACCAAAGATATTTCACTTGAAAGATATCACTCAAAACACTAAACATGCCTCGCCAAAAACCAAACACACACAAATTCCAAGTGAGAGGGTCAGAAAATCAACTTTTAAAAGAAGGCTTGAGAGTGTGTTTAAAAAAGGAAACGAGCTGTCAATCTTGTGTGGGCGTAGGGTAGCCATGATCGTTACAAGATCACGAGGAGGGTCGCACAACACTGTGGCCCACCCAGGATAAGGTTATGAGCGGGGGTCATGAAATACTCGACCTTTCCTGAACGGGAAAGACTCAAGAAAATGGTGTTGCACGAAAAAGTTCTTGATGAACAAACTGCAAGATATGACTGACAAGTTATCAAAGCTTCAAAAGACGTATGAAGAAAGAAAATGGGGTTCATCATGAATCAACTCATTGATGGGACCCCCATTTGATGAACTTGATCAAAGGCAGCTCAATGGTTTGTTCGGTTTTATTGATGAAAATCTGAAAAAAGCTTCAAAACAGGATTGATGGACCTGACGCGGGGCAGGGTCAAGTATTGAAGAGAGATAATTCACATCTTTGTCACCCCATGCCAATGGCAAAAATTGCAAGAATAGGTCAAGAAAATGGTGCAACTTCCACAAGGCCAACATTGGTGGAAGATATGAACGAAGACAAATGGTTTGGAGGTAATACAATGTCTAGTATTCAACACAATCTTGGTTTCTACAAAGGAATTGATGAATCGAGTGAAGTTGTGAGGTCGTTCAATGAAGAAAATCACGGTGAAATTCGCGATGGTTTTGGTAACGTGTGGCCCACGATTTTCTATCCCTGAGATGGAACAATACTTTCCAAGTGCCTTACAAAGATTGCTTACCCACAACCTTCCAAAAGAAGCAGAACAAACCAGGCATTCTGCCATCGAAATTTAGAAACTAGTCTTTTTATGATTTTCTCTCTTAAATATCCATGTACGGTTTTTATGTGATTCAATCAAATTAATACATTTTACATGCATTTAACATTGATGGATCTATATAGTCGCTTTTCTGTACCGTAAGGTAATATTCATGTACAAGGCTTAGCAAGCAAAAAAAAAATCCTTGATGTGCATTAATGGGGAGTTACCAAAATACACATGCATGTTTGTTTGTGAAACTCAGATTTTAGATTCGATGAGGATTTCTCAAATGGGGTTCAAGAACACTGCAGCAAAATTCATCAATAAATGCATTTACGACAGCAAAACGAACAATTGATAAAACATCAAGATTTCTATGAGGAGTTAATATAAATTATAAATTGAACTTTGGGGTTGGTGAAAAGAATTATCACATACCAGGATCATCAAAAAAGCATCCAATTCCAGTAGCAGAAACCCCAACAGCATGTGCTTCCAGATAGAGAACTTGGCCAAGCACTCCAGTTTCCCAAAAAAGACGTGGATACATCCAAGCACCACTTTGCTGCAAAGTGGGCTCAAGACGAGCCACCATACCAAGGCTGAAGCAACCATCACTAGCAATTTCCTATAGGATGATGGTAAAGTTTGTTAAATCCCAGAATTATTGAGTTCCCATAAATTTTTAAAACACTATAGTTAGAAAAACTTTAGCACACTAAATTATATCAGAGGATAGTAGTAACGTAGTATTCGGTCATTAAGGAGTTATGAACTTACAACTGTCATATAGATAGTAATACCATATTATAAGCTCGATCAAAATTAACCACCCAACACATAGCTACTACTTAATAACTTGGGCAAGTAAACTGTTACAATAATTTGATGCTTCACGATTTTCATCAAAATTTGGAAATTAAAGTCGCATATATAGTAGCTACCTTTAGTATTATAAGCAACCTAAATGAGTGTGCCTCAACAACCAAAGTCTTAGGCCAAACGGATGCTGTATAAGGACTTTGTAGCTATATTTTGAGTTCAAGAGACAACTAACTAATTAACTACATAACTTTCAACCTCTCGCGAAATAAGTAGCATATAAACACTTTAAAATTGGAATATTTCAAGATATAGCAAGTGTGCATACCTGATTGCAGGAAAGCTGTTCCGAGAGTTCTTGATAATCTCCTTGTACGAGTTCATATAGGGGGAAGATCCTCTGGGCAGCCATCGGGCTTCACCCACTTAAATTCCAATCTTGTATCCCTCCTAATCTCTTCAAAATGGTCCTCATTCCTCACCAAGAAATACAATCCATTTGGCAAACCCACAACCCTATGAACAAAAAGAAGAGCATGAACCTCGCTATCCCAAGGCAAGGCTCGAAAGGGCAATGATGACTGCTTCCCATGCTTCATTCCAGAACCTGAAGGCATACAATGTAACAAAACCTGATAGAATGTTTCTCTAGACATCGTGGTAACACCATCCATATCAACCGCACTCCTACGTTTCCTCACCACCTAGCTTAGACTAAACCCCTTATAAGAACTATTGCTAATCATTCCACTACTCCTAAAAGGCTCAGGAATCAATTCTTTTGTTGTCTTCAATGGTTTCTTCACAGCCTCCGCCGTTCTATAGATGATATCCCAGCATAAATGCTCTTTACTAAGCACATTCGCCTTCCCTTCCACTCAGGATTCGAAAATTCTAACAAGGACATTCTCAGCTTCTCATAATCAACTTCGAATTCACCTACACCATTGGGGAAAACCAACAACACACAATCAGGATGCTCAAATTCAATCTCGGGCATTTTTCCCCTTACCGGTCTACTCGGAATACTAAATTTCGGAAAAGTCCCCAATCCCATTAATTTCTCCAACTCTTCATACCCAAACCCATCTAAAACCCTAACATCCCACCCAAGCCCAGCGGCAGCCATTGAAACCGCCGCGATCGCATGCCCTACATCGTGATTACAGTACCTAAAAAGCCCTCTCACCGTACTTCCACGCTTCCCGCCAAAAAATCGACGAAATCCCAATCATAAATGAACCCTCAGGGAAAAAACCCGCGAAAAAATCAGACGGAATTCGAGACCTAACCTCCAAAGCGTGCTCTTTCGGCGCGTAATGCGCGGCGAAGGAGTGTTCGGAGAGGGAATCAACGGGCGGCGAGATGATGTAAGCTTCCGTGGGGTGCAAATTGCCGCTGCTAGGGTTTACGCGGAGCGACCACGTGGAAAACCCAGGCGGATAGCGCGAGGGAATTGTGAAAGAACTGAGAAATGGTGGATTTGGAGATGGGTTTCGGCGACGGCAGATCAGTGAAAAGGGAGGAGTAGGGAGGGGTATTTGAGTCATTTCCGTCGGGGTGGAGGAGAGGGAGGAGCGGGGCGGCGAGGTAGCGGCGGAAGGGGTTGGGCTGGTTGGCCCAGTCGAGGCCGTGCGGGCCACGTGCGTATTTGGTGAAGGAGTGTTTGATTTGGTTATGGTATTCCAAAACTTGGGTTAGGAGCTCTTGTTTGTCTGCCATGGCGGTTTCTGGTGAGGAGGTGGACATGCAGAGAAAAGGCACAATCTTCGTCGATGGAAGCCGGAAATATGGGAGGGGGAGAGAGAATGGGAATCGGTGATGATGTAGATGCATTGTGGCCTTTTGATTTTTCGGTTATTAACGAATCTGCTACTGCTATTGAAGATTTCAGAAGTTAATGGAATATTCCCAAATCCCAGATTTCTTCAATTTGAGAGGTTTATGGAATCTTCGTTCCCCGCTTTCTTAATTGAAGATCAATCTTTTTCTCCCCATAATTTTGGGAATTCACAGTTACTACTCTTCGCACGAGTTATGATTTTATTTTAATTGGACATTTTGGTCATTGTTTTTATAATCGAATCCCATGATCAAACCGATCTCAAAGCGTCGGTTTTGCCCGCTCAATCTTTTGACCGATTGAATCAAATTTTCCAACCGTTAAATTAATTTATGCATATTTCTTTTTATGTTTTGTATGTTACATTAAAAAATAAATATTTGTTCATAAAAAATTAAAATTATACAAATTTATGACTTATAAGTCTTATATTGAAATAAATACAATAGAGTTTGGAGACCAGAGATGATGTTGTCGTGGATAAATTTTACACAATATGTGACGGCTGTAAAGAGAATAAATGAAATTGATGATTTGAGAATGAATTTATGAGAGAGAAAATGATATTGAGATCAAAACAATAACATTATACATAGATATTTAGAAAAAAATAATAAAAAGATCAAGAAAAATAATTTAATAAATAATATAAATAATAAAACAGGATTAACCGTTTTTATTGAGTAATTGGACCGGCGACATGAGCGGTTCAAGGTTCAACCTAAAATTTGCTCAACCTGTTTTTTAAAACACTAATTTTGGTTGTATGTATAATTTTATAAAAAAAATGTATATATTCAATTTTTTAGGCATACTTTGCGTGAGGCACGTTTAAATCGGTGAGGCGGAACATAATTTAAGCCATTGATTGTTTAAGACTATAAAAAATAGGTGTTAATTTGTATTAAATTGTACCGTCTTTCATGCATGAGACCGTCTCACACTATTTTTTGTCTCAATATTTATGGATTAAAAGTAAATTATATCGAAATTATTAAGATTAAAATTCATATGAGATTTGCCTCTACGATATAAAGGCAGACAACTTAAGACAAATTACATTCACTCCCCCCTTAAAGTTCCAATGCTCAATTTATATTTCGTATCACTGTGAGACCTCATGCAAGTGTGCCTCGAATATTAAAATATAATTTTGTGATTCACACGTAATTTAACGGCTTACGCGAAGAGTCATGAGTCCTAGGGATGGCAACGGGGCGGGTTTGGGTAAACCCGTAACCTGCCCCGCCATATTTTTTGTCAACCCGTAACCCGCCCCGCCCCGCCGAATTTTTTAACTCGCCCCGCCCACGATCCCGACGGGTTTAACCCGCCTCGCATGTTCAATTTCATTTTTTTCTACATTTTTTAATTCATACTCTTAACTTCATATATATCATTCCTAAAAAATAACACATTAACTATAATCTTTCAAATTATAACAAACAAAATACCTAATTTTTTTAATCAATCTTACATCATAGAGAACACAACATTCAAAAGGTTTAATCAGTCCCACATCAAATAGGATTATTTATCAGTCCCACATCAAAGAGAATTATTTAATGGGGTAGTCACTAAATTAAATTTCTGATTCTTCTTTTCGGATTCCATCTATTTTAAAAAAGATAGATATGTTAGTATTTCAGAAAAATAAATAAAGATGAAAATAAATAAATAAGCAGAAAAATAATTTATCTCTACCTCCAATTCATACAATTATTTTGCACTCCTCCAATTCATACAATTAATACTTGAATCTGTATTATTTGGGTGAATTTGAATTTTGTTCTCAATTATGTACATTATATATCTACTCATTCTAATTTATTCTCAATCTAAACTAAAACACTTATTCGATATAAGAAGCTGATAAAGCAAAGAAAGAAATAATTCAAACAATTCACAAAGAAACCCTAGATCGCTAGATACATAATATATTTAATTTAATAAAATTTATGTAATTAATATATATTTATACATGTGGGGCGGATTCGGAATGAGTTTGCCTAATACCATAACCCGCCCCGCATCTGGCAAAAACTCGTTTGACAGAGTTTTAACCCACCCCATTAAGGACGGATTCTTGCTGGGTCCGGGTTTTAACCCGCCTAGTTGCCATCCCTATGACTTAGATTTCGAATCAATCAAATTGCTTTTAATTGATTGGGTTATAACTTGTTGAACCTACAAGATATTCCATATAGGTATTGTTTGATCGTCAAACTTGGCGCAATAAAAATTAGTTTTGGGCTTAAATTATAATTGGGCCGAAATTAAATAACAAAATTGGGCCAAAAAGAATTCCCATTTACGTTATGGGCAGGAATTGCTAAATCTTGAGACGATCGTAGAATCTATGACGCCGACCTGTGGCTTGTAAAACAAGAAAATCCAACGGTTCGTTTGCAGAGGCTGTCAGCTTTCCTCCTCCAAATTAGTTATATAAGCAATTTAGGATGCTGACATGAATTTAAATTTGACTCCAAAACATTTTATTTATTTATGTGTATTTTTAAACATTAAATAATGATAAATTTTATATACAATAATAATTTATATGCAAAATAATTTAGATTTCGATTAAGTAAAATCTTTTTCTTCTTTTTCTAGATAAAAAGACAATTGCACTTTATCCCTGGGATTTAGATCCCACTTTAATTGGATGAACTACCTAAATCACCTTTTAAATGTTGGTTAGATTACGTGTTATCTTGATCAGATCCCACTTTTTTTTGGAGTGGGATAATCTCATTGCAATAAAAATAATGTATTTAGCTAAACAATTTGTAGCTTTATTAATGTAGGGTTAGTTTTTCTTTATTCAAAATTCCAATTTAAAATAATTAAATAATTAATATATGATTCATTATCATTAGAGATAATATGTACTCCTAATAAATAAATAATTACCTCAGGTTAGATTGATTACATTAATAATTTATAAACAAAATGAACATTGTAGATGAATGAAATAGAAATGAAATTTTTATCAGAAGATTATGTTTGAATTTTGTTTCGATAAAGGGATGTTCTGATTCAAGATTTATAGATTTATCGGCTTCACACCCAAGTTTTGGAATTCACAACCCCGCATCATCAGAAAAGGAAAAAAACAGCTGTAAAAAAATTCTCCTTCCATTTTTACTTTAATCCTTTATTTAATCCTCAGACTAGCGCCACACGAAAAGGAACTTTCTTGATTAATCACTTATCCATCAAGATTGCACACACAACACGCACTACTACTCCTCCATTTTCATCGCCTTCTCTCATTCGGGTAAAATTTCATTTCTCAAGTACTCTCTGTTCTTGATTATCACGATTTGTGTGTATGTAATATTTCACTTTCTTGAGCGTTTTCGTTGACTTCATGCCCGTGTTTTCGTTTTTTCCGACTGGATTATTCACTTTTTTTTCACATCAGTTTAAGTCGATTGTGGAAAGAAATCAGCGGGTAAGATTAGTTAGATAGCAAAAAAGAAGTGATTTTGTTTAAGTTTTGTACTGTGTTTTAAATTTTCATGCTCATGTTCTTTTGGACTAATCAAGAAACCTTGTAAATTTGATTCAAGAATTATCTTTTTACCATTGGGGGATAATGAGGAAATTCACTGCAATTTTAGAATGGAAATAGGCTAGGTGAGAATTATCACTTGGATGAAATATTCATCGATGTAATTAAGATACACATGTGATTATAGCCTTAATAAAAACATTTTTGCAGGCATATGCTTTGTCTGATCCCATAGATATAGATAGACCAAGCTGTTTTTTCATCTGCATTGGGCAAAAAATCTTGAATTCTAGAATCAGAAAGAATGAAGAACACTGGAAAGATGGGAATCCATTACTTGCAGAGGCTGAGTGCTGCAAATGTTCCAAAGGAGTTGATTGAGAAAGGTCAAAATCGTGTTATTGAGGCATCACTGACACTTATCCGTGAGAGAGCAAAGCTTAAGGTAGTTATTTATTTTCTTTCATATTTTATCTATCTTCTTGTATTTCATATTTAACTCAATCTGTTACCATATCAATTGGAATTGATAGAATTCTGATTAGACATGTCACAAAGGCTTTACTTTGGAGTTCACTACACTCACTCTCTAAATATAAGAATTTGCATGTCGCTTCTCTGGATAAGAATAGTGCGATAAATTAATTACTTTCAAAATGAAGTCATTTCTGCAAAATATGGCTATATGTGCTTTCCTCTCAAATTGGAATTAGTATGAGAAAAATATAAAAAGGATAAATTTGTGGAAGCATAATACGGTTGGAGTTGATGTTAGATCATCAAACAATTATGTTGTATGACTGGACTTTGGCCTAAAGCGGCTGGAATAAATTCTGTATCATAGTTTCTTGCAGGATCTTTATCTTCGTTTCTGTCTGAATTTGATTTCTGGTATTATTTACTCTATAAAAGGGGGAACTATTACGAGCTTTGGGAGGCGTAGTGGCCTCAACATCTCTTATTGGAGTTCCTTTAGGACACAACTCCTCGTTTCTGCAGGGGCCCGCTTTTGCACCTCCTCATATAAGAGAGGCCATGTGGTGTGGGAGCACAAATTCCACCACTGAAGAAGGTAACCGTCTGCATTCATCGGTCATGCTTAATAGTATATTTTTACAAGAAACTTGTGTTCTTTGATGGTGGCATTCTTGTGCCTAAACTTGAGTATGGCTCTGTCACTTTCTATATTTATATGAATCTATGATGTAATTATAATAAGAAACATGATTTCAATGGTCATAGAAAGTTTAGTGTTTTTGCTTCTTGCTGCACCCCATATAAACAGACACACATCAGAGGAGCATCATTTATCACTAACACGGATTTACACTATATAAAACTCTTAGATACCACACACATCAGAGGAGCATCATTTATCACTAACACGGATTTACACTATATAAAACTCTTAGATACCTCTTAATTGATGGTTCTGGATTGGTCAAAAGAAAATCCTATACCAAATAAGCATTAACATTCATAATTAACAAAGCAAGGAGTTTGGCCAACTTTGACAACCTCAGAGTGTTATAGCTGCATTTTATTTTTATCGGGCAATTACAATGACACCATTCTTACATAAAAATGTTTGTCCTGTTTTATTTTCTTTTGTTGTTTAGCAGGGCACGTTCTTTTTCTTAACAATCTTGACATACATTATGCAGGTAAAGACCTTAGTGATCCACGGGTCCTAACTGATGTTGGTGATGTACCAATTGAGGAATTACGAGATTGTGGAGTAGATGATGATAGTTTAATGAATATCATAAGCCAGTCTGTGAAACTAGTGATGGATGAAGTAAGCTTCAATTTTAAAAGGCATCCATATACTTAAGGATCTCTTTCCTCTCTCTCACTCATGTTATGTATATAATTATTTGTTCAATTCTTTGTAGGAACCGTTGCGGCCTTTGGTGCTAGGTGGGGACCACTCCATTTCATATCCAGTAGTGAGAGCAGTGTCTGAGAAGCTTGGAGGACCTGTTGATATTCTTCACCTTGATGCCCATCCTGATATCTATCATTCTTTTGAGGGGAATAAGTATTCTCATGCATCTTCTTTTGCTAGAATTATGGAGGGTGGCTATGCTCGCCGGTTATTGCAGGTAATCTAATCTTATATTGGTTGTTATTTAACTACTTAATGGCAGGATCCAGTGTCCTGTACATAACAATAATTCTCAGTACACGGTCTTGTAACAATGGTTTCTTGCATAAAGTAAGAACAACTTCCAAGTCACAAACTATAGAATCAGTTATATGTAAATTCATGGGTAAGAAAAAGATAGATATATGAAGCTTGCTTGCTACATGTTAAACATACAAGCAAATCACGTCTTTAACTCAAATGTGTCCTAGAATTAGCATATTTCCAGTCTTTTGGAAATTTTAGATTAGCATATGCTCATAATGCTATATGCAGGTTGGGATTAGATCAATCAATAAGGAAGGCCGGGAGCAAGGGAAAAGATTTGGTGTGGAGCAGTATGAAATGCTAACATTTTCAAGGGATCGCCAGCTACTGGAGAACCTGGTCTCTCTCTCTCTCTCTTGCTGCTTACAGCCTTTAATGCAAACAATATCAATGAATCAAGTGACAATTTATTTTATGAATCCTGATATTTTTTGTATTTCCGGGCAGAAACTTGGGGAAGGTGTAAAAGGGGTGTACATTTCAGTGGACGTGGACTGTCTTGATCCAGCCTTTGCTCCAGGAGTATCTCACATCGAGCCAGGGGGGCTCTCCTTCCGTGATGTTCTCAATATACTTCACAACCTTAAAGGTGATGTTGTTGGTGCAGATGTGGTTGAGTTCAATCCACAACGAGACACTGTTGATGGGATGACAGCCATGGTTGCTGCCAAGCTCGTAAGAGAACTCGCTGCCAAGATATCAAAATAGATGGATCTTCTATCAGCCCTGCTACTTCCATCATGTATGCTGATGAATCTTGTTTATTGAATACCTTTTTTTTTTTTGGGAAAAAGTGTAGCTTAAAAAGAAAGGGACACAATTCAGCTTTAACTCAACACTGCTATGCGTTGTAGCCTTGTTGTTTGTCAAACAGACTTTAAGTAAGAAAATAAAATGAAACTTTAGTAGTTTAATTAAGATGTGTGTGCAAAATTGAATGCTGTCAATTCAGGTGTTAATTTTTAGTTAAGTCAAAGCAAGATAGCTATTTTCAGTTTTCATCATACAGAGAGAGTTCTCTTTTAGACCTGCTCATAGTTTTGTGAACCATGATGTGATTTTCTGTATTGAATTGCTGATTATATGTTTATAGCATTTGATATGAGAAAAACCAAACCATTGACTTTCTGAGTAAATTGATCACTTGGTAACAATTTCAAAGGAAGACGGCTGCACTCGAGTTCATGACTCGGACTCTCACGCTAAGCCATGGCTCGGGCGGGTGAACCGAGCCATTAAGACAGATTCTGCCCTCTTTTGAAGTCGGCTCAGCTCGATGCCAAGCCGGTGGACTTGCAAGATCTCCTGCTTCGCTCACTTTCGATAACATATGCGGCTTGGCTTTTCGGAAAGATCCACAGACTTTAGCCGTGGGGCTCCCGGAAAATGGCTTCGCGTCGGCTTTTGATCGAGCCACTGAGGCTTCATTGCAGAGGTTTATTCTTCCTGAAGTAATGTGGAAGCTGAAGAAATGGATTCGGCTTGGAATGGAGGTCAGCTTGAGCCGGAGCCTTGAACAGGTGGGACGGGTATTTATCCGTGTGATCAGCGCCGCGTAAGCTGGAGCTGATGAATCAGCAGAAAGACGCCAACCCGCACGATGATTTGCTATCAAGATTTATGAAGAAGAAAGAATCATACACGGACAAATTCCTCCAACACGTGGCGCTCAACTTCATCCTAGCTGGCAGGGACACGTCGTCGGTCGCGCTGAGCTGGTTCTTCTGGCTGGTGATACAGAATCCGAGGGTGGATGCCGAGATTTTACGCGAGATATGCACTGTCCTGATTGATACACGTGGCGCCGACGTGGCCGCCTGGCTCGACGAGCCCCTCGCCTTCGAAGAGGTCGACCGCTTGATATATCTACGAGACTCTGAAACTTCGATCCTCGTAATCCAAGAATCTCGTGTACTGCCAAAAAATTTGAAATAATTAAGAAGATATTACAGAAATTATTTACAATGACAAAGCAATTGATGAATTATTGCACAACACAAAATAGCACACAGACGGCGAATCTTGAGCCAAGAATCTACTCTAATTTTATAAGTATTCTAAGATAGGATTCAGAACTCTCAAGATTTAGGCATTTAGTTTTGCAAGCATTAAAATTAATCGGTTAACCATACGTAAACACTCTGATTAACTACATGTTAATCTAGGACAGCTTGATGAGCCGTTGTCATATGTTTCAAGCTTACTTGGGGAAAAGACGCTCTAGAATTTTACGTCAGCCCCGTCATGCAATAAAGTATCAAATTAATTAAAACATTTGGATCAATTTACGAATTCAGATTACATCGTAAAAATCCAACATGAGGACACCCAATCCTTCAAGCTGGAGTATACACTTTATGAGCATTATGAAATGTGATAAATACTAAATAGCAAAATCTAGTGTCATTTAGGAAAATTTAATAACAAAATCTATTGTCATTCAGGAAAAATCATATAGCGTGCTAGTAAAATTACCTTACCAGAATCTTGCCGGTCAAATATAATACGTATTAAGTATTATTTACCATTCATGGTCATATTGACCATGCTACTTAACGAAAAATCATTACTCAATTGTATTACCAGATGACAACTCTATCCAGAATTCAAAATTGCTTCCCATATAAAAAAGACATACTATTAATGGATCATTTAAACTTATTAAAGATTCATGTCGAAATAATGGCAATATACTACATGTTCCTGATGTATATTATTGAGAATCCAATCATAAATCCAGAGATAGACTCACCACACTGACAAATTAAATTCATCTGACCCAAATATTTGTTATCTTTCCAACCAAAGATTTTTACTTAATTTATTGGAAATAATTAGATATTATATCAACATAGAACCTACCCTCTTTTGAGTCTATATATACCAAAGATATTTCACTTGAAAGATATCACTCAAAACACTAAACATGCCGCCAAAAAACCAAACACACACAAATTCCAAGTGAGAGGGTCAGAAAATCAACTTTTAAAAAAGAAGGCTTGAGAGTGTGTTTAAAAAAGGAAACGAGCTGTCAATCTTGTGTGGCGTAGAGGTAGCCATGATCGTACAAGATCACGAGGAGGGTCGCACAACACTGTGGCCCACCCAGGATAAGGTTATGAGCGGGGTCATGAAATACTCGACCTTTCCTGAACGGGAAAGACTCAAGAAAATGGTGTTGCACGAAAAGTTCTTGATGAACAAACTGCAAGATATGACTGACAAGTTATCAAAGCTTCAAAAGACGTATGAAGAAAGAGAAATGGGGTTCATCATGAATCAACTCATTGATGGGACCCCCATTTGATGAACTTGATCAAAGGCAGCTCAATGGTTTGTTCGGTTTTATTGATGAAAATCTGAAAAAGCTTCAAAACAGGATTGATGGACCTGACGCGGGCAGGGTCAAGTATTGAAGAGAGATAATTCACATCTTTGTCACCCCATGCCAATGGCAAAATTGCAAGAATAGGTCAAGAAAATGGTGCAACTTCCACAAGGCCAACATTGGTGGAAGATATGAACGAAGACAAATGGTTTGGAGGTAATACAATGTCTAGTATTCAACACAATCTTGGTTTCTACAAAGGAATTGATGAATCGAGTGAAGTTGTGAGGTCGTTCAATGAAGAAAATCACGGTGAAATTCGCGATGGTTTTGGTAACGTGTGGCCCACGATTTTCTATCCCTGAGATGGAACAATACTTTCCAAGTGCCTTACAAAGATTGCTTACCCACAACCTTCCAAAAGAAGCAGAACAAACCAGGCATTCTGCCATCGAAATTTAGAAACTAGTCTTTTTATGATTTTCTCTCTAAATATCCATGTACGGTTTTTATGTGATTCAATCAAATTAATACATTTTACATGCATTTAACATTGATGGATCTATATAGTCGCTTTTCTGTACCGTAAAGGTAATATTCATGTACAAGGCTTAGCAAGCAAAAAAAAAAAAATCCTTGATGTGCATTAATGGGGAGTTACCAAAATACACATGCATGTTTGTTTGTGAAACTCAGATTTTAGATTCGATGAGGATTTCTCAAATGGGGTTCAAGAACACTGCAGCAAAATTCATCAATAAATGCATTTACGACAGCAAAAACGAACAATTGATAAAACATCAAGATTTCTATGAGGAGTTAATATAAATTATAAATTGAACTTTGGGGTTGGTGAAAAGAATTATCACATACCAGGATCATCAAAAAAATCCAATTCCAGTAGCAGAAACCCCAACAGCATGTGCTTCCAGATAGAGAACTTGGCCAAGCACTCCAGTTTCCCAAAAAAGACGTGGATACATCCAAGCACCACTTTGCTTGCAAAGTGGGCTCAAGATTTGAGCCACCATACCAAGGCTGAAGCAACCATCACTAGCAATTTCCTATAGGATGATGGTAAAGTTTGTTAAATCCCAGAATTATTGAGTTCCCATAAATTTTTAAAACACTATAGTTAGAAAAACTTTAGCACACTAAATTATATCAGAGGATAGTAGTAACGTAGTATTCGGTCATTAAGGAGTTATGAACTTACAACTGTCATATAGATAGTAATACCATATTATAAGCTCGATCAAAATTAACCACCCAACACATAGCTACTACTTAATAACTTGGGCAAGTAAACTGTTACAATAATTTGATGCTTCACGATTTTCATCAAAATTTGGAAATTAAAGTCGCATATATAGTAGCTACCTTTAGTATTATAAGCAACCTAAATGAGTGTGCCTCAACAACCAAAGTCTTAGGCCAAACGGATGCTGTATAAGGACTTTGTAGCTATATTTTGAGTTCAAGAGACAACTAACTAATTAACTACATAACTTTCAACCTCTCGCGAAATAAGTAGCATATAAACACTTTAAAATTGGAATATTTCAAGATATAGCAAGTGTGCATACCTGATTGCAGGAAAGCTGTTCCGAGAGTTCTTGATAATCTCCTTGTACGAGTTCATATAGGGAAGATCCTCTGGGCAGCCATCGGGCTTCACCCACTTAAATTCCAATCTTGTATCCCTCCTAATCTCTTCAAAATGGTCCTCATTCCTCACCAAGAAATACAATCCATTTGGCAAACCCACAACCCTATGAACAAAAAGAAGAGCATGAACCTCGCTATCCCAAGGCAAGGCTCGAAAGGGCAATGATGACTGCTTCCCATGCTTCATTCCAGAACCTGAAGGCATACAATGTAACAAAACCTGATAGAATGTTTCTCTAGACATCGTGGTAACACCATCCATATCAACCGCACTCCTACGTTTCCTCACCACCTAGCTTAGACTAAACCCCTTATAAGAACTATTGCTAATCATTCCACTACTCCTAAAAGGCTCAGGAATCAATTCTTTTGTTGTCTTCAATGGTTTCTTCACAGCCTCCGCCGTTCTATAGATGATATCCCAGCATAAATGCTCTTTACTAAGCACATTCGCCTTCCCCTTCCACTCAGGATTCGAAAATTCTAACAAGGACATTCTCAGCTTCTCATAATCAACTTCGAATTCACCTACACCATTGGGGAAAACCAACAACACACAATCAGGATGCTCAAATTCAATCTCGGGCATTTTCCCCCCTTACCGGTCTACTCGGAATACTAAATTTCGGAAAAGTCCCCAATCCCATTAATTTCTCCAACTCTTCATACCCAAACCCATCTAAAACCCTAACATCCCACCCAAGCCCAGCGGCAGCCATTGAAACCGCCGCGATCGCATGCCCTACATCGTGATTACAGTACCTAAAAGCCCTCTCACCGTACTTCCACGCTTCCCGCCAAAAAATCGACGAAATCCCAATCATAAATGAACCCTCAGGAAAAAAAACCCGCGAAAAAAATCAGACGGAATTCGAGACCTAACCTCCAAAGCGTGCTCTTTCGGCGCGTAATGCGCGGCGAAGGAGTGTTCGGAGAGGGAATCAACGGGCGGCGAGATGATGTAAGCTTCCGTGGGGTGCAAATTGCCGCTGCTAGGGTTTACGCGGAGCGACCACGTGGAAAACCCAGGCGGATAGCGCGAGGGAATTGTGAAAGAACTGAGAAATGGTGGATTTGGAGATGGGTTTCGGCGACGGCAGATCAGTGAAAAGGGAGGAGTAGGGAGGGGTATTTGAGTCATTTCCGTCGGGGGGTGGAGGAGAGGGAGGAGCGGGGCGGCGAGGTAGCGGCGGAAGGGGTTGGGCTGGTTGGCCCAGTCGAGGCCGTGCGGGCCACGTGCGTATTTGGTGAAGGAGTGTTTGATTTGGTTATGGTATTCCAAAACTTGGGTTAGGAGCTCTTGTTTGTCTGCCATGGCGGTTTCTGGTGAGGAGGTGGACATGCAGAGAAAAGGCACAATCTTCGTCGATGGAAGCCGGAAATATGGGAGGGGAGAGAGAATGGGAATCGGTGATGATGTAGATGCATTGTGGCCTTTTGATTTTTCGGTTATTAACGAATCTGCTACTGCTATTGAAGATTTCAGAAGTTAATGGAATATTCCCAAATCCCAGATTTCTTCAATTTGAGAGGTTTATGGAATCTTCGTTCCCCGCTTTCTTAATTGAAGATCAATCTTTTTCTCCCCATAATTTTGGGAATTCACAGTTACTACTCTTCGCACGAGTTATGATTTTATTTTAATTGGACATTTTGGTCATTGTTTTTATAATCGAACCGGCGATCAAACCGATCTGGGCATCGGTTGCCCGTTCAATCTTTTGGACCGATTGAATCGGCTGTCCAACCGTTAAATTAATTTATGCATATTTCTTTTATGTTTTGTATGTTACATTAAAAAATAAATATTTGTTCATAAAAAATTAAAATTATACAAATTTATGACTTATAAGTCTTATATTGAAATAAATACAATAGAGTTTGGAGACCAGAGATGATGTTGTCGTGGATAAATTTTACACAATATGTGACGGCTGTAAAGAGAATAAATGAAATTGATGATTTGAGAATGAATTTATGAGAGAGAAAATGATATTGAGATCAAAATAATAACATTATACATAGATATTTAGAAAAAAATAATAAAAAGATCAAGAAAAATAATTTAATAAATAATATAAATAATAAAACAGGATTAACCATTTTTAATGAGTAATTGGACCGGCGACATGAGCGGTTCAAGGTTCAACCGGTTCAACCGGGCGGTTCAACTGGTTTTTAAAAACACTAATTTTGGTTGTATGTATAATTTTATAAAAAAAATGTATATATTCAATTTTTTAGGCATACTTTTTGCGTGAGGAGATTAATTAAATTCACAGGCGAACATAATTTAAGCATTGATTGTTTAAGACTATAAAAATAGGTGTTAATTTGTATTAAATTGTACTGTTTTTTTTCATGCATGAGGGCCGCCTCACACTATTTTTTTTGTCTCAATATTTATGGATTAAAAGTAAATTATATCAAAATTATTAAGATTAAAAATTCATATGAGGCGCCTCACGATAAAAGCGGTATACAACTTAAGACAAATTACATTCACTCCCCCCTTAAAGTTCCAATGCTCAATTTATATTTCGTATCACTGTGAGACCTCATGCAAGTGTGCCTCGAATATTAAAATATAATTTTGTGATTCACACGTAATTTAACGGCTTACGTGAAGAGTCAAGAGTCCTAGGGATGGCAACGGGGCGGGTTTGGGTAAACCCGTAACCCGCCTACATGATTTTTTTTGTCAACCCAGAATCCCCCTTACCCATCCATCCGATCCCGAAGGGGTTTAACCCGCCTAGCATGTCCAATTTCATTTTTTTCTACATTTTTTAATTCATACTCTTAACTTCATATATATCATTCCTAAAAAATAACACATTAACTATAATCTTTCAAATTATAACAAACAAAATACCTAATTTTTTAATCAATCTTACATCATAGAGAACACAACATTCAAAAGGTTTAATCACCCCCCACATCAAATAGGATTATTTATCACCCCACATCAAAGAGAATTATTTAATGGGGTAGTCACTAAATTAAATTTCTGATTCTTTTTTCAGATTCCATCTATTTTAAAAAAGATAGATATGTTAGTATTTTAGAAAAATAAATAAAGATGAAAATAAATAAATAAGCAAAAAAATAATTTATCTCTACCTCCAATTCATACAATTATTTTGCACTCCTCCAATTCATACAATTAATACTTGAATCTGTATTATTTGGGTGAATTTGAATTTTGTTCTCAATTATGTACATTATATATCTACTCATTCTAATTTCTTCTCAATCTAAACTAAAGCACTTATTCGATATAAGAAGTTCTATAAAGCAAAAAGAAAAAATAATTCAAACAATTCACAAAAAAAACCCTAGATCACTAAATACATAATATATTTAATTTAATAAAATTTATGTAATTAATATATATTTATATACATGTAAAGCGATTCGGAATGAGTTTGCCTAATACCATAACCCGCCTTCAGATCCGGCAAAAAAAACTCGTTTGATGAGTTTTAACCCACCCCATTAAGGATTTTCTTCTTTGGGTCCCGTTTTAACCCGCCTATTGCCATCCCCCTATGACTTAGATTTCGAATCAATCAAATTGCTTTTAATTGATTGGGTTATAACTTGTTGAACCTACAAGATATTCCATATAGGTATTGTTTGATCGTCAAACTTGGCGCAATAAAAATTAGTTTTGGGCTTAAATTATAATTGGGCCAAAAATTAAATAACAAAATTGGGCCAAAAAGAATTCCCATTTACGTATGGGCTTAATTGCTAAAATCGCAGGACAAATATAAATCACAGACGACGCCGACACATGGCTCAGTAAAACAAGAAAATCCAACGGTTCGTTTGCAGAGGCTGTCAGTTTTCCTCCTCCAAATTAGTTATATAAGCAATTTAGGATGCTGACATGAATTTAAATTTGACTCCAAAACATTTTATTTATTTATGTGTATTTTTAAACATTAAATAATGATAAATTTTATATACAACGATAATAATTTATATGCAAAATAATTTAGATTTCGGTCGGTAAAATCTTTTTCTTCTATTTTCTAGATAAAAGACAGTGCACTTTATCCCGGATTTAGATCCCACTTTAATTGGATGAACTACCTAATCACCTTTAAATGTTGGTTAGATTACGTGTTATGCTGATGCAGATCCCACTCTTGCTTTTGGAGTGGGATAATCTCATTGCAATAAAAATAATGTATTTAGCTAAACAATTTGTAGCTTTATTAATGTAGGGTTAGTTTTTCTTTATTCAAAATTCCAATTTAAAATAATTAAATAATTAATATATGATTCATTATCATTAGAGATAATATGTACTCCTAATAAATAAATAATTACCTCAGGTTAGATTGATTACATTAATAATTTATAAACAAAATGAACATTGTAGATGAATGAAATAGAAATGAAATTTTTATCAGAAGATTATGTTTGAATTTTGTTTCGATAAAGGGATGTTCTGATTCAAGATTTATAGATTTATCGGCTTCACACCCAAGTTTTGGAATTCACAACCCCGCATCATCAGAAAAGGAAAAAACAGCTGTAAAAATTCTCCTTCCATTTTTACTTTAATCCTTTATTTAATCCTCAGACTAGCGCCACACGAAAAGGAACTTTCTTGATTAATCACTTATCCATCAAGATTGCACACACAACACGCACTACTACTCCTCCATTTTCATCGCCTTCTCTCATTCGGGTAAAATTTCATTTCTCAAGTACTCTCTGTTCTTGATTATCACGATTTGTGTGTATGTAATATTTCACTTTCTTGAGCGTTTTCGTTGACTTCATGCCCGTGTTTTCGTTTTTTCCGACTGGATTATTCACTTTTTTTTTTCACATCAGTTTAAGTCGATTGTGGAAAGAAATCAGCGGGTAAGATTAGTTAGATAGCAAAAAAAAAGTGATTTTGTTTAAGTTTTGTACTGTGTTTTAAATTTTCATGCTCATGTTCTTTTGGACTAATCAAGAAACCTTGTAAATTTGATTCAAGAATTATCTTTTTACCATTGGGGGATAATGAGGAAATTCACTGCAATTTTAGAATGGAAATAGGCTAGGTGAGAATTATCACTTGGATGAAATATTCATCGATGTAATTAAGATACACATGTGATTATAGCCTTAATAAAAACATTTTTGCAGGCATATGCTTTGTCTGATCCCATAGATATAGATAGACCAAGCTGTTTTTTCATCTGCATTGGGCAAAAAATCTTGAATTCTAGAATCAGAAAGAATGAAGAACACTGGAAAGATGGGAATCCATTACTTGCAGAGGCTGAGTGCTGCAAATGTTCCAAAGGAGTTGATTGAGAAAGGTCAAAATCGTGTTATTGAGGCATCACTGACACTTATCCGTGAGAGAGCAAAAAAGCTTAAGGTAGTTATTTATTTTCTTTCATATTTTATCTATCTTCTTGTATTTCATATTTAACTCAATCTGTTACCATATCAATTGGAATTGATAGAATTCTGATTAGACATGTGCTTTACTTTGGAGTTCACTATGAGTACCCTATCCTACACTCACTCTCTAAATATAAGAATTTGCATGTCGCTTCTCTAGATAAGAATAGTGCGATAAATTAATTACTTTCAAAATGAAGTCATTTCTGCAAAATATGGCTATATGTGCTTTCCTCTCAAATTGGAATTAGTATGAGAAAAAAATATAAAAAGGATAAATTTGTGGAAGCATAATACGGTTGGAGTTGATGTTAGATCATCAAACAATTATGTTGTATGACTGGACTTTGGCCTAAAAGCGGCTGGAATAAATTCTGTATCATAGTTTCTTGCAGGATCTTTATCTTCGTTTCTGTCTGAATTTGATTTCTGGTATTATTTACTCTATAAAAGGGGGAACTATTACGAGCTTTGGGAGGCGTAGTGGCCTCAACATCTCTTATTGGAGTTCCTTTAGGACACAACTCCTCGTTTCTGCAGGGGCCCGCTTTTGCACCTCCTCATATAAGAGAGGCCATGTGGTGTGGGAGCACAAATTCCACCACTGAAGAAGGTAACCGTCTGCATTCATCGGTCATGCTTAATAGTATATTTTTTACAAGAAACTTGTGTTCTTTGATGGTGGCATTCTTGTGCCTAAACTTGAGTATGGCTCTGTCACTTTCTATATTTATATGAATCTATGATGTAATTATAATAAGAAACATGATTTCAATGGTCATAGAAAGTTTAGTGTTTTTGCTTCTTGCTGCACCCCATATAAACAGACACACATCAGAGGAGCATCATTTATCACTAACACGGATTTACACTATATAAAACTCTTAGATACCACACACATCAGAGGAGCATCATTTATCACTAACACGGATTTACACTATATAAAACTCTTAGATACCTCTTAATTGATGGTTCTGGATTGGTCAAAAGAAAATCCTATACCAAATAAGCATTAACATTCATAATTAACAAAGCAAGGAGTTTGGCCAACTTTGACAACCTCAGAGTGTTATAGCTGCATTTTATTTTTATCGGGCAATTACAATGACACCATTCTTACATAAAAATGTTTGTCCTGTTTTATTTTCTTTTGTTGTTTAGCAGGGCACGCGTTCTTTTTCTTAACAATCTTGACATACATTATGCAGGTAAAGACCTTAGTGATCCACGGGTCCTAACTGATGTTGGTGATGTACCAATTGAGGAATTACGAGATTGTGGAGTAGATGATGATAGTTTAATGAATATCATAAGCCAGTCTGTGAAACTAGTGATGGATGAAGTAAGCTTCAATTTTAAAAGGCATCCATATACTTAAGGATCTCTTTCCTCTCTCTCACTCATGTTATGTATATAATTATTTGTTCAATTCTTTGTAGGAACCGTTATGCCTTTGGTGCTAGGTGGGGACCACTCCATTTCATATCCAGTAGTGAGAGCAGTGTCTGAGAAGCTTGGAGGACCTGTTGATATTCTTCACCTTGATGCCCATCCTGATATCTATCATTCTTTTGAGGGAATAAGTATTCTCATGCATCTTCTTTTGCTAGAATTATGGAGGGTGGCTATGCTCGCCGGTTATTGCAGGTAATCTAATCTTATATTGGTTGTTATTTAACTACTTAATGGCAGGATCCAGTGTCCTGTACATAACAATAATTCTCAGTACACGGTCTTGTAACAATGGTTTCTTGCATAAAGTAAGAACAACTTCCAAGTCACAAACTATAGAATCAGTTATATGTAAATTCATGGGTAAGAAAAAAAGATAGATATATGAAGCTTGCTTGCTACATGTTAAACATACAAGCAAATCACGTCTTTAACTCAAATGTGTCCTAGAATTAGCATATTTCCAGTCTTTTGGAAATTTTAGATTAGCATATGCTCATAATGCTATATGCAGGTTGGGATTAGATCAATCAATAAGGAAGGCCGGGAGCAAGGGAAAAGATTTGGTGTGGAGCAGTATGAAATGCTAACATTTTCAAGGGATCGCCAGCTACTGGAGAACCTGGTCTCTCTCTCTCTCTTTGCTGCTTACAGCCTTTAATGCAAACAATATCAATGAATCAAGTGACAATTTATTTTATGAATCCTGATATTTTTTTTATATTTCCGGCAGAAACTTGGGGAAGGTGTAAAAGGGGTGTACATTTCAGTGGACGTGGACTGTCTTGATCCAGCCTTTGCTCCAGGAGTATCTCACATCGAGCCAGGGGGGCTCTCCTTCCGTGATGTTCTCAATATACTTCACAACCTTAAAGGTGATGTTGTTGGTGCAGATGTGGTTGAGTTCAATCCACAACGAGACACTGTTGATGGGATGACAGCCATGGTTGCTGCCAAGCTCGTAAGAGAACTCGCTGCCAAGATATCAAAATAGATGGATCTTCTATCAGCCCTGCTACTTCCATCATGTATGCTGATGAATCTTGTTTATTGAATACCTTTTTTTTTTTTTTTTTTTGGGAAAAAGTGTAGCTTAAAAAGAAAGGGACACAATTCAGCTTTAACTCAACACTGCTATGCGTTGTAGCCTTGTTGTTTGTCAAACAGACTTTAAGTAAGAAAATAAAATGAAACTTTAGTAGTTTAATTAAGATGTGTGTGCAAAATTGAATGCTGTCAATTCAGGTGTTAATTTTTAGTTAAGTCAAAGCAAGATAGCTATTTTCAGTTTTCATCATACAGAGAGAGTTCTCTTTTAGACCTGCTCATAGTTTTGTGAACCATAATGTGATTTTCTGTATTGAATTGCTGATTATATGTTTATAGCATTTGATATGAGGAAAACCAAACCATTGACTTTCTGAGTAAATTGATCACTTGGTAACAATTTCAAAGGAAGACGGCTGCACTCGAGTTCATGACTCGGACTCTACGCCAAGCCATGGCTCGGCGGGTGAACCGAGCCATTAAGGACAGATTCTGCCCTCTTTTTGAAGTCGGCTCAGCTCGATGCCAAGCCGGTGGACTTGCAAGATCTCCTGCTTCGGCTCACTTTCGATAACATATGCGGCTTGGCTTTCGGGAAAGATCCACAGACTTTAGCCGTGGGGCTCCCGGAAAATGGCTTCGCGTCGGCTTTTGATCGAGCCACTGAGGCTTCATTGCAGAGGTTTATTCTTCCTGAAGTAATGTGGAAGCTGAAGAAATGGATTCGGCTTGGAATGGAGGTCAGCTTGAGCCGGAGCCTTGAACAGGTGGACGGGTATTTATCCGTGTGATCAGCGCACGTAAGCTGGAGCTGATGAATCAGCAGAAAGACGCCAACCCGCACGATGATTTGCTATCAAGATTTATGAAGAAGAAAGAATCATACACGGACAAATTCCTCCAACACGTGGCGCTCAACTTCATCCTAGCTGGCAGGGACACGCCGCCGGTCGCGCTGAGCTGGTTCTTCTGGCTGGTGATACAGAATCCGAGGGTGGATGCCGAGATTTTACGCGAGATATGCACTGTCCTGATTGATACATCGGCGCCGACGTGGGCCGCCTGGCTCGACGAGCCCCTCGCCTTCAAGAAGGTCGACCGCTTGATATATCTACGAGACTCTGAAACTTCGATCCTCGTAATCCAAGAATCTCGTGTACTGCCAAAAAATTTGAAATAATTAAGAAGATATTACAGAAATTATTTACAATGACAAAGCAATTGATGAATTATTGCACAACACAAAATAGCACACAGACGGCGAATCTTGAGCCAAGAATCTACTCTAATTTTATAAGTATTCTAAGATAGGATTCAGAACTCTCAAGATTTAGGCATTTAGTTTTGCAAGCATTAAAATTAATCGGTTAACCATACGTAAACACTCTGATTAACTACATGTTAATCTAGGACAGCTTGATGAGCCGTTGTCATATGTTTCAAGCTTACTTGGGGAAAAGACGCTCTAGAATTTTACGTCAGCCCCGTCATGCAATAAAGTATCAAATTAATTAAAACATTTGGATCAATTTACGAATTCAGATTACATCGTAAAAATCCAACATGAGGACACCCAATCCTTCAAGCTGGAGTATACACTTTATGAGCATTATGAAATGTGATAAATACTAAATAGCAAAATCTAGTGTCATTTAGGAAAATTTAATAACAAAATCTATTGTCATTCAGGAAAAATCATATAGCGTGCTAGTAAAATTACCTTACCACTGCATCTTGCCACCAAAGTCATAATACTTATTAAGTATTATTTACCATTCATGGTCATATTGACCATGCTACTTAACGAAAATCATTACTCAATTGTATTACCAGATGACAACTCTATCCAGAATTCAAAATTGCTTCCCATATAAAAAGACATACTATTAATGGATCATTTAAACTTATTAAAGATTCATGTCGAAATAATGGCAATATACTACATGTTCCTGATGTATATTATTGAGAATCCAATCATAAATCCAGAGATAGACTCACCACACTGACAAATTAAATTCATCTGACCCAAATATTTGTTATCTTTCCAACCAAAGATTTTTACGAATTTATTGGAAATAATTAGATATTATATCAACATAGAACCTACCCTCTTTTGAGTCTATATATACCAAAGATATTTCACTTGAAAGATATCACTCAAAACACTAAACATGCCTCGCCAAAAAACCAAACACACACAAATTCCAAGTGAGAGGGTCAGAAAATCAACTTTTAAAAGAAGGCTTGAGAGTGTGTTTAAAAAAGGAAACGAGCTGTCAATCTTGTGTGGCGTAGAGGTAGCCATGATCGTACAAGATCACGAGGAGGGTCGCACAACACTGTGGCCCACCCAGGATAAGGTTATGAGCGGGGTCATGAAATACTCGACCTTTCCTGAACGGGAAAGACTCAAGAAAATGGTGTTGCACGAAAAGTTCTTGATGAACAAACTGCAAGATATGACTGACAAGTTATCAAAGCTTCAAAAGACGTATGAAGAAAGAGAAATGGGGTTCATCATGAATCAACTCATTGATGGGACCCCCATTTGATGAACTTGATCAAAGGCAGCTCAATGGTTTGTTCGGTTTTATTGATGAAAATCTGAAAAAGCTTCAAAACAGGATTGATGGACCTGACGCGGGCAGGGTCAAGTATTGAAGAGAGATAATTCACATCTTTGTCACCCCATGCCAATGGCAAAAATTGCAAGAATAGGTCAAGAAAATGGTGCAACTTCCACAAGGCCAACATTGGTGGAAGATATGAACGAAGACAAATGGTTTGGAGGTAATACAATGTCTAGTATTCAACACAATCTTGGTTTCTACAAAGGAATTGATGAATCGAGTGAAGTTGTGAGGTCGTTCAATGAAGAAAATCACGGTGAAATTCGCGATGGTTTTGGTAACGTGTGGCCCACGATTTTCTATCCCTGAGATGGAACAATACTTTCCAAGTGCCTTACAAAGATTGCTTACCCACAACCTTCCAAAAGAAGCAGAACAAACCAGGCATTCTGCCATCGAAATTTAGAAACTAGTCTTTTATGATTTTCTCTCTTAAATATCCATGTACGGTTTTTATGTGATTCAATCAAATTAATACATTTTACATGCATTTAACATTGATGGATCTATATAGTCGCTTTTCTGTACCGTAAGGTAATATTCATGTACAAGGCTTAGCAAGCAAAAAAAAAAAAAAAATTGATGTGCATTAATGGGGAGTTACCAAAATACACATGCATGTTTGTTTGTGAAACTCAGATTTTAGATTCGATGAGGATTTCTCAAATGGGGTTCAAGAACACTGCAGCAAAATTCATCAATAAATGCATTTACGACAGCAAAACGAACAATTGATAAAACATCAAGATTTCTATGAGGAGTTAATATAAATTATAAATTGAACTTTGGGGTTGGTGAAAAGAATTATCACATACCAGGATCATCAAAAAAGCATCCAATTCCAGTAGCAGAAACCCCAACAGCATGTGCTTCCAGATAGAGAACTTGGCCAAGCACTCCAGTTTCCCAAAAAAGACGTGGATACATCCAAGCACCACTTTGTTGCAAAGTGGGCTCAAGACGAGCCACCATACCAAGGCTGAAGCAACCATCACTAGCAATTTCCTATAGGATGATGGTAAAGTTTGTTAAATCCCAGAATTATTGAGTTCCCATAAATTTTTAAAACACTATAGTTAGAAAAACTTTAGCACACTAAATTATATCAGAGGATAGTAGTAACGTAGTATTCGGTCATTAAGGAGTTATGAACTTACAACTGTCATATAGATAGTAATACCATATTATAAGCTCGATCAAAATTAACCACCCAACACATAGCTACTACTTAATAACTTGGGCAAGTAAACTGTTACAATAATTTGATGCTTCACGATTTTCATCAAAATTTGGAAATTAAAGTCGCCATATATAGTAGCTACCTTTAGTATTATAAGCAACCTAAATGAGTGTGCCTCAACAACCAAAGTCTTAGGCCAAACGGATGCTGTATAAGGACTTTGTAGCTATATTTTGAGTTCAAGAGACAACTAACTAATTAACTACATAACTTTCAACCTCTCGCGAAATAAGTAGCATATAAACACTTTAAAATTGGAATATTTCAAGATATAGCAAGTGTGCATACCTGATTGCAGGAAAGCTGTTCCGAGAGTTCTTGATAATCTCCTTGTACGAGTTCATATAGGGGGAAGATCCTCTGGGCAGCCATCGGGCTTCACCCACTTAAATTCCAATCTTGTATCCCTCCTAATCTCTTCAAAATGGTCCTCATTCCTCACCAAGAAATACAATCCATTTGGCAAACCCACAACCCTATGAACAAAAAGAAGAGCATGAACCTCGCTATCCCAAGGCAAGGCTCGAAAGGGCAATGATGACTGCTTCCCATGCTTCATTCCAGAACCTGAAGGCATACAATGTAACAAAACCTGATAGAATGTTTCTCTAGACATCGTGGTAACACCATCCATATCAACCGCACTCCTACGTTTCCTCACCACCTAGCTTAGACTAAACCCCTTATAAGAACTATTGCTAATCATTCCACTACTCCTAAAAGGCTCAGGAATCAATTCTTTTGTTGTCTTCAATGGTTTCTTCACAGCCTCCGCCGTTCTATAGATGATATCCCAGCATAAATGCTCTTTACTAAGCACATTAAGCCTTCCCCTTCCACTCAGGATTCAAAATTCTAACAAGGACATTCTCAGCTTCTCATAATCAACTTCGAATTCACCTACACCATTGGGGAAAACCAACAACACACAATCAGGATGCTCAAATTCAATCTCGGGCATTTTCCCCCTTACCGGTCTACTCGAATACTAAATTTCGGAAAAGTCCCCAATCCCATTAATTTCTCCAACTCTTCATACCCAAACCCATCTAAAACCCTAACATCCCACCCAAGCCCAGCGGCAGCCATTGAAACCGCCGCGATCGCATGCCCTACATCGTGATTACAGTACCTAAAAGCCCTCTCACCGTACTTCCACGCTTCCCGCCAAAAAATCGACGAAATCCCAATCATAAATGAACCCTCAGGGAAAAAAACCCGCGAAAAAATCAGACGGAATTCGAGACCTAACCTCCAAAGCGTGCTCTTTCGGCGCGTAATGCGCGGCGAAGGAGTGTTCGGAGAGGGAATCAACGGGCGGCGAGATGATGTAAGCTTCCGTGGGGTGCAAATTGCCGCTGCTAGGGTTTACGCGGAGCGACCACGTGGAAAACCCAGGCGGATAGCGCGAGGGAATTGTGAAAGAACTGAGAAATGGTGGATTTGGAGATGGGTTTCGGCGACGGCAGATCAGTGAAAAGGGAGGAGTAGGGAGGGGTATTTGAGTCATTTCCGTCGGGGTGGAGGAGAGGGAGGAGCGGGGCGGCGAGGTAGCGGCGGAAGGGGTTGGGCTGGTTGGCCCAGTCGAGGCCGTGCGGGCCACGTGCGTATTTGGTGAAGGAGTGTTTGATTTGGTTATGGTATTCCAAAACTTGGGTTAGGAGCTCTTGTTTGTCTGCCATGGCGGTTTCTGGTGAGGAGGTGGACATGCAGAGAAAAGGCACAATCTTCGTCGATGGAAGCCGGAAATATGGGAGGGGGAGAGAGAATGGGAATCGGTGATGATGTAGATGCATTGTGGCCTTTTGATTTTTCGGTTATTAACGAATCTGCTACTGCTATTGAAGATTTCAGAAGTTAATGGAATATTCCCAAATCCCAGATTTCTTCAATTTGAGAGGTTTATGGAATCTTCGTTCCCCGCTTTCTTAATTGAAGATCAATCTTTTTCTCCCCATAATTTTGGGAATTCACAGTTACTACTCTTCGCACGAGTTATGATTTTATTTTAATTGGACATTTTGGTCATTGTTTTTATAATCGAACCGGCGATCAAACCGATCTCACAGATTTGGTTTCGCTCAATCTTTTTGGATCGATTGAATCTATTTGTCCGTGCAACCGTTAAATTAATTTATGATATTTAACTTTTTATGTTTTGTATGTTACATTAAAAAAATAAATATTTGTTCATAAAAATTAAAATTATACAAATTTATGACTTATAAGTCTTATATTGAAATAAATACAATAGAGTTTGGAGACCAGAGATGATGTTGTCGTGGATAAATTTTACACAATATGTGACGGCTGTAAAGAGAATAAATGAAATTGATGATTTGAGAATGAATTTATGAGAGAGAAAATGATATTGAGATCAAAATAATAACATTATACATAGATATTTAGAAAAAAATAATAAAAAGATCAAGAAAAATAATTTAATAAATAATATAAATAATAAAACAGGATTAACCGTTTTTAATGAGTAATTGGACCAGCGACATGAGCTGTTCAAGGTTCAACCGGTTCAACCGGGCGGTTCAACTGGTTTTTAAAAACACTAATTTTGGTTGTATGTATAATTTTATAAAAAAAATGTATATATTCAATTTTTTAGGCATACTTGCGTGAGACGGTCGAACGGTGAGACGGAACATAATTTAACCATTGATTGTTTAAGACTATAAAAAATAGGTGTTAATTTGTATTAAATTGTACCGCCTTTCATGCATGAGACCGTCTCACACTATTTTTTGTCTCAATATTTATGGATTAAAAGTAAATTATACCGAAATTATTAAGATAAAAATTCATATGAGACGGTCTCATGTATAAAGCAGGGTACAACTTAGTACAAATTACATTCACTCCCCCCTTAAAGTTCCAATGCTCAATTTATATTTCGTATCACTGTGAGACCTCATGCAAGTGTGCCTCGAATATTAAAATATAATTTTGTGATTCACACGTAATTTAACGGCTTACGCGAAGAGTCAAGAGTCCTAGGGATGGCAACGGGGCGGGTTTGGGTAAACCCGTAACCTGCCCCGCCATATTTTTTGTCAACCCGTAACCCGCCCCGCCCCGCCGAATTTTTTAACTCGCCCCGCCCACGATCCCGACGGGTTTAACCCGCCTAGCATGTCCAATTTCATTTTTTTCTACATTTTTTAATTCATACTCTTAACTTCATATATATCATTCCTAAAAAATAACACATTAACTATAATCTTTCAAATTATAACAAACAAAATACCTAATTTTTTAATCAATCTTACATCATAGAGAACACAACATTCAAAAGGTTTAATCAGTCCCACATCAAATAGGATTATTTATCAGTCCCACATCAAAGAGAATTATTTAATGGGGTAGTCACTAAATTAGCTCTAGTTCCTTCTTCAGATTCTATCTATTTTAAAAAAGATAGATATGTTAGTATTTCAGAAAAATAAATAAAGATGAAAATAAATAAATAAGCAGAAAAATAATTTATCTCTACCTCCAATTCATACAATTATTTTGCACTCCTCCAATTCATACAATTAATACTTGAATCTGTATTATTTGGGTGAATTTGAATTTTGTTCTCAATTATGTACATTATATATCTACTCATTCTAATTTCTTCTCAATCTAAACTAAAGCACTTATTCGATATAAGAAGCTGATAAAGCAAAGAAAGAAATAATTCAAACAATTCACAAAGAAACCCTAGATCACTAGATACATAATATATTTAATTTAATAAAATTTATGTAATTAATATATATTTATACATGTAAGATTCGAATTGAGTTTGCCTTACCATAACCCGCCTCAAGATCCGCAAAAAAACTTCGTTTGACAGAGTTTTAACCCACCCCATTAAGGACGGATTCTTGCTGGGTCCGGGTTTTAACCCGCCCAGTTGCCATCCCTATGACTTAGATTTCGAATCAATCAAATTGCTTTTAATTGATTGGGTTATAACTTGTTGAACCTGCAAGATATTCCATATAGGTATTGTTTGATCGTCAAACTTGGCCAAGAATAAAAAAATTAGTTTTGAACTTAAATTATAATTGGGCGAAATTAAATAACAAAATTGGGCCAAAAAAAATTCCCATTTTACGTATGGGCAGGAATTGCCAAATCAGGACACGATGTAAATCACATGACACCGAATTGGGCTTGTAAAACAAGAAAATCCAACGGTTCGTTTGCAGAGGCTGTCAGCTTTCCTCCTCCAAATTAGTTATATAAGCAATTTAGGATGCTCACATGAATTTAAATTTGACTCCAAAACATTTTATTTATTTATGTGTATTTTTAAACATTAAATAATGATAAATTTTATATACAACGATAATAATTTATATGCAAAATAATTTAGATTTCGGTCGGTAAAATCTTTTTCTTCTATTTTCTAGATAAAAGACAGTGCACTTTATCCCGGATTTAGATCCCACTTTAATTGGATGAACTACCTAATCACCTTTAAATGTTGGTTAGATTACGTGTTATGCTGATGCAGATCCTACTCTTGCTTTTGGAGTGGGATAATCTCATTGCAATAAAAATAATGTATTTAGCTAAACAATTTGTAGCTTTATTAATGTAGGGTTAGTTTTTCTTTATTCAAAATTCCAATTTAAAATAATTAAATAATTAATATATGATTCATTATCATTAGAGATAATATGTACTCCTAATAAATAAATAATTACCTCAGGTTAGATTGATTACATTAATAATTTATAAACAAAATGAACATTGTAGATGAATGAAATAGAAATGAAATTTTTATCAGAAGATTATGTTTGAATTTTGTTTCGATAAAGGGATGTTCTGATTCAAGATTTATAGATTTATCGGCTTCACACCCAAGTTTTGGAATTCACAACCCCGCATCATCAGAAAAGGAAAAAACAGCTGTAAAAATTCTCCTTCCATTTTTACTTTAATCCTTTATTTAATCCTCAGACTAGCGCCACACGAAAAGGAACTTTCTTGATTAATCACTTATCCATCAAGATTGCACACACAACACGCACTACTACTCCTCCATTTTCATCGCCTTCTCTCATTCGGGTAAAATTTCATTTCTCAAGTACTCTCTGTTCTTGATTATCACGATTTGTGTGTATGTAATATTTCACTTTCTTGAGCGTTTTCGTTGACTTCATGCCCGTGTTTTCGTTTTTTCCGACTGGATTATTCACTTTTTTTTCACATCAGTTTAAGTCGATTGTGGAAAGAAATCAGCGGGTAAGATTAGTTAGATAGCAAAAAAGAAGTGATTTTGTTTAAGTTTTGTACTGTGTTTTAAATTTTCATGCTCATGTTCTTTTGGACTAATCAAGAAACCTTGTAAATTTGATTCAAGAATTATCTTTTTACCATTGGGGGATAATGAGGAAATTCACTGCAATTTTAGAATGGAAATAGGCTAGGTGAGAATTATCACTTGGATGAAATATTCATCGATGTAATTAAGATACACATGTGATTATAGCCTTAATAAAAACATTTTTGCAGGCATATGCTTTGTCTGATCCCATAGATATAGATAGACCAAGCTGTTTTTTCATCTGCATTGGGCAAAAAATCTTGAATTCTAGAATCAGAAAGAATGAAGAACACTGGAAAGATGGGAATCCATTACTTGCAGAGGCTGAGTGCTGCAAATGTTCCAAAGGAGTTGATTGAGAAAGGTCAAAATCGTGTTATTGAGGCATCACTGACACTTATCCGTGAGAGAGCAAAGCTTAAGGTAGTTATTTATTTTCTTTCATATTTTATCTATCCTCTTGTATTTCATATTTAACTCAATCTGTTACCATATCAATTGGAATTGATAGAATTCTGATTAGACATGTCACAAAGGCTTTACTTTGGAGTTCACTATGAGTACCCTATCCTACACTCACTCTCTAAATATAAGAATTTGCATGTCGCTTCTCTAGATAAGAATAGTGCGATAAATTAATTACTTTCAAAATGAAGTCATTTCTGCAAAATATGGCTATATGTGCTTTCCTCTCAAATTGGAATTAGTATGAGAAAAATATAAAAAGGATAAATTTGTGGAAGCATAATACGGTTGGAGTTGATGTTAGATCATCAAACAATTATGTTGTATGACTGGACTTTGGCCTAAAGCGGCTGGAATAAATTCTGTATCATAGTTTCTTGCAGGATCTTTATCTTCGTTTCTGTCTGAATTTGATTTCTGGTATTATTTACTCTATAAAAGGGGGAACTATTACGAGCTTTGGGAGGCGTAGTGGCCTCAACATCTCTTATTGGAGTTCCTTTAGGACACAACTCCTCGTTTCTGCAGGGGCCCGCTTTTGCACCTCCTCATATAAGAGAGGCCATGTGGTGTGGGAGCACAAATTCCACCACTGAAGAAGGTAACCGTCTGCATTCATCGGTCATGCTTAATAGTATATTTTTACAAGAAACTTGTTTCTTTGATGGTGGCATTCTTGTGCCTAAACTTGAGTATGGCTCTGTCACTTTCTATATTTATATGAATCTATGATGTAATTATAATAAGAAACATGATTTCAATGGTCATAGAAAGTTTAGTGTTTTTGCTTCTTGCTGCACCCCATATAAACAGACACACATCAGAGGAGCATCATTTATCACTAACACGGATTTACACTATATAAAACTCTTAGATACCTCTTAATTGATGGTTCTGGATTGGTCAAAAGAAAATCCTATACCAAATAAGCATTAACATTCATAATTAACAAAGCAAGGAGTTTGGCCAACTTTGACAACCTCAGAGTGTTATAGCTGCATTTTAGTTTTATCGGGCAATTACAATGACACCATTCTTACATAAATATGTTTGTCCTGTGTTATTTTCTTTTGTTGTTTAGCAGGGCACGTTCTTTTTCTTAACAATCTTGACATTATGCAGGTAAAGACCTTAGTGATCCACGGGTCCTAACTGATGTTGGTGATGTACCAATTGAGGAATTACGAGATTGTGGAGTAGATGATGATAGTTTAATGAATATCATAAGCCAGTCTGTGAAACTAGTGATGGATGAAGTAAGCTTCAATTTTGAAAGGCATCCATATACTTAAGGATCTCTTTCCTCTCTCTCTCACTCATGTTATGTATATAATTATTTGTTCAATTCTTTGTAGGAACCGCTATGGCCTTTGGTGCTAGGTGGGGACCACTCCATTTCATATCCAAAGAAGTGAGAGCAATTAATCCCGAGAAGCTTGGAGGACTGTTGATATTCTTCACCTTGATGCCCATCCCGATATCTATCATTCTTTTGAGGGAATAAGTATTCTCATGCATCTTCTTTTGCTAGAATTATGGAGGGTGGCTATGCTCTTGCTATTATTGCAGTAATCTAATCTTATATTGGTTGTTATTTAACTACTTAATGGCAGGATCCAGTGTCCTGTACATAACAATAATTCTCAGACACACGGTCTTGTAACAATGGTTTCTTGCATAAAGTAAGAACAACTTCCAAGTCACAAACTATAGAATCAGTTATATGTAAATTCATGGGTAAGAAAAAGATAGATATATGAAGCTTGCTTGCTCCATGTTAAACATACAAGCAAATCACGTCTTTAACTCAAATGTGTCCTAGAATTAGCATATTTCCAGTCTTTTGAAATTTTAGATTAGCATATGCTCATAATGCTATATGCAGGTTGGGATTAGATCAATCAATAAGGAAGGCCGGAGAGCAAGGAAAAGATTTGGTGTGGAGCAAGATGAAATGCTAACATTTTCAAGGATCGCCACCATTTGGAGAACCTGGTCTCTCTCTCTCTCTCTTGCTGCTTATAGCCTTTAATGCAAACAATATCAATGAATCAAGTGACAATTTATTTTATGAATCCTGATATTTTTTGTATTTCCGGCAGAAACTTGGGGAAGGTGTAAAAGGGGTGTACATTTCAGTGGACGTGGACTGTCTTGATCCAGCCTTTGCTCCAGGGAGTATCTCACATCGAGCCGGGGGCTCTCCTTCCGTGATGTTCTCAATATACTTCACAACCTTAAAGGTGATGTTGTTGGTGCAGATGTGGTTGAGTTCAATCCACAACGAGACACCATTGATGGGATGACAGCCATGGTTGCTGCTAAGCTCGTAAGAGAACTTCGCTGCCAAGATATCAAAATAGATGGATCTTCTATCAACCCCTGCTACTTCCATCATGTATGCTGATGAATCTTGTTTATTGAATACCTTTTTTTTTTTTTTTTTGAAAAAGTGTAGCTTAGAAAGAAAGGGACACAATTCAGCTTTTTAACTCAACACTGCTATGCCTTGTAGCCTTGTTGTTTGTCAAACAGACTTTAAGTAAGAAAATAAAATGAAACTTTAGTAGTTTAATTAAGATGTGTGTGCAAAATTGAATGCTGTCAATTCAGGTGTTAATTTTTAGTTAAGTCAAAGCAAGATAGCTATTTTCAGTTTTCATCATACGAGAGAGTTCTCTTTTAGACCTGCTTTCATAGTTTTTGTGAACCATGATGTGATTTTCTGTATTGAATTGCTGATTATATGTTTATAGCATTTGATATGAGGAAAACCAAACCATTGACTTTTCCGAGTAAATTGATCACTTGGTAACAATTTCAAAGGAAGACGGCTGCACTTTCAGTTCATGACTTCGGACTTACGCTAAACCATGGCTCGGCGGGTGAACCGAACCATTAAGGACGATTCTGCCCTCTTTTTGAAGTCGGCTCACTTCGATGCCAAGCGGTGGACTTGCAAGATCTCCTCGCCGGCTCACTTTCGATAACATATCGCGACTTGGCTTTCGAAAGATCCAGAGACTTTATCCGGGGGCTCCTTTAAAATGGCTTTCGTCGGCTTTTGATCGAGCCACCGAGGCTTCATTGCAGAGGTTTATTCTTCCCCGTAATGTGGAAACAAGAAATGGCTTCGCTTGAATGGAGGTCAGCTTGAGCCGAGCCTTGAACAGTGGGATTTTATTTATCCGGTGTGATCAGCGACGAAGCTGGAGCCGATGAATCGCCAGAAAAGACGCCAACCCGCACGATGATTTGCTATCAAGATTTATGAAGAAGAAAAAGAATCATACACGACAAATTCCTCCAACACGTGGCGCCAACTTCATCCTACCGGCAGGGACACGCCGTCGGCCGCTTCTGAAATGGTTCTTCCGGGCCGGTGATACTGAATCCGGCGGGGGAGGCCGAGATTTTACGCGAGATATGCACCGTCCCCGATACTTAAGCCCGGTCTGTGAAACTAGTGATGAATGAAGTAAGCTTCAATTTTGAAAGGCATCCATATACTTAAGGATCTCTTTCTCTCTCTCTTTCGTGTTATGTATATAATTATTTGTTCAATTCTTTGTAGAACCGATTCGCCCTTTGGTGCTAGGTGGGGACCACTCCATTTCATTTCCAATGGTGAGAGCGATTATCCGAGAAGCTTGGAGGACTGTTGATATTCTTCATCTTGATGCCCATCTTGATATCTATCATTCTTTTTTTGAGGGAATAAGTATTCTCACGCATCTTCTATCGCTAGAATTATGGAGGGTGGCTATGCTGCTCATGGGTTATTGCGAATATCTAATCATATATTGGTTGTTATTTAACTACTTAATGGCGGATCCAAAGGTCCCGTACATAACAATAATTCTCGATACACCGCCTTTGTAACAATGGTTTCTTGCATAAAGTAAGTACAACTTCCAAGTCACAAACTATAGAATCGGTTTATATGTAAATTCATGGGTAAGAAAAAAGATAGATATATGAAGTGTTGGTCCCGAATCGAGCAGGTTTGGCGGCGTAAATCTAGAGGGAGGGTGAATAGACTTCAAAACTTTTGTGCGCAGATCAGTGTGATGGCGGTTAGCACGATTAGAAGTCTTGAAATAATCGATTTGATCGATAACTAACTTACTAATCGCCGAAGCGCAGTCGATTCGGTAAATGCTATCGGTTTAACCGATGTGTCGCGGAAGCTACGTTTAACCCCGTGAAAAACCGGTTTTATAAATCGGTTCAAAAAGTCGGTCTTTTCGGTCGGTTGACTAAAGTGTCAAGTCGACGATCGTAAGCTTGATGCTAGTTGATCTTAACTTCGAATATGTATCTTTGCGTTAAAAGTTGTGTCGCGATTGTGTAAACAAATTAATCAAAGCAAGAAAGGCACACAAGATTTATAGTGGTTCTGACAAAACCCGCCCCACGCCCACTCTTCCCCTATCACAAAGGGCACCGACTAAAACCAATCGGACTTAGATTTATGTGTTAGTCCAAACACAAGACACCAACAGATGTTTAAGGAGTTCTCACTCAACCGATCCCGCAGAGATCGTAACTAGAAACCCTAGTCCGAATTTTGCTAAACAACTTAACCTAACTTTGGGTTTGGATAAGATTGTTTTGGTCCAACTATGAAATCTTTTCTAGTGTTTGAGATAAAATTTATCGGTAGATGAAAAGATTTCTATGCTAAGAACTTATGGGATGAACACTATAGAAAAATAATCTTCTTGATCGTGTTCTTCGTGCGAAATCGATAATTGCTTGAGCTTCCGATTGTTCGGTGTTTAGTGTCTTCACTCAAGTGTGATCCCATATTTATAGACCTTGAAATCAAAGAGCCGTTGGAGAGCAATTTGAATTTCGTGCTATATTTGGTAGGTTTTGCGGATTGATGTGGCGTCTTCGAGAATCGGCATGGCCGAAAGCGTGAACTTGTATTTTATAGCCGTTAGAGAGCGGCGATCAAATCCGTGAATTGTCGGGCTCCGATCATACGTGTCTTTGTTCTTATCGTTAACGAGACGACTTTTCAAAGTGTTGTTTTTCCAACTAAGGTTGACATTCTTCTTGTTCGAGATCATCGACGTATGATTAAGTGAAACATCGGTTTTCAAGGTGGTGACTTTGATCGATCCAAGGGTGATCGGTCTACCCGATAAGGTCTTCAGTGCTTGGGTTGACTTAAACGAACTAGCGGACTTCCGGTGATGTAGGTCTTCCGTCCGATCTTCCGGAAGCTCATCCGATCTTCAAGTATTCCTCGAGTTTGAGCCGTGACTTCAAATGAGATATCGACTTGATCGATCGATCCGATCTTCGTTCTTCTCTTTGCATTTCGGTCCGGTTTGATATCACCGCTCTTCATATCTTCAGATTCGACTTATACATATTGAGGTTCCCCTCAATACGCGACCTATCTATTACATCGGTTGTTCTATACAAGAATTATCAACCGGTATTCTATAGAGCAGAATATAAACATCACCACCTAACAGTGTCCGACCGTCCTATTACACGTGTTTTTTCGAACTTTCATCAAAACTATAAATTTCCCAACAATTTTTTTGACGATGAAAACCAAAACACCGGTAAAACCAAACACAGCTTGATAAATATAGAATCGGTAAAAGAAAGCACATAATCGTAAGACAATGAGATTTTTTGTCTTAGGATCGAAAAATAAACTTTTCTCATTAGATATGCCGATTACATGTTACATCGAAAAAGTTTGAATTTAAAAACAAATTGATCCTCGAGACGCCTTCCGATTCTTCACTTTTTCGCTTGTATCCTTCCGCATCTCTCTTTGATCTTGAGGCACGTTGAAAATCCGATATAGTTTCCATTTGACATCATTGTCCGCCGAGGATCGATTATGTGCGTTTTGCTCGGGATGTTAAAATAGAATCTCTGAAATGCCAAATGTCGAAACGAGCCATCCGCGCTTCTTCGAGTAATCCAACGATCATACTCTTGGCGAGATATTTTTACATTGATAAGTTTGACCTCATTTTCCGATACTTGAAAAAATCTGGGTATTTATTTTCTAACCAAATTGAGGAATTCATCATCCGAGATTCTTCTTGGAACAAGATCAAGAACAAAAGCATCCGTAGCTTCCATTCACTTCGATCTTATTCCATTCCTCAAACCTCTTAAAGATGTCGGCGGTTTTGGTATGATCTCATCAATTCTTCATTGGCACCGAGGTTCCGTACATGATTTTCCAAATTCTTTCTTCTTCGCCTCGATCCGAATCTCTTCTTCGATTTTTTCCTCTGTCAATTTATCCGCCTCTTCTTTCTTCTTCACTTTTCCCTGCCTCTTCAAAGAATCTGCTCTTTAGATGCAGTTTCTTAGCCTTCCTTATCTACCAGATCGGGCTACCAGGCTTCTTTGGACTATCTTAGTCCGAGTGGTCGGTACAGATTGTGACGTCCCCCCCTACCAAGCAAAGGCTAACTTTCTTTCCTTTGACTTTTCCATCTTTTCGCCGACTTCGTTAGCAAAAGAGGTCCGGATGGTCTAGTTTTGTCCATAGACTTCAACCCGTCTCAATTAGGTATTCATTGTTACGATCATGTCGGTTGGTTTTCACTGTCCTTCCCCTTTTTGGTTTGATCAAAAAGAGTCGTGAGTGGGAAGTTAGGGATCCAAAATCGACCGATATTGCCCGCTTGAGATCTCGCAAATGATAAACACGAACTTGAGCAGTTAGATGTTGAACCTTCGAGATCGGCTTCGGTCTTGACAGATTCCACGGCAAGAAAGAGTGTAAAATTAGTTTGTCAAGTTTCTCTTCACAATTCTAAATTTTTCGAAAGCATCGAAAAAAAACTTGTTGTTGATCCACACGAATCGACTTGTCATCAACTCGATTGTATAAGTTCGGCAGACACGGTGGTCACAGTTTGGGAACCGATCTTTGATTGCCTCTATCCGGGAAATAGCCAATTCCCTTTGATCTGTTATTTTTTGAGGCCAATCTGCCTCGATCGGTATCACTCCCTCAACTTTTTCTTTCGAGATCTTTGAGACAAGATCGATCTCCGAAGTTGATCAATGATGTGAGATGTTGGAATGTTTTTGCGTCACGGATCTCTTTCGGTTGTTTGCGCCTCCAGGTGGTTGGTCAAGAATGCGAAGACAGTTCACTATCATCGGGCGGCTCCTCTCTGATCCTTCATTGTAGCATCTGTTTGAGGCTTCTTCGGCGATCTCAAGTTCTCCTTTGTTCAGCAACCCCGGTTCGCGTGGATCGAAGCTTTGATAGATTCAAAGAGCTTATCTCACCGGGTGATCCCACTTTTAGCAGATTTCCTCATATCGAAATCAAAATCAAGAAACTCATCAAGACCGCCCATCTGCTCAATAATCATTATAAAAATCGAGAAACTTTTTAATCGAAGATCTCTCAGCGTGAGGATCTCCATAACTTCCTCTAATAACGGGGATGGGCGACCCGGCCTGGATACATCTCATCAATTTCTCGCTCGATTTGCATTCCCGACCATTTTCCCCCGTGATGGTCTTTGATGATCTGTGACTTCGAGAATTGTCACGTCAGATTCGCGTTGATGAGATGTGGAGAGTTTAAGTGATGCTTGAGTAAGCGGAAGTTAATTCATTGGCCTCGACCTGCGAGGTTCTCACGCAGACAGAGTGCGCTACCGTTCCACAAAACTTTCCGTTTTCATAGCGGGTTGATGTAGTTTCGTTCGCGGCGGCAGGAGAAGAAGGAGAAACATGCTTTCGGCGGCCGATAGTCGGCGGTGAATCAACTTCGAGTTGGAGGAGAAGAAGATCGCTGGTCTCGTCTTCTTCCGAGAATGTTACGGCGAGCTCGGCTTGAAGCGTCTTCGATTTTTCACGATATTTGTGGCGATCAGCCGATCCGGGCGCTCATTTCTTCATCCGGACTTCATCTTCAAGAAATAGAGTCATGGGGGCCGCTTTTCCCAGGCCTTCACGGGCTCTTTTCCCTTTTCACCAAGGGTATCCGTGAAGACGAGGTCGCTTCCCTTCTTTCCGCCTTCCGCCTTTTGGGGTGGGCCGTGACGTAATCGTCTGGTGGCCCAAATATGGCCGAAGTGGTGGAAAGGAAAAGCCTTGTAGGACTTCACCCATTCTCGTCCCATTTGGCATTTCGCATTTTGTCCTTTAGGATAACCGCGAACCTTTGTTGAGATTGGGTCGATCCTCTCTTCGATAGACTCGCCTTTCATTCATTAACTCTAAATTTCTCATGTTCTTGGAGTAGAATGACGCTTTAGAAACCCACGCCATTGATGTTCTTGGCCTCATCAATTATTGCGGCCATGTTTGTGCAGTTTGACCGATGTTAAACCATCTCACGAACGAAACTACCATGATTGTTTTTGACAAAATGTCAAACAACAATCAGATTTCCTTCTTGAGCATTGGTCCGACAAAACCCGCCATGTCGATGTTTGTCGTCTCTCAAGAGTTCGTTCGATCAAATTTCATCTTCATTCTCCCTCAGAGTGAAGGTGGCGAGATTCGCCCTTTTCGCAAGCCGAATGCATTTGAAGTTATGTCCTCATTCGCTCGGTCGATCTCTTCTCCGCTGACCGACGAAAAGTAATTCATCTCCTGAGCGCTCAGATTCACCCTTAAATTCCTTAGAATTGAAAAGTTTATCTTCGCATCACCGATTGCAGCAGTGAGCAATAATATTTCTCAAGACCTCCTTTCTTCGAATTTGCTCAACTTCCATTGATTCCTGGGATCCGCTTGTAACACCAAATCTGCATTTAACTTGTCATCGACAATCCTAAATGCCATTCCAAGATAATTGCACATTATTTTTCTTATTCCGCGAGAGGCCATCTACAATAAGATAGACTCGATTAAAGTTGTGCATAGTCATAGAGATATCATATATCGATTATCGACCTATACACGAAGCCTAAGAATCGATAAACACACGCGAAACCAAGAAACAATAAAGCATAACACGAGATATCATCGATTAACAAAATCTTTAAGATCAAAGGATTTTAAGGAAAAAGATTCATCAAATAATCGAAATTACCGATTCGATTTTTTAAAGATAATTTTGAAACTTAAGAACAAAAGACTTTGAATCGCAGAGAAGTAATCTGGAGTTTTCAGAGAATAAATCGCAAGTTTGTGAATAAGAAAACTCTGGTAGGGTTTTTGATGAACCTTATAAAGATGAGGAGGGAAACAAGACAAGATTTGGAAGATCAACCGTTTGAAAAGATTAAACGATCCAGATTAAGCGGTTTTGATCGTATGGTCGGAAAAAGACGTATGAAAACCTTTTGGATTTAAAAAGCGATTTTGTAGCAATTAATACAAAACCCCACGTCCGCATTAAATGATTTGCGGGGAATACGCCACACGCGTAATCGCTGATAAAGAAGGCAAATAAAAACAGATAAGATCCGATAAAAGCAAATAACAAGGGAAAAGAAAAGCATATCTGGTTGACTGATATTGCAATCAGTCAATACCACTTGTAGAAACTTGTAGTTGATTTCACTTGTTGATCTTAGTTTTTAACGCCTAAACCTTATAATTTCCCAACCGTTCTTTTCAACCGATCCGTTTCACTATGCGTCGATTTTCCTTTTTTTCGATCTCTCCTTGATCAGTTGAAGTTCCCCCTTCAACTGATATTCCAGATCTTTCCTTGACTGATATATCTGATTTGTTGAGATATTCAGGCTCAACTGATCTTCCTCATCCGATCGGTTTAGATGTAATCGATTTTGTTGACCTAATCTGATCTTCTCGGATCAAGCCAATTCTTGGGATAAGTTGTTACCGCCAAAACTTAGTCTAGAATAGTAGCCTCTATTCCCTAAGTTGGTAGCGATTTGACATCGCGTAATTATAGTCCGAATCTTTCGATATGTCAATCCGTAAATTTATCCAATTATCGGTCAAGTGATTTCTACATCGGCATCCTTGTGATGCAAATTTCTCTAAAAGACTTTTTGAAATCAAATTTGCATTTGCACCTTCGTTGCCTCTATAAATTGGACCAATGTTTTACACAACATAACCCATTCACCATACTTATCTACTTTGTAAAAATCATGCATTCAGTGAACCCTTATTTCCCGAGACTTCCTTAAACACCTTTTTACCCATTTTTCAATGATTTCAAAACTTCTCAAATCAACCCCGTGTTTCCCTTTATCGCAAGTTTTTCGACATCATCAAAGATTTCACATACAATTGTTGCTAAGCTTCTACCACCAAGGTGGCGGCTCTGGCTTGTCGCAAATCGGTAAGACACTTCTCCTAACCGTATGCGCCCTTGTGTGTCTATCGAGATGATTTTAACACGATCAACAGACTTCGGTCGATATAAAACATGAGTTTGATATACGGTCTTGATCGGAACAAATGATCTTCAGATATCAACTCTATTTTTTCATGCGACACATGTGCCCATAAGGTCTTTGAACCACTTTCTTGGCACACGTGCTCCATTTAACACCGGAGAGCCCATTGACTTTAGGTCTGGGGCTCGCGGCTTAAAATCTATCAACGCCGCTCTCGCTCCACCGGGTTTTAAACCCGACTTTCAACAGGAGATTATTTCAAAAGCCTCTCTCACCCTTTGTTAAGTGGGGGAAAATGAGGCGTGAGATCTTAAAATCTCTCTCTTCCCCTTCACTTCTAGGGTTAGGATGAGGTTTAGGGTTATAAGTTTAGGGTTTTTGGTTATGACTTATGTCTTGACCTCCCGTCCTTTGTCTTGTAACTTGTAATGTAACCCGACCTTGGTCTTTATCAATGAAAAGTTCTATTATTCCATTGTTGTGTAAATTCTCTGCTTTCTTACGCGATTGTAGGCTATAATCTGTGAATCTTGCTTGTTGAATATCGAACTTTATCGACTTACAAAGATGTAAAATAACCAAACCGATTTAATCGATAATCCTTTAAACCGAAGCGTTTCTTTAATCGATAAACCTTAACTCGATCGGTTTTTTTACCGATGACTTGTAATCGATCGATTTCTCATATCGCCTCGATCGATGGTTCTTATCGGTTGAGATACCAAACTCAATCGATTCCACTTAACTTTGGTTAGTCTCTTAACCACCGGGTTACGAGAATAATCCATCAAGCATTTTAGGTGCTTTTTCTCCAAGATCCGTAAGCCTCTAGCTTCATTCGATAATTCTCCGAATCGATCTCAAATTGGCTCTTGGTTAGAATATCGACTTTTCGTATATCGCATTTGAATCTTTTCCATTCGATATTCTTCTTTCAACATGATCTCTTATAAAATGGTGTCCGACATCCACATGCTTGCATCTTGTATGTAGAACGAGATTCTCGAGTGATTGCAATAAGACTATTATCGGGCACGTAATATAGGTACATTCTTAGCTACAATGTTATAATCCTCACCAGCGACTAAGCCGCCAGAGCGCTTGGGAGCAACAACTTCCTGCAGCCCATATATTCTCGCTTCAAGAAGAGATGTCGCAATCGATGTCTCGCTTTTTGAAACCACGAGATCGGTTTTACTTCCTAAAAATCCGACATGTTCCCGAGGTTGATTTTTTCATCGATCTTGCAACCTCCATAATCGTAATCGAATACCCACTAAGCTCTAGATTATCATCGATGGGTAAAATAAACCAAGGTTTATGTCCCCCCTTCAGATACTTAAGAATCCGCTAGTCATTTTTTAGGTGGCTTATCATCGATTTGTCCGGAATCCGCACATACACCTACTACAAAGGTTATATCCGTCTGGCGGGCGGTGTATAAGAGAGATCCAACGAGAGCCCTATATTCTTTCTCGATTTGTTTTCTCGACCATCCTCATCCGGATAGGAATTTTGGCTTCCTTGCAATTTTGAACTCCAAACTTAGCCAATAAATTCCTCGTGTACTTTGCTTTCGTGATGAATATCCTTCGTGACTTTGCTTCACCCGAGACCCGTAAAGTAATTCATCCGTCCCATCATGGACATCTCGAACTTCCTCAGATCGGTTTTTTCAATCTTTCACATAGACTCTTGTTGGGAGATCCGAAGATGATGTCGCCCACGAGATCCGAACCATCGTAATATCTTTTACATCTTCTATTCTCGGTAAGGTTCTCGTCCCATCGCTTTTTAGTGAACCCATCGTCGATCAAGAACTCGGTAGAAGTATCATACCAAGCTCGGCGAGTTTGTTTTCGTGCCATAAAGAGTTTTTTCTTAAATCGGTACACCGGTTGCCGCTTTTTTTCAAAGCCCGGAGGTTGTTCGACATAAACCTCCTCCGCTAGTACCCCGCTTAAGAATGCACTTTTTACGTCCATCCGATACACAAATGAACCCTCTCAGGGAAGATATGCCGTAAATGACCCGAATGCCTTCTAAAGCGCCGATCGGTGCAAAGGTCTCATCATAATCAATTCTTCCGATTGTGAATACCCCTTAGCAAATGTTTTTCTTTTATTCCCCGGTTATAACATTTTTTCTCATCTCTTGTTTTGAAAACCCACTTCGTGCCAATTACGCTTGATGACTTGTCCGTCCACCGCCTCCCAAACTTGATTTCTCTCGAACTGCTCCAGCCTCCTCGCATGGCTAGAATCCAAATTAAGGCGTCTTGTAGAGCTTCCTCTATTGTTGTTGGTTCCTTCATAGACAAATAACAAAGAATACACGGCACTTTCACCAACTGATGTCTAGTTTTAACTTTATCGATGGGTCTCCGATGATCGATCACTTGGATGATCGGTTATCCGTGTCCTTCGCTCGATTTGCATCGGCTTGGAGAACATCATCCATTTCTCGATAAAGATTCATTACTACGACCGGGAGTGGTGCATAATTATGATCCACTTGATAAGAACATGTCTCGGTGATGTTGGGCTCATCATGTGTCGATGTCCGTTCGTGGGAACTTCAGTGTTCCCCCCGAACCGGATGGTTCGATTGATCTTATCTCACCAGACGAACTTTCACCAAACGGTTTTTTAGTACCTTGGATCTGAATGATCCGGTGAATCATCTAGATCCGGAATGTATCTTTCGCTACGATTTCCGATCCTTTTTCCTTGATCGTTAGGCGATCCATTTTCCGAAAGCATCAGTAATGGTTGATCGTACATCTTCTTTCGGCGCAGATTTCTCTTGTTCGTAAGATGCTTCATCAAAGACTACATGGGGTGTTTAACCCCACAACTAGGGTTAAATCTGCCTTGTAAATCCCGAAAGCCTTGCTAGATGAGGAATATCCTAAGAATATACCCTCATCCGACTTGGCCTCAAAAAGTCTTCAACCCGACTCTTCCCATTGTTGTGTAGATGAAACACTTACACCCAAAAAAATACGAAAGTAAGAAACACGAGGTTTTCTCGCCCTTCCACAAAATAGGGTGTTTTGTAGTGAGCTTTAGTCGGAAGACATCCGTCGTTCCGAGTATGACATGCAAAGTTGATTGCTTCGCCTTAAACGGCTTGGTATTGCATGTTCACTAAAGATCGCCATGGCGAATTTTTTGAGAGTTCTGTTCGCCGCTCGCTACTCCATTCTCGTTGTGGGCCCTTGCGGTGATGTCTCTACGCCAGATACCAAACTTAGAGCAAAAAATCGGAATAAAAGAGTTCAGAATTCTCAGACCTTTATCTCGATCCGATTTTTACTACAATCGACACCCTTCTCATTTTGTAATCTTTTTAGCGGCTTCGGTTATCTTCGTTGTCGCCTCATTCTTCTTATGTAAGAATATAACCCGTAAACTTGGAATACCATCCACGACATTGTGAGTATATTTAAGTCCGCGAGATCGACCGGTGTAATCGGGTCCGAATAGATCCATATGAAGCAATTGCGAAGATTTCTCGACGCTTAGGTCCAGAATTCCTTTGAATAAACTTTGACTGTTTTCCTCCGATACGCAAAGACATATCCGATCCTTTGAAAATACTTCGTTCTAAGTCCTTCCACTAGAGACATCCTCAGTTATCTTATTAAGAGTTTTAAAGTTCGGATGGCTCATTCTTTTCGTGCCAGAGCCAACCGCTACTTTTGGAACTCTTAACAATCGAAAGCATGTTTTTTTGGGCAACGCTCCAATCTATTGTGTAGATCGTCCCTTTCTCAACCAAGTTAGCAAAATCTGTTGAAGTGGCTCGATTCTTGATAGTCGGCATTGATCACCGAGAACTCAACACCAATCCGTTGTCGCAGAATTGTGAAACCGATAATAGGTTGTCTTGGACCTTCGACATCTGAGACTCAGCCATTTGTACATCATCATTCTCTATGGTTAGAATCCTTTGGTATAACCAAAGTTATCATCACCAAAGAGTACACGCGGGCCTTTTCGTTCTATGTAAGAGCCGAGGAGATGTTTGCTTCCAAATATGTGCCTTGAGCATCCACTATCGATGTACTCGTGATAGTTGCTTGCACACCTCCTTTTGTTTGCGCACTCCACGCGATCCTGCAGCCCAAATCGGGCTTTAGGTAAATTCGGATTGGGTCCTCGGGGTTAGGTTTAGTTTTTGGGGATCCATACAAACGAGCACTTCTATTGAGATCGGTTAGATCGAAGGCCCGATTTGTCTCCCATACCTATCAACATAATCATACGCCTTTTATATGCTTTTGATTTGTATGATTATTAGTGTGAACCTTGGATGACTTAGAAAACTTGGGATTTATCTTTTCGTTTGTCTTCTTTTTATCCAAATATGGTTCAAAAAGTCGTGTTCCCCAGATTTCGATTATAGGGGGTAGTACGATCGCTACCATCAAAAGATTCATATCTTTTTGCATAGGTGGTTTTTGCAGTTTTATTCAGGCATGCTTATTAGGCACCGACCTTGATTGGGTCTCGACAGACTTCCTTTTTACAGTTTGTCTTTTTTTCGATTCTCGATCTGTTGATCGTGTTGAGGTCTCTTCGTAAGAACCGGGTTCTTTTGTTGATTCCTCGGTGATGCTTTACCATTGGGGTCCATTTCGCTCTTCTTTCGGTTGAACACCGCCTTTACCCTTTCAACCAACCGGTCCTTTTCCCTTATTAGATACATGTTTGGCTTTTGGTGTATCTTTGTCAGAAACTCGTCTGATTACACATTTTTGAGATGAATCAGCCTGGGCTTTTGAGGATGTGGAAGGTTTCTCATACCCAAGTCCCTTCTTGTTAATCGTTGTTCGAAAATAGGTGTTCATGTCTTGAACAGTTTTAGATGATTTCGTAAAAACCTCTATTTTCTTACGCAGATTATCCTCAGATGTTTTTAGATTTTCATGCATTCGGAATAGCTCATCAAATTTTGCTTGAAGGATCTTGAAGTCATCAGCTTGCTGTTTGTTAATAGCCAGCTGATCTTTGATCTGATTCTCCTGATCAGAAGCTTTAACTTTCAGAATGTTAAATTCCTCGGTTGCCTACGGCGGTTTAGCGGACGGTTCGGAGGCTTTCTTGAGATCATTCTCTTTAGCGTAAGATTATTCACGATTCTCGGCTTGTCATTTTCGGCTTCCACTATAGCGTAAGTAATCTCAACGCGTTGGAGAGATCCCCAGCGATTGCTCGAGTAAAGCTTGCGGTCGATCTCCCGGCGGTGTGCTAATGATAAGCGGTGTAAAGCGAACAAAGCGGGTTTTGGAGGTTACTCGCCAGATTGGTCCTCCCGCCATCGTGGGCGAGATCTCATCATCATCGAAAAAGAATATCGATCTTCATTCTCATAGAAGTCAATGACCTTTCTTGTCGGTAAATCTTCTCTGAGAGTATCCGAATCCTCGGAGGCGAATCTGGTCGTCGATTCGGACGTGTCGCTAACCATGGCTTTTTTACGTCACCATCTGTTGCTCTCTTACATTCTTTTTTTCTTCCTTTCTCTTGGCGTCAGTGCAGGCGTGCTTATATAGTGACACAACTTCTCACCTCTTGATCCACTGACCTTTTCTTCCCGGTGAATCACTCCGTCGTCAGTATGATCTATCGGGTGATTTCCGCTTCGATATGTAATCCCGAGCTTCTTCCATGCGATTGGATATCTCTTCTCTCATCATTTAGATTATCTCTTTTTACTTTCATCTCGTGATCTCTTCGATCATCGAGATCACAGTTCTTTCCTTGGAGATCGCTTGGTGATCTCCCATATCTCTTCCCTCGGTATGTTGATAATCTTTATAGAATCTTCGATACTTACCAAGTTCAATATTTGATTTTTCTAATTTTTCCGGTAAGCGGAAATGATCTGTTACGCGACTTGATGATGTTTCCAATGGGTTCATTGGTCTTTGATTTGTTCTTGGTTGCCTTTAAAAGCAATCGATTTTGAAGTTTGAAGCTTCAAAGAGGCACCTCATCTTCATCGAACTTGTCCTCTTTCAATTAAATCGAACTCGTGAGCTTTAAGGCTCAAGAACAAGCTACTTGGCTTCATTTTTGAAATGTCTTGGCAATCCTTGATTACCGTGACCTTCATGTCCCATTTCTTGGTAAGAGACCTTAAAATTTTGTAGTTGATATCTTTATCGACATCTCTACCAAGTTCTCGGCTTGTTTATTAACATTGTAATCCTTCCATCGAAGTTCGTTGATGGTTTCGTTTAGCGGCAAGATCTTCATTTTTCGAACTTCACCGATTCGCTTGTAAAATATTTATCTTTTATCCGGTCATTTCCTCGATATCTCTCAATTAAAGTATCCCACATTGCTTTCGCAGCTTTTTAGATATTTAATCTTTTCTTGATGACCTTATCCATTGTTTTCATGATAATACGCCTTGCGATAAGATTCAGAGAGTGCAGCAATTTTTTTCCTCTGATCCATCAAGGCCGGACTTTTTCGCACAAGACTTCCCGAGCAAAACCGGATCTCCAACCGCAGGTTGTCGTGATAAATGATGATGGGTCCTCTTTCGATGACTTCCATCATTCTCGCCGCTTATCGAGCCTAGATGATTGGACATATATATGGCCCAACTGCATACTTCATCGATTGAGAACTTCGGCAGATCATGATACATACCGGCGGTGTTATCCATGCCGAAAGTGATTTTGGAAAATGAATGAGTTTTAAGAAGGTTTTTCAAGATCCGCTCAGTTTGACCACAAAGATTCTTCCTCAAGAATCGATGATACACAAAGTCGTTGGTTCTCAGAACCAACCGCTCGATACCACTTCAGAGGTCCCGAACGGGTTTTGCGAGGCGTAAGTTTAAGGGAGGGTGAATAAACTTCAAAACTTTTTGTGCAGATCGGGTGTGATGGCGTTAAGCGCGATCGAGTCGCGAAATGAATCGGTTTGATCGATAATCAACTTACTAATCGCTCGAAACGGTCAGATTCGGTAACTATCGGTTTAAGCGATGTGTGCGCGAAGCTACGTTTAACCCGCGTGAAAAACCGGTTTATAAATCGGTTCCAAAGTCGGTCTTTTCGACGGTTGACTAAAGTGTCAAGTCGATCGATCGTGTTTTGATGCTAATGATCTTAACTTCGTATGTATCTTTGCGTTAAAAGTTGTGTGTGATTGTGTAAACAATTAATCAAAGCGAAGAAGGCACACAAGATTTATAGTGGTTCGACAAACCCGCCTTTATGTCCCACTCTTCCCTATCACAAGGGGCACCGACTAAACCAACTGGACTTAGATTTATGTGTTAGTCCAAACACAGTACACCAACAGATGTTTAAGGAGTTCTCACTCAACCGATCCCGCAGACGTAACTAAAACCCTAGTCTCGAATCTTGCTAAACAACTTAACCTAACTTTGGGTTTGGATAAGATTGTTTTGGTTCCAACTATGAAATCTTTTCTAGTGTTTGAGATAGCCTATCAGCTAGATGAAAAGATTTCTATGCTAAGAACTTATGGGATGAACACTATAGAAAAATAATCTTCTTGATCGTGTTCTTCGTGCGGAAATCTGATAATTGCTTGAGCTTCGATTGTTCAAGTGTTTCCGTGTCTTCACTCGTTGTGATCCCATATTTATAGACCTTGAAATCAAAGAGTTGGAGAGCAATTTGAATTTCGTGCTATATTTGGTAGGTTTGCGGGATTGATGTGACGTCTTGAGAAACGGCATGGCCGAAAAGCGTGAACTTGTATTTTATAGCCGTTAGAGAGAGCGAAGATCAAATCCCAGAATTGTCGGGTCCGATCATACGTGTCTTGTTCTTATTGGTTAACGACGCGACTTTTCGGTGTTGTTTTTCCAACTAAGGTTGACATTCTTCTTGTTCGGATCATCGACGATGATTAGGTGAAACATCGGCACCGGTGAATGACCGATCACCAAGGCGATCACCAAGGCCGATCGATCTACCGATGGAGTCTTCGTGTGCCGGTTGACTTAGCTTCAACTAGCGCATTTGACCGATGTAGGTCTTCCGGTCCGATCATCCGAAGTCATCCGATCTTCAAGTATTCGAGTTTGAGCTTCATGACTTCAAATTTGAGATATCGACTTGATCGATCGACCGATCTTCGTTCTTCTCTTGCATTTCTGGTCTGTCGGATATCAGTTGTTCTTCATATCTTCAGATCTGACTTATACATATTGAGGTTCCCCCTCAATATGTGACCTATCTATTACATCAGTTGTTCTATACAGTAATTATCAACTGATATTCTATAGGAGGTAATATAAACATCAGTCAGCTAACAGGTCTGACTGGTCCTATTACATGTGTTTCTGGAACTTTCATCAAAACTATAAATTTCTCAACATGAAGCTTGCTTGCTCCATGTTAAACATACAAGCAAATCACGTCTTTAACTCAAATGTGTCCTAGAATTAGCATATTTCCAGTCTTTTGGAAATTTTAGATTAGCATATGCTCATAATGCTATATGCAGGTTGGGATTAGATCAATCAATAAGGAAGGCCGGGAGCAAGGGAAAAGATTTGGTGTGGAGCAGTATGAAATGCGAACATTTTCAAGGGATCGCCAGCTACTGGAGAACCTGGTCTCTCTCTCTCTTGCTGCTTACAGCCTTTAATGCAAACAATATCAATGAATCGAGTGACAAATTTATTTTATGAATCCTGATATTTTTTGTATTTCCGGGCAGAAACTTGGGGAAGGTGTAAAAGGGGTGTACATTTCAGTGGACGTGGACTGTCTTGATCCAGCCTTTGCTCCAGGAGTATCTCACATCGAGCCAGGGGGCCTCTCCTTCCGTGATGTTCTCAATATACTTCACAACCTTAAAGGTGATGTTTTTGGTGCAGATGTGGTTGAGTTCAATCCACAACGAGACACTGTTGATGGGATGACAGCCATGGTTGCTGCTAAGCTCGTAAGAGAACTCACTGCCAAGATATCAAAATAGATGGATCTTCTATCAGCCCTGCTACTTCCATCATGTATGCTGATGAATCTTGTTTATTGAATACCCTTTTTTTTTTGGGAAAAAGTGTAGCTTAGAAAGAAAGGGACACAATTCAGCTTTAAGTCAACACTGCTATGCCTTGTAGCCTTGTTGTTTGTCAAACAGACTTTAAGTAAGAAAATAAAATGAAACTTTAGTAGTTTAATTAAGATGTGTGTGCAAAATTGAATGCTGTCAATTCAGGTGTTAATTTTTAGTTAAGTCAAAGCAAGATAGCTATTTTCAGTTTTCATCATACAGAGAGAGTTCTCTTTTAGACCTGCTCATAGTTTTGTGAACCATGATGTGATTTTCTGTATTGAATTGCTGATTATATGTTTATAGCATTTGATATGAGGAAAACCAAACCATTGACTTTCTGAGTAAATTGATCACTTGGTAACAATTTCATAGAACAACAATGGAAAAGTGTTGACTACTATCTGTTAATCTTTTCAGACAAGGAGTTAAGATTTTCTTTTTAATCCAAAAATCTTGAATCCCCTGTAGTATGTAGATTACACTTTTAACCTTGCACAGCCTCTTGCTTTTCTTCATGTTGTCCTATCTCCAGAAAGCTACAAACAACTCATCTTCATCAAGGCAGAGAAACGGGAGTCTCCTTCCCTTCGTCCCGTTTCTCTAACTTGATACACTTAAAGCGGTTGGCACAGGTGATAAACAGCACAAGATCAAAAGCAATCAAAGCAGCAGACAGGAAGAAAAATCTGTCCATATGACCCTGGTTCAAATTGGGAGGTATCCACCCTGGTTTCCCATTCTTTGATGTAAACTTCATAACCAGAGTTAAAACTATTGTGCAGAGATAGCTACCTAAAGCCGACGAAGACATCGACAAACCGAGCCCCAAGCTTTTCAGCCCGTCTGGAATCTGCAAAGCGAAGAACTCCCATTGAGCGACGTAGATGAAAGCTTCCGAAACTCCCACAAGAACATACTGAGGTATTTGCCAACATATACTCAATGAACTCGTTTCTCTTTCGTCCGCATATCTTAGCCTCCATTGCTCCACTAGCCCTGCTACTATCATACCAACAATCGATATCACCATCCCGATTCCTATCCTTTGTAGCTCACTCGGAGTCTTTAGCTTGTTCTTGGTTACTTTGAAATATAATGGCACGATTAGCCTCTCGTAGCAGATGATGAAAGTCGACGTGCTTATGATGTCGAACGCTGTCATGCTAGCTGGGGCTATGTGAAAATTCGATATCTTTGTGTTCATAGCTGCTCCCTGTTCTACAAATAGAGATAGAACTTGTACAAATACTATTGATGCTACAATGGTGCAGAACCATATTGGAAGCAGTCTTAATACACATTTTACTTCCTCTACTTGTGTCACTGTGCAGAGATTCCATGGATTCCTTGTTTGCCCTTTAATGGATAACAGAATCTTGTCTGACAGGGTCATCACTGCTGCTTTGTCAAGACACCTTTCACCAGAGATATTTAACAAGATTAGAGAGAGAAGGATAGACACAGTGAGAGAAATGAACTCAAAGGTATAGCAATAACTTCTACATACTTAGTTTGCACCGTGCAACTGGTGCAATTTTGACCAAAAATCTGACTCATTCACGTAAGAAACTGAAATATAACGAGTATTATTTCATATGAGGAAAAGTATCAGTTCATACAAAAGAAAAGTATTAGTTTGTAGGCTAAACAGTATAAGTACCTTTTCAACTAATACCTTTCATTATATGAACTGATACTTATCATCACATGAACTAATACTTCCCAAAGATGATACATGTAGACTTACTTGAAATCAGCTGTATGTGATATTTTTCGAGCATGTTCCTTTTCATCGTTGCCTGGAACTTCGTAGAGCTCGTCTCCATGGGACGGTACATTGAGCTTAAACTTCTTCACAGAAGCTACAATCACTTGAGAGAATCTGGAAATGGGACTGCTGGAAGGCCTAGTGTGTCTATATCTAGAAGTTCCACCAATTAGGAAAACTAAAGCTAAGAAGCCACAAGAAGTTGAAATCCAAAATGCCAACACCCATTTCCCAATATTTTCTATGTAAACCAAAACAGTTTCTGCAATCAATGAGCCAAGATTCAGAGCCACATAATAGTAGCTAAAAAAAGCACTTTTCGACTTATTTTCCTCTGCATCTTCTTCGTCAAATTGATCTGCTCCCAATGTGGCTAGTGCTGGTTCTATAGCCCCACTTCCCAGAGCTAGCAAGTATATCGAAACGTAGAAGCTTGCAACTTTAGCCGGAGATGGCTCGTTGCATACATTTCCGATCTTCCCACAGCCCTCTGGTTCAAGCATGAATTCTTGAGTTGATAGAGACAATAACACCAGTCCCTATAAAGATGTGAACAAGCTCAACAACTTGAAATGAGAGATGTTGAGAAAATATTTGCAATGTGCACTTTTGAAAATAAGTAAAATAATAAACCAATTTATAGTGGTTTTAAGGTTTATGTAATACTTCTGCATCCATTGTTACATCAACACAGGTGCCAAATCCTTGGCCCCAACAAGAAAAGAGACGAGGTTGTAAGAAGGTGAGAGAGGCGGACTTACGATGACTAAAAGAACTTGAAAAACGACACAAGTTAGGTATCTTCCCAAGTAGGAATCACTGAGAAAAGCACCAAAGAGAGTGCAGATGTTAAGTGTTCCCATCCACGTACTAAACGTGTTTGCTGCATCCGCATTTGATTGTCTTAAAACGGACTTTGCAAATAGCACCATGTTCACTTCTACACCCGTGAATGCAAGAGCAGCAAGCCCTTCGCTTACTGAAAGACGAAAAGAGAGAAAGAAAATGTTACATTGGTGGTTTTTCATGAAATTACGATGTTTTCTTCAAACTAATTTGGTTCAGGGAACCGAGAAACGAGTAGACCTAGCTACATTGATGTAATATAGACGGTATATACATACCAAGAACTAGCAACCCCGCTCTCCATCCGCCTGTTGTTTCTTTCCTTGCTGGTTTTCCATACATATCGATCGTCCCATCTTTTGTGCAGCTTTCCTGCATCGTAGATCAAGCTCAATGAAGATCAAGAACAGAAAACTTTGATTGTTCTTTAAAGCAACTTGTAGGATAAACAATACTTACCATTTTCTCAGACCAAAGTGAGATACAAGTCCTATGTAGCTAGTTACAATAGCTGTGAACAGTTATTTAAGGTGCTGCTACTCTCATATCAGTCCAAGAAAGTTGAAGTAAAACAATATTAATAACAACAGGACTGCTGTTAAAACAATATCAGGGAAAGTGAGATTGCGATAAGGCTCTTTTCCAAAGATACCAATCATTGAAAGTTAGAAGAAAGCCTCCGTTTTGCTAAATTATGTACTTTTATGATCACTTCTTGCATTATTAAAACAGCACTAGGGGCACATTAGGTCCACTTAATTCATACCACACCCCTTTTCTAAATCCTCATTCAAAAAATAAACTTTTTGGAGCATTCATATAGTCAATATACTTAAGTTTGTAAATTGATCATCTTATATATATTCATTTTGTGTAAATTTTTGAGAGATGCACAACAAAAAATTGATGAAAACTGAATAAAATGGAGCCTTCATAATATTTCTTTTTTCAAGGGATTTCTTTACTGCCAATTTTTTTTACAAATTTGAATTCCAATCTTCTTTTTTTTGACAGGATAATTCCAATCTTCTGATAAAACAAAACAATGTGGATTTACACTATTAAGATTGAAAACATACTAAACTATTTAACCACTCCACATTATCCACCTTTTTGTGACCAAATGAAGGTTATTACAGTAAACACAACTACTTTTTATCGACATTTCTTGATAAAAAATCTCAGCCTTTGATCCTGAGCAAGATCGTGGGGACGAACCAGATGAGTTATTGATTGCTAATGATTCATAAAACACAGGCGTAGTAAGGAGAATAATGCTATTTTACATCCCATGTAACAAAAGTACATGTAGACAGAAATTGAGGCACATGTTTTAGTTATGTTGCTTTGAGAGTGAACAGAGAGTGCTAAAACCTTAATCATATCAGAACATCCTGCTTAAGACTAATGAAATCAAATGTACTCAAGAGTACAGGTGACAGCAGGAAGAAGAAAATCATAGCAAATTGACAAAAAAATGCTAAATAAATCATGGTTTCTTTTTTAAAATGTCAACATATACTTATTATGATAGTTTATGATACTTAAAAAATCAAGAAAAACTAGTGCAAATGGTGGGGAGCTGACAAATGGGGTTCATTAATTCTTTTGTCTAGAGATTATATTTCCATCTTGAACTCAAAAGGCATATGTGAAGAAAAGGCAGCTAAAGCAATATTATTGAATTGGTTATTAAATTCAATCTTGTTTGATAAATTCTCCAAAAAAAATCATGTCAATCCTAGAAATTGTTTACAATACAATGAAAACACGATGGATTGAGATTTGAGTCGGTTGTAAAAAATTCAATCTTGTTTGATTTTCTCCAAAAAATCATGCCTATCATGGAAATTGTTATACATAATGTAAATATTATTATCATAATGTTTTGAAAATATGTCATTTTTTTAGGGGAAAATGGATCAAATTTTGGACATTCACAAATTGAAGCATTACTGCATTAGTACCAGAATTTATCTAATAAGACCCCAAACTCTGCTATAATATCTAATTTTCACAGCATGCCAACAAATATTGCACTTTGACCCTTCACTTCAACTCAAAATTCTAACTCACGTAATCTCGGAATAGTCTTTTTACTCATGGCAAAAACCCTGTGGCTCTCTCAAACTCACTGTATATCAACCATGGCGTCATTAGTATCTAATTTGTTTTCCCCCAATTCCCGCCTAACCCTAACTCGGAATCCCTCAATTCACTTATCTCTTAAATCTCTCCAAAAATTACAACGCCACTGCAAATTGAATAGACCCATATCCCCTTTTCTCTGTACTACAACTAGTTTGCCTTCTTCCCGAAAAGCCCAAATTATAAGGGCTTCAGAGCAAGATGAAGAGTTACTTGTTCTTGGTATTGAAACCAGCTGCGACGACACTGCTGCTGCAATAGTAAGTTGTTTAGTGTGTGAGGGTGTCTTTTTGTCAAATTAGCGAGCAAAAGTTTGTGGGTCTTGGTTATTTTTGTGAAGTGAATAATAAAGATTGAATCTTTTTAATATTTGCGTGATGATAGGTTCGAAGCGATGGTGAAATTCTTAGCCAAGTTGTGTCTTCTCAGGTATGCGTAAATGCATTCGCGTGTGATATTGATTTCTAGCATGCGTGATTTGTGGAATTATTTTATTGATTTTTCTTTTTAGGGTGGGGTAGTGGAAACCATGATATTCCTTGGTTGTATTTTGGTCGAATATGTTGGACCCTGTTGTGTTGGCGTGGGTTTCTTTTCCCTTCATTGCATATATACTTTAACTTAATACTTTCTTGAATGATGACTATGATTACTTAGAATTCAGAGCTTCATGTTTGGTTGCCTTTATTACATGCTGGAAGACATTTTTATGTAATATGTGACGTATGAAACTTGTAACCATTACAATATAATCACTTTTTGTAGCTGAATATTAGGTTGTGTTCAATTAAAAGGTGTTAAAAAGTGCAACTGTAATGATCACTGTGTATGATGTGGGTGTTGTTTGATGTTGTCCATGCCCTTATATGCTCCCAGGTTCAGTTTATGTCTTTACTGATATAACATGTTTGTTACTACCCTAAAACTGTCATTATTATGTACTATTGAACTTTTGGCATCACTTTCATTTGGTCCTTCTTGACAAAAAAGAGTTATTGGGGAAAAATGTCGGGCAATTGAGAAAGGATTAGCTAAAGAACTCTTTTGCATTGATTAATCTACCAGGGCATAAAGTGCAGAGGATTATTGGACATTCTGCTTTTGTGATCCCGTGCAAGTAATAATGTTAAAACAAGCATGTTTTAATTTAATGGCCACGTTTTGAAATTCAGTATCCAAGGTCAAGCAATTCAAACTTTAGCCTTGTATATGCGGTTACAGTCAACATATCAATCAATTCCTCAGTGATATTTGAGTGAAACACTAATTACCGCCTTCATAGATCCTAAAAGCTCCCTATGCTCAAAGAATAATTGGTTACCTAAATATTTCAAATGTAAGAAGATAATGGCTAAAAAGTTCAATACAGAATGAGAAAAGTAACCTAATATAGTCCTACACAAGCTGGAAGGGCTTTGACGTTTTCTGATGACTCAAAACTAGCAAATTGCTGATCCTTTGGTTGGAAGAATGCTATATGTATTGTTAGAGCATTATCAAATATGGATTTCTGTCAGTCATTTTGTTGAAATGGTGTCAATTTATGCAGTGGAAAAAAATGCATTTTTGAAGCAGTGAGTTAGAATGGATGGATCGCTATGTTTGTTTATGATATCATATGTCATGCCTTGGACCAGAAGCTTGCAACACAAACTTTTTTCTACCAACCGTTGGCCATTGTTCCTTTGGCATCCTATTTTAAAGCAATCTTATTGTCTTCATCCAAATGGAACAGCATGGGTGTTCGGACATTTTGATGCTTCTTTTTTGGTCTTCTCAATCCTAATTTCAGGATAACTTTAAATACATATTTTTTATCTTGCTTAAATAGTGAAAATTGTGTCACATCTCATGAGTTACCACATAGAAATGTGCTAAAACAGCATATACTACCAAGTGAAAATCAATTATAATAAAGACATCTGCTTATTTCATCCTATTTCACTCCATCAAGGCAGATCTGCTAGTCCGATATGGAGGCGTTGCTCCTAAAATGGCAGAAGAAGCCCATTCACTTGTGATAGATCAGGTACAGACTTTCTGGGTTGGTACCATTATTCTATTTATTTGCTTGATTTGCTTTACGTTCATACTTCCGGTCTTCATGTCAGTAGTTCCAATTTACTTGTAAATTATCTTAGAACTCATACGGAATGACCTTCTTCAAATCCATCGGGTGAATGAAATAACTTGATCTAGCTCATATAAACCATGTTCCTTCTGTTAAGTGATAGTTGCACATCCTATTCTGGTATTCTACCATAGTTATTACTATTAGATCATTCTAGCTACACCCACTCATGTATTCAAAACCTTTTCCCTTTCTTTCTTTCTTTTTTTAAAAGTGGGGGTGGCTGTGGGAGTACAGAAAGTTGTAAAAGTGCCAGTTCCTGTTGTATTTATTGTTCTCTGACCTCTATAAGATACTCTTTGTGTGCAGGTAGTGCAAGAGGCTCTTGATAAAGCTAAAATAAGTGAGGAAGATCTTTCTGCAGTTGCTGTTACAATTGGTCCTGGTTTAAGCCTTTGTCTACGTGGTAATTTTGTTTCCAAGTCTTCTGTTCTCCTTCATCTTTCTTTCACCTCTTCTTCCTTATTTTCCGCCTAGTTCAGGGGAAACTGTTGGGTAGACAGTAAGAGGCACTGTCATTGCACTTATTTTTGTTATACTGTCTTCATGAGTTATTAACGATATTGTCCAGAGAAAAAGCCCTTAACACTGTTTATTGCATTTTGCCTAGTTGGTGTGAGGAAAGCTCGGAAACTTGCTGGTGCTTATGCTTTACCCATTGTTGGTGTCCATCACATGGAAGCGCATGCTTTAGTAGCAAGGTAATAATAATTGTTCCGGAAATAAATTTTTATTTAGCAATAAAGCAGAATAGATCTGTTCATTAACAAACTTTTACTTATCGATTCCAGTTTCAAAATTCATTCTTTGAGTGTATAAGAAAACACCTAGTTCTTCTAAATTTGGAAAGAGAATCTAGAAAAGAATTGAAAAGGTTTAAAGATGCAAGTTAATGTTATATAACAGGCTTTTGACGTTGCTTTCATTTAGGTTAGTGGACAGAGAGTTACAGTTTCCTTTCATGGCTTTACTCATCTCAGGTATGACTGTAACTGCAGTAAAAAGTTTTTCATTTTTAATTTTGTACTCAAATTACTAAATGAGGCAAAAAAAAAAACATATATTATAATCCTCTGAAGTACGTAGGTACTGACTCTAATTGCAGGGAGAGATGAGTGACATTTCATTACATATTTTTCTGGTCACGAATGTTGACATTTATGTTTGACTCGTTCACATAGGAGGGCATAATATTCTTATTCTTGCTCGTGATCTTGGTCATTATATACAACTTGGTACATCGATAGATGATGCAATTGGAGAGGCATATGACAAGACAGCAAAATGGCTTGGTCTTGACTTGAGAAAGAGCGGAGGCCCTGCTGTGGAAGAGCTGGCTCGAGAGGGTGACGAAAAATCTATCCAATTCAAGGTTAGCTATATTCCATTCCGTACTTTAATTGGATTTCTAACATGTGAGCTTAAACTTTAAGAAATTATTGTTTTGATGTTCAATAGGTCCCCATGAAACAGCATAAGGACTGCAATTTCTCATATGCAGGTCTAAAGACTCAAGTCAAGCTGGCAATTGAATCGAAAAATATGTAATATTTCTCTATAAACTGCAATGAAGATTGTAATTTTTTCACCATATTTAATCAGCTAGTTTCAGTGATATCCATATTTACATATATTATCGAATTTGTAGTGATGCTACAATCCCGATTGCTTCAGCTAGTAGTGAAGACAGAAGGGCTCGGGCTGATATTGCTGCCTCTTTTCAGGTAATCTAGTAAACCTTTCCAATACTATCTAAAGTCCTGTTTGGATGATTCACAAATATGCATGACTGCAGCGAGTTGCAGTATTACATTTAGAAGACAAATGTGAACGAGCCATCGCATGGGCATTAAAGATGGAGCCTTCCGTGAAGCATTTGGTTTGTGAAATACAGCAGCATTACTTTTTTGCTCTCATATTTACTATTTCCAGAGTATTTTTGGACTATATAATGTATTGCAGGTAGTCTCTGGAGGTGTTGCGTCGAACCAGTATGTTAGGTCTCGGCTTAATGAAATCGTAGAAAGGAATGGACTTCGACTCGTTTGCCCTCCTCCCAGCCTTTGTACCGACAATGGTAATACAACTCTTTTGAGTATATATAGTTACGAGTGACACTCTTGTACACCTGTTGTATGGTGCAACTGTATGCATCTAATACTTTTCAGTGAAGACAACTAATACTTTTTAGTAAACCAACTAATACCATTTGAAAATACTTGAGCTGTTTTAGTTAGTCTTTAGTTATATACATCTGAAATGACATCATTTTGTTATTGAAATATAGGCGTAATGATCGCTTGGACTGGGATCGAGCATTTCCGTATGGGGAGATACGATCCTCCACCACCTGCATGCGAACCTGATGATTCAGTGGTTCGTCTCTCATTTAGCTACTGTGTAAAACCTTGACTTTTCGATGTCTGAATACTTATTGTTGACATATCAGCTGGATCTGCGACCAAGGTGGCCGTTGGGAGAAGAGTACGCGGAAGGAAGAAGCGAAGCTCGGTCTTTGAAAACAGCCAGGATTCATCCCTCTCTTACCTCTCTCATTCAAGCAGAATTATCTGTTCAGCAACAGATCTAGCCTTCAAGCTTAGGGCTTGGCTTCCATGTATATTTGCTTTGTAACATTCTTTACAACAGATTGATCATAGCGAGATGTGATTATTTTTGAGTATATATATCGTGTCATAGACTCATAGTTCATGTTATCTAAATTTTCCATTTTTAGCTTTAAAAAACCATTTGTTAAGGGCACTTTCAGATCTTGTCAAGAAACAAGATGCGTTGACACGGTATGAAAGGTAACAACAATTGTGTCAACTCTTGGTTTTAATTCCATTGTTATAACTAAGGTAGACTCAAACTATGATATTATGCCTTAAACTCGTTAAATTTTGTCATTTTGTTCCCGTTGAAATATAAAAAACTCTCCCCACTTCAGACTATGAACTGGAACCGTCCTGGTTGGTTTTTCATGATTGTATTGTCAGCAGCTGCAGGGCGACGTTCATTCGCCGGAAATTACATTTTTGGCGATGTTTCATCTTGGACCGATTTCTTGAGTTAGCCTTCATAATTGGATCGATTTCTTTGGGCTTGTATTCCTTCATAATTGGGCTTCGGCCTTTTCTCTGGCCCAATTTTGGTTGGGCCTTTTTGGTTGTTCTCTTTTTTAGCCATTTTGGGATTGCTGTATAAAACCCAATTTTACATTATTTTATGTTGTTTTCTTTCTAGTCGGTAGCTCATTTTAAGTTTTTAACTCGATCGCTAAAAACAATTCACACAACATCTAACACCCATAATTTGGCCTAAGACACTCACTATTTTAGGAAAACTGAGAAAAAATTGTTTCCAAGTCAAAAAGCGTTTAAGCAAAACCCTTCCTTGATTAATGATAAATGTATAGAAACCCCTTGAAATCCTACTATATTACGAATTACCCACAACATTGACAAAATCTCTATTTTAGCTCCAAAAAAAAAAGAAGGCAAACCGGAGGCGCGAAACCTCTTAAATAAAAAGGAGAGGAAAATTGCAAATACCCGCACACACATCTCGTGAAAATGGAAGTCTCGAGTCTGCCCATTTCTGCGTCGCACAGAGGAAAGTTGATATCATCGGGCTACACTTCTCTCTCTTCACTTTCCTCCGTCTCTCCTTCTCACTTAGCTCAAGGTAATACACTATATTGTGCGTGTTTCTATATGTACACAATTTTTTAGTCTACTTTTGTTTGGGATTCTTGTGTGTTGATTTTCGCTTGATTTTTTGCCCGTGATGTCGTTAATTTGAACTGTATTTGCGATCGACTCTTTCTATGCCGTTGAATTACTTTATTTTTGTATGTTGATTAGTTTTGAAGATTTCGGAAAACGACGCGGTGGGGATTCTGAAAGTTGCATCTGGAAGGAGCGGATTGGATAAAATTAACAGCGGAAGTGGTGCTATTATGAATAGTAAAAGTGATTTTCGGTTATTTATGTGTTGATATGTTCATTTTGGCATAAGAAATTCCTTTTTGAAGCTATGTTTAAAATTTTAGAATGTCGCATCCCTAAGAAGGAAAAGGTGTCTGGAATGTTGCAATATATTGTTTTTTACTTTCTTTAGTTGTTTTAGGTCATCATAGTTACTATGTTATGGTGGAACCTTTTGTTTTCTCGCAATGCTAGTGGAGGAATTATTGTCTGGCTCTGCTTAGGTTATGTGCTGCTTATGATAATCTATGAGTATGATTGGTGTAACTGTAATTGTATCAGCCCAGTCCCGTTTCACATATTTTCTGTGGAGCAAAAAGAAAAAGGTTTTCCCATTTGGACTATATTTCTCTTTCCTTATTGGTTTACCATATAATTATTACTCAAAGTGTCAGTTACTATGATTCAAGCCACAAGCACAATCTTATAAATTTTGAAATTGGTCTGTAGGTCTTGGCATGTCTCATAGTAATGAAACCTTAGGTAGTGTCTTTTAAATGTTTGCTTAAGGATTTGTGACTTGAAAAGCCGTGATATTGCAGTCTAAAATTGGCAAAACTTGAAGACTCGGATTCGTATTCCTCTGTCCCTTTTTCTTTTCTTTTTCTTTAACCTCATCTGAGATCAGCCTCAGCATCATCGTTATGCATTAGACGAAGTATTGAATCAATAAATTTTCATGATCATTTTGATTAGGAGCACAAACAGCATGGGATATGCTACATGAGGAAGAATCTTCTCTATGCATCACCACGTCTTGCTCAGAATTGGATGAAATCCTAGGCGGAGGAATTCACTGTAAAGAAGTTACTGTGATCGGTCAGTCGGTGCACTAGTTTTGTGCACCACCAAATATCATTCCATATTGGACCTTTTCATTTCCATGTATATTCTTACTATACTGATCTTGATTTTATTAGGTGGAGTGCCAGGCATTGGTACACAACTCGGGTGAGGATTATCTGTGTCTACTCTTTCTTTGTTCAAGTTGTGAATCCAACTCTCTATTGGTTAAATGCAGCATCCAGCTGGCTGTAAATGCCCAGATCCCAGCTCATTGTGGAGGCTTTGGAGGAAAGGCAATTTATATTGGTATATATATGCAGCATATAATGGATGACTGTTCTCCATATTGTATAGCTGTTTTCTCCCCAATGTTCTGCTTTAAGCATTCAATTTATGATCCTCAGATATGGAAGGTAGTTTTATGGTGGAGCGTGTTTTACAAATTGCGGAAGCGTGCGCACAGGACATGCTAGAATATAATAACTTGTTGCACAAGGAGTCCCAAGCCTGTCGAGTCGATAAACAGCCAAAGGATTTTCTTGATAATATACTCTACTTCCGAGTATCACTTATACAGAACAAATTGCTGTTATAAATTTCTTAGAGAAATTTGTCTCTGAGCACAAAGATGTAGGTATATTAAATTTGATGAGTGGTCTGACGTGTGTTTTTAATCAGAGTGTGGATTTTCATAGCTCTTGAGTTTTTGCAGGTTAAAGTTGTCATTATTGATAGCATTACTTTCCATTTCCGTCAAGATTTTGAGGATATGGCTCTTAGGACTCGACTACTTAGTGGAATGGCATTAAAACTAATGAAGCTTGCACAGAAGTTTAATTTGGCGGTAAAGATGTCTTGATTGTTGTCATTGTACATGAAACCCTTTTACCTTCTGACCATGCTCTTACAAATGCATCTATGTTATGACCTTCTCAATTTATGCAGGTAGTTGTATTAAATCAAGTAACCACAAAGTTTACAGAAGGTTCATTCCAGCTTAGTCTTGCTCTTGGTAAGTCGCCCACAATATATCATAACATATGATCTTCTCTCCTCTGTGTATGTGCTTGTGTATGTTTCCTTTCTCCTTTACCTTTCATCTAAGATATGCATTTTCTAACCCTAAACCATGGTTAACAGGTGACAGGTGGTCACATGCTGCGACAAACCGGATCATATTGTACTGGAATGACAATGAGAGGTATGCATATATTGACAAGTCACCCTCTTTGCCATCTGCTTCAGCTCCATATGCTGTGACACGTAGAGGCATTCGAAATTCGACTTCAAACTGTAAGAGAGCTAAACTGATGTAGTCTTATAATTTGGTAACCACTTCTACCCAACTATACTGCAACTACATGCTTTCTTATGATAAAGCTGTAATGCTCCTTATTTTCTAATAACTTTTTATTATATTTAATTTCAAGATATCAAGATTTATGAAAGCATGCTTTTACACTAGGCTTGTGGCTGTTTAGGGTGTTTTTTTTTGACAAAAAATGTCCTTTTGAAATTTGACTAGCCATCATGCAAAATAAGGGGCATAATAAGGCTTCTCTAATCATGAAGCCATGTTCTAAGTGTTGCTGCAGTTCTCTGAGGTTTCGTTTCACCTACCGCAATTTCATCGCCTACCTTGCTAAAGCAAATATGTAAATTTAAGAAATCTTATCCATAAAGTGACCTAAATCAATTCAATGAAGTTGCATTTTTTCGTATGCTGTTCGCAAATTAATATAGCAATTGAATTGATAAATGTTAAGTATCACATAAATATTATAATTATAAAATTTAACCGAAATTCCAACTCAGCACAATAAATTATGAATATTAAACTTTACACTCGTCTATCATTTCATATCTATGTATTCTCTGATGTGCATACATAATTATAGGAGTTTTATTATACTAAATGAAGTCCACTTATAGTAAAAAATAAACACAATTACGCAAGTCCACTATAACCTGGCTGCCGCAGATATTTTGACTGATCTGTCCTTATTAAACTACTAGTTTTTCGCATAAAAAACTTTTTATTTATTTATTTATTTGGGATTTATTTATTTTGGAAAATGAACTTAGGTGAGACCCACACACATTAAGCTTAAATATAGCCTTAGGAGTAACAATATGTCAAGGTTAAGGTACCCCTTTATTTCTTCAAAAGTTCACCAATCGCCAAACAACTAACGGTAACCCCACCCCATCCTCAACCGCCCTTCCCACACACCATAATAATAAATATATATGACAAAGTAAACAAATAAAGTGAGAATTGATGAAAATGCTTTCTTTATCCTAGTTTAGTTACATATGGAGTATAAATTTGTAAAAAAAAATGTTTCAATTGTGTCCAACTATAAATTAGTTTAATTATATTCCATTACGACAATAAATAAAAAAACGAGTGAGAATATTTTACAATTTATTAATCGACATTATCTTTTTAGGGAATATTAATTTAAATTACTTTTTTTTTTTGAAAATATATTTATCATTTATGGGCAACTTTTGATCACCAAAAACACTTCCAAAACCCACACCACCTCATATTTTTTTCCTTTTATCTACTTCTCGTAACCAATCATCAAATTCATTTTCGATAAACCCGAAGAGAGAGAAACCACAACAAAGCAGAGCCATGGCTTCTTCTTCTTCCCTCACTCTCTCTCAAGCAATCCTCTCTCGCTCCGCCATTCCCCACCATGGCTCCGCCCAGCAGCTCCACCCTACTCCCGCCTCCTCTACTCTCTCAATCCCCTCCTCCTCCTCCGGCGCACCTCCCCTGTCTCGCCGCCGCGCTCCCGCCGTAGCTAGGCGCCCGGTCTCCGCTTCCGCCGCCGTGGAAACCCTCGAGAAAACCGATACCGAACTTGTCGAGAAGTCAGTCAATACCATTCGATTTTTGGCGATTGACGCCGTCGAGAAGGCGAATTCCGGCCATCCTGGTTTGCCGATGGGTTGCGCTCCGATGGGGCATATATTGTACGATGAGGTGATGAGGTACAACCCGAAGAACCCCTATTGGTTTAACAGGGACCGGTTTGTTCTTTCCGCTGGGCATGGGTGTATGCTTCAGTACGCACTTCTTCACTTGGCCGGATACGACGCCGTTAAGGTCGACCTTTTGCTTATAACTTGTTTCTCAGCTTTAATTTTCGCTGTTTTGATATGTAGATGCATGGCATTTTATCTGTTCTTTCAAGTAGAATTGTATTTTTCTGTACCTTTTTTAATACATAAACTCTCCTGTAAAACTTGTTCATGATGTGAATTTGGTACTATTACACTTATAAACTGATACATTACACTTAATGCTATGGATATTAGTTTATAAGAGTAACGGTATCAGTTGATAATTGTTACGGTATTAGTTTATAAGTGTAATGGTATCAATTTCATGAGACTTACTCTTTTTCTAAAATTGGAGATGGGTCTAAAAGGACTAATTTTAGTATTATCATGAGCATTTTGTATTCTTCTTAGCTGAGTTTTGCACTTAACAGGAAGAGGATTTGAAAAGTTTCCGCCAATGGGGAAGCAGTACACCTGGACATCCTGAGAATTTTGAGACACCTGGTGTTGAAGTCACTACTGGTCAGAATCAAATCCAGAAACTCCTTTCGTTTTGATTCATTCCTTCGAAATTTGAATCGAGCTATGTGAATCAATGTGATATTAACATATACTTTTGTGTAGGTCCACTTGGTCAAGGTATTGCCAATGCTGTTGGGCTGGCACTTGCGGAGGCTCATTTGGCTGCTCGATACAACAAACCAGACAGCGAGATAGTTGATCATTACACGTAAATGACTGATTCTTTCATCTCTCTATATGTTAGGATAGTGTTTCTCATTAAGTAATGAAATTGTGATGTATGCAGATATGTTATCCTTGGTGATGGGTGTCAAATGGAGGGTATCTCTAATGAAGCCTGCTCCCTCGCTGGACATTGGGGACTTGGAAAGTTGATTGCTTTCTATGACGACAATCACATATCTATTGATGGTGACACAGAGATTGCTTTTACTGAGAACGTTGATACCCGTTTTGAGGCCCTTGGTTGGCATGTAATCTGGGTGAAGAATGGTAACAATGGTTACGATGAAATTCGTGCTGCCATCAAGGAAGCAAAGGCTGTTAAAGACAAGCCCACTATGATCAAGGTCAGATTTTACTAAAATGACATCAAGGAAATATAAGTGAACGAATTTTCTCTCAGAAATCCTTCTTTTCTTTGATGAGGAAATAGTTTTGCAGCTTATTATCCAATTTTTTTTTTTTTTTTTTCTGAGCAGGTTACCACGACCATTGGATTTGGTTCCCCCAACAAAGCCAACTCGTACAGTGTCCACGGAGCTGCATTGGGTACCACGGAAGTTGAAGCCACCAGGCAGAATCTTGGATGGCCGTACGAGCCTTTCCATGTGCCTGAGGATGTGAAGAGGTAAGGATGTCTTTACTTACTTTGAAGATTATTATACTATTCTTTGCAACAGAATGTGCAGTGATTTTAAATATTCTTTGTGGCAGCCACTGGAGCCGACATACTCCCGATGGTGCTGCTTTGGAAGCTGAATGGAATGCCAAGTTTGCTGAATATGAGAAGAAGTATGCAGAAGAAGCAGCTGAACTGAAATCTATCATAACTGGTGAACTCCCAGCTGGTTGGGAGAAGGCTCTTCCTGTAAGTTGCAATTGTGTCTTCTCTTTGAATGTTGTACATTTTCGATATGCATGAATGAGTTTGTGAATACTGAATAGTAAGATTTGAAGTAGTAATTTTAGAAATTGAATGGCTCTAATATCATGGATGAATATAATTTTTTTTGTTTTTATCTTCCAACACGGTGTACGAAACCTTGCATTTTTCTTATTGGCAAATAAAATATTTATATGTACTAGTTGGCACCCTGCAACTTAAGTGCATAATGGTATCAGGTGTTTTACCAAAAGGTATTAGTCGGCCAGTATTAGCTGTTTTCTCTGAACAGTATTGGTTGATTTCATTGAACTCTATTAGTTGTGCACCAGTTACACGGTGCAAGTTGCAACTGGCGTACCCAAGTGTTACTCTATCTTAATGACTAAAATTCTGACGTTTCTCGGTCTCTTGTTTCAGACATACACTCCTGAAAACCCAGGTGATGCCACCAGAAATTTATCTCAGGCAAACCTCAATGCACTTGCAAAGGTCCTCCCTGGTCTCCTTGGTGGTAGTGCTGATCTTGCCTCCTCCAACATGACACTTCTAAAAATGTTCGGGGACTTCCAAAAGAAAACACCAGAGGAGCGTAATGTGAGATTCGGTGTGCGTGAACACGGTATGGGAGCCATCTGTAATGGAATTGCTCTTCACAGCCCCGCCTCATTCCCTATTGTGCAACCTTCTTCGTGTTCACTGACTACATGAGAGGAGCCATGAGGATCTCTGCCTTGAGTGAAGCTGGAGTCATCTATGTCATGACCCACGACTCTATTGGGCTTGGTGAAGATGGGCCCACTCATCAGCCCATTGAACATTTAGCAAGTTTCAGAGCAATGCCCAACATATTGATGCTCCGTCCAGCTGATGGAAACGAGACAGCTGGCTCGTACAAAGTGGCTGTCCTCAACAGAAAGAGACCCTCTATCCTTGCCCTGTCTAGGCAAAAGCTTCCCCAGCTTCCAGGAACTTCCATTGAAGGTGTGGCAAAGGGAGGGTATACCATTTCAGACAACTCGGTTGGCAACAAGCCCGATGTTATTTTGATTGGAACTGGGTCTGAGTTGGAAATTGCAGCAAAGGCTGCTGATGAACTCAGAAAGGAAGGTAAGGCGGTGAGAGTTGTCTCATTTGTTTCTTGGGAGCTCTATGATGAGCAATCCGATGAGTATAAGGAAAGTGTTCTTCCAAGTTCCGTAACTGCTAGAGTTAGCATTGAGGCTGCATCGACATTTGGGTGGCAGAAAATTGTGGGAACTAAAGGGAAGGCCATTGGAATTGACCACTTTGGGGCAAGTGCACCTGCTGGGATTATCTACAAGGAGTTTGGCATCACAGTAGAAGCTGTTGTTGCTGCAGCTAAAGAAGTACTCTAAGCTTTCACGGTGCAGTCTATTATGGAATGTGGTTAAATTACAGTGAATGAAGAACGGGTAAGTGGTCGGTTCGGGGATAGCGAAGCTGAGCTAATAAAGAAGACAAAAGTTCCATGTCTTGTTTCCTTTTTGTTTCTTGAAATTAAAATTGAGCAGCAGCTTTTGCAGTCTCAGGAGATATATTAGGCACAAGAATCCTGCTGTGAATTTGTTTTGTACACTTGAACATCATCTTGATTTTGTAACTCATAATGTGTTTTATAATAATTATTACAAAGTTCTTGATTTCCTTCATATGCTGCTGTATATTCTGAAACTGAAATAAGTTCTGGTTCTTGGTAAAATCAAACCAAACCTTTATCCACAATGGTGTTAGTTTGCAATTTCATGGGCTCCCATATTTCAGATATTATTGGGATTTGGGAATGAAAAGGGGATATTTTATTTCCTCATAAGGATTGGGTTATGGATTGAAGCCACTGAAATGAGAAACCATCAAGTAGTGATATGTAATGGTTGGAGGGTAGTAGTGATATCTCTAATATGTGGTGGTTGAGAGGTTTCAGTAGTTAGATAGCCTATCCACACTGTCTAATACTATTTCCACTCTTTGATTTGTTTTGTTTTAACATGAATGCTTTTTGACCCTTTTGTCCTCCAGATGTTGAAACTTATGTTTTCAATTATTTGTATTGGATTGTCACATAAGAATAAACCTCAAAGAAACTCTAGCATATTCTCTCTCCCCCCATGTGGTTGTTAAATCTTGAATATTTATTTCAAATGTATATATATTGTGATGGCACTTGAATTTACTTGGAAGCAAATGCAAAACAGGGATAATAAGGTTGGACATCCGGTAATAAATAGATAAAGTATATGCATATGAGCAAATACCTAATTAACAGAAAAAAAAATCTTGTATCTTGAATCAATAAATTCGATACTCTCAGATGTTAGGAGAGATGGTCATTGCATAGGCTTAACAAAATTTGATTTATTAAATTTTTATGAAGTAATATTATAACACCAAACTGAAATTTAGATGCATGTAAGATGCAAAATTAGATTTCACTATTAACATAATAAATCGTGTTGATTCAGACAGCCCATTGTTCTATTATTTCAACTTTTGCAAGAAAGAGAGGCCCAATAAGCCACTCCAAAAGTAGGCCCAATAACAGATAAAGTGAAGCTGCAGCCACCAAACACAGCGGTGGTTGGTGGCCGTGGTTGGTGGCGTAGTTGGTGGCCCTGATTAACATTAATTTAATTTTTTAAAGTGTTTTTTTTTAAGCAATCTTTTAAAGTTTAGCTAAGCAAGCTTAGATTTCATGTCCCACACGGCCACACCAAAAAAAAAAAAAAAAAAAAAAGAGTACAAGGAGTTAAAATGATTCAATAATATTTAATTCACTCATAAAAAAATATTACGTCTGTCGCTCCCTTTTTTTATTTAATTGATATATTGAATTGATTTTGCTCTTAAATATGTTCATTTATAACATTATAATTTTTTTTTCTTCTAATTGACTTTGACTCTTTAAACATTTATTAAAATATTATAGAAAATCGAGTCCTTTTAAACTGAGTGATGAATAACAAAAATAAATTATTCTCTGTTTATTTTTTGTTTTATATCTTTAATTACGTTATTAGAGGTTGAAATTAAAATCAATCTCATCTAGATATCATCCGTAAAAAGTTATAATTTATCTTTTAGAAGAGATTAAATTCCTCGGGAGTTCACAATTCAATAATAACAAACCTGGTTGACACAAATTATATATGTTTGTAGTAACATGAAATATTGATGACAGGTCCTTTCCGTTAATAAGGTTAAGTCTTGTATGCATCAAAGGGCGTAAAATTCAATATAAATAAATTATATATTTTAATATAACAAATTACATGATTTTAAAATACATTATAGTGTGCATTTGATGCACATAAAACTCATTCTAAAAAAAACATAAATTGTCAAAACAATTTTAGTTTATATGTTTTGTAATAATTAACCCATACCAGAGTGTTGTTCATCAACTCTTCATTTTATCAATACATATTATGTATTAACATTTCATATTATAGGATATTAGGATGTATTCTAAAAATAAAACAACAAATTCAAATATGTGCTATCATATTTGAACCAGAATATAAAGTGCACTAGTTGCACTTGACAAGTATTAACCCCTCCATCCATACTTTGTTTATTCATTTTTTTAAACGGTCCCATCTTTATTTACTATTTTTCATAAAAAAACAATAAAGTAATTATTACCTTTTTTATTATTTTCTATTAACATCTTAAAATTATTTCTCATATCATTATTTTTACCCACAAAAAGTCAAAAATTACAATACCCTCAACCATAAAGGATTACAATATCTTCAATTAAAACATATTTTATCCCTTTAAATACTACTACTTCCGTCCCGGAAAAACGTGCACACCTATTTTATTATCGAGTTTTTGTGAGTGAGTTGTTTATTAATATTTCAAATGATAAAATAATTATTAAAAAGGGGTATTATAGATTTATCTCTCATTTATTGCATGCATCTTTAAAAATTATTTTATTATTTTAAATATTAATAAAAAATTCACTCGTAAAAACACGTGAAAATAGTAAACGTGTACGCGTTTCTTTGGGAGAGATGGAGTAATAAATAATTCTTACATTAAAATTCGATGTAAAAAAAAAGTAAATAAATATGGGATGAAGAGAGAGTGTGTATTATAAATAATGAAATACAATATGAAACATAAAAAATAAACATGAGATGTAGTGAAATTTTATGAGGAGAAAAACATTTATTATGATTACTTGTAATTCTTGCCTATATTTGCCAATTTTGAAAAAAAGTATTATTATGGCAGACAAAGGTGGTTGGTGAGAGCAAAAGAGTCTTCGTTGATACTAACCACATTTCTGGCCTCCAACCCCTCTAAATTTCTTGCTTAAACCTAACCCCTAATCTCTACAAAAACTTGGTTGCTATTTCCCGAAATCCTTGTAAACTCTTGAAGATAATCTCTCAGAAAACCCCCAATTTTCCATCGGAATTACTGAAAACCACACAACAAAATGGCGCACGTTACCAAAATGGCGCACATTCTCAGCTCTCCCAAACTCCCAACCTTGAATGGTAAATCTTCTCCTTCAACTTCATGTTCATTGTTTTTTGGATCCAAGAATCTGAGGATTTCATCGAGAAATTCGTGTCTTTTCAATAAATCCCCAATCTTTACTGTTAATAAGAAGAACCAAATGAAGGTCATGGCTTCCGTCGCCGCCGCAGAGAAGCCGCCGACGGTGCCGGAGATAGTTCTGCAACCCATCAAAGAAATCTCCGGCACTGTTAAGTTACCGGGCTCTAAATCACTTTCCAATCGCATTTTACTTCTTGCTGCTCTGTCTGAGGTAATTTTTAGATTAAGTTTATTGATTTGTGATGCTGAAAATTTTTCTTCTGATTAAAGGATTTTTTTGGCATTTTGTGTTAAGATGGCGCAGTTTCAATCAGTTATGGAAGTTAAGAGTACTTAGTTTTAGTTGGATTTGCTCGTTTGTTGATGCAGCTTTAGCTACTAAAAATGATTAGAGCTTGAAAAATGTAAAAACTGTTTAAGAGATCTCAATTTCAAAAATATTACAAATCGAATTCTAGTATTCTCCAGTGGGTTTAAGTTTCTGGAGACAGATTTTGGAGGTATAACTGTGCTTTTAAGTTGGTATATGGATGTGTAGGCACCTGTTTCAATGCATACAGATTGTGATTTTTGAGATGTTCATCACTTTTAGTCGGTCTTATATGTCTCGATTCTTGTGATATTTATATTATTGTTATGAACAAATCCATATACATGCATACTTGTTTTATTGCTGAGCATGATAGGGATCACCATATTAACTTTATTCCGGTGGGATGGGGGATGTGGATTTTTTCCAAGCTTCATGCTGGTCCTTGTGGCTAGAAAGGAACAGACAAATATTTATACCGTTAGGAATCCCTAAAGGGAGTTCCGTAAAAGTTTAAGTTTAGAGAACCGTGGTGTGTTTAAGTCCATAAAAGATTTGAAAACTTTCTCTGTATTAGAAATTGCTACAAATTGGGTTGTCTATTATGGTTGTGGATTGAATGCTTGTTAGGGGGATCCCTCTTCCCTTTGTTCTTATATAGTTTTTAATTGATAAATTTGAACTGTTTTTTATTTAATGACAAATTATACTTATGATCATGCTTAAGATGATTCATGGTTTTTTTTTCCATTTCAATTTTTGTTAGAAATACTTCAGTCCCACCGCACTTTTCACTGATTCGTGTGTGTTTTTCTAAATATGAAAAATTAGTCAATCACTGGACTTAACTTAACTTTTTATAAATGTTAGTTTTGCTTACCATTATGTCTTGGGTCTATATATTTTTCTGTGAATAATATTGTACACCTATTTTCCAGGGAACAACTGTTGTGGACAACTTACTGAGCAGTGATGATATTCATTACATGCTTGGTGCTTTAAGGACTCTTGGGCTGCATGTGGAAGAAGACAAAGCTAATCAACAGGCTGTTGTGGGAGGCTGTGGTGGTCAATTTCCAGTTTCTAAGGAAGCCAAGGATGAAATTCAACTTTTCTTAGGAAATGCAGGAACAGCCATGCGCCCATTGACTGCTGCAGTTGTTGCTGCTGGTGGAAATGCTAGGTATGCCATTAGGCTTTATCGTTCTCTTATCCGTTCGTATACCACTTCCTGACGAGTATATTCTTTCCCTTTTTTGCTCGATAGTGAAATTTTTTCTACAGTTCTCTTTAAGATCAAAATTAGGCCGTAATCTTTTATGTATCATAATAGGGCAATTTTTTTTTTTTTTTTTTGAGTAAATAATAGGGCAAATTGGTTACATCTGCTAGGGATCAAATTAAATAATCTTCACTGGCTATTTGTGTAGTAATTCCTGCTATTTTTTTTACTATTTGATATCTTTCAGCTATGTGCTTGACGGAGTTCCCCGCATGAGAGAGAGGCCCATAGGTGATTTAGTGAGTGGACTTAAGCAGCTTGGTGCTGAGGTTGATTGTTTTCTGGGAACAAACTGTCCCCCTGTTCGCATTGTTGGGAAAGGAGGCCTTCCTGGGGGAAAGGTTGGTCTTCGCTTTATTCAAATAGCATTATAGCCTTTTATTTGGCAGTGTCGTTTTTGTGCATGTTAGGTGCTATATACATAAAATTTTCCACTTCATACCCATTAATTCTGTCACATGGAGTTGATTTTTGTGTTCTTGATTTTTTGGGGATTGGGGTGGGAGAAAGTGGATAAGTTTACAAATTTGGATAGATACAGGCACAATTAACTGACGACTTGAAAATAATTCAACTAATATCCCTTGAAACTTTTTGCCTCATAATATTTTTGTCTTTCTTGTTGGTTTCCAAGATCTGAGAGTTGGGAGTGCTCTCCTTCTGGTTTCTAGAAGTAGGTACTTAAAGTTTTATCTCTTCGTTATCCGGAGGGAAAATCAAAGAAAGACTAACAAAGAAGATCATTCTCTCACAAGACTCAAGGAATGTTAATATCTTGAGTATTCCGTATAATTCCTGAAAATATTTAAATAATTTTGAGTTCTGATAATTGGTAGACTGAATTGATGAAAATATTTAAATAATTCCCGAGTGTTCTTCTTGGTTCAAGATATTATTTTTTCAATTCATGTGCAAAAAAATCAATACGTCTGCACTGGGTTTTTCTTACTTAATGCTTATTAGAAGCTATGATATATTTACTCTGTTTTTTCCCCTACTCTTGCCAGGTGAAGCTCTCTGGATCTATCAGCAGTCAATACCTAACAGCTCTTCTCATGGCTGCTCCCCTTGCTATAGGAGATGTCGAAATTGAGATCATCGACAAACTAATTTCTGTACCTTATGTGGAAATGACACTTAAATTGATGGAACGGTTTGGTGTCTCAGTGGAGCACAGTGACAGCTGGGATAGATTCTTGGTTAAAGGAGGTCAAAAGTACAAGTAAGTTCTTTCTCTACATAGTGTAAGTAGCTTTGAGAAACTTGAGGTTTAAAGGATGCATTTTTTATCAGGTCTCCTGGAAAAGCTTTCGTGGAAGGTGATGCCTCAAGTGCCAGTTACTTCTTGGCTGGTGCAGCTGTTACTGGTGGAACTGTTACTGTTGAGGGTTGTGGGACCAGTAGTTTACAGGTATGTATTGCCCCATTTTCTTCAGTTTTTGTCTGATGTTTTAGAATTTCTGTGAACTACTACGGTATTGGCTGACTGCATCCAAGATTGATATTGATTTTCTACTTTGAGGATTATATAGAGTATATTGGAAAGATAGATGTGAGTGGGATCACTGTTTCTATGTAGTAATAACAGAGTTTTTGATGTTCTTTTGAAGGGTGATGTTAAATTTGCTGAGGTTCTTGAAAAAATGGGGGCTGAAGTTACCTGGACAGAGAATAGCGTCACTGTTAAAGGACCTAAACGTGATGCATCTGGAAAGAAACATCTGAGAGCCATTGATATCAACATGAACAAAATGCCGGATGTTGCCATGACTCTTGCTGTCGTCGCACTTTATGCTGATGGGCCCACTGCCATAAGAGATGGTATGCCTGCATTTACTTTGTCATATAATTTGTTTATAAAATAAGATCTATAAGCATAATCTATATAAAAAAGGCAAGAATGACCTATGTGCTTCCAAGAACATTTAATTAGTTATGACTAACCATAGAAATGTTTCATCCTAGTGCCATGACTATTATCTGCCTTTTGAAACCCGATTTGCTTATATGCCGCATTCTGATCTCTATACTGGGCCACTTTTTGCAGTTTCATCTTCAAACAAGAATCATATTTGTTATATATTTGCATCCATGTGATCCTTGACCTATATCTTATTCTCTCATCAATAAGTAGCATATATTCTCAATTCCTTCGTTTCCTTTCTCAAGATTCTTCTGCTTTTGAAGTAAAATTCCTCTTTTTTGGTCATTTGTTCGCAGTGGCTAGCTGGAGAGTGAAAGAAACCGAAAGGATGATCGCCATATGCACAGAGCTGCGAAAGGTTTGTCACTCGTTTATGCCCTCCTCTGTTTCTCGATTATCTTAATCACATCTACTCATATATTTATGCCCACATTTCAGCTGGGAGCAACGGTTGAAGAAGGGCCTGATTACTGTATAATTACTCCGCCTGAGAAATTGAACGTGACAGCCATTGACACATATGATGATCATAGGATGGCCATGGCTTTCTCTCTTGCTGCCTGCGCTGACGTTCCAGTTACCATCAGGGATCCCGCCTGTACGCGCAAAACTTTCCCTGATTATTTCGACGTTCTTGCCACATTTTCCAAGCACTGAAAATCGTGAAATCAAGAAACCCGAGTTTTGGTATGTTATGATGTCAGGCATGAAATGAGATGTTGAGACTGTTTGTATCATTAAAGATGTGTTTAAAGCGAGAAGGAATGTTTTGGTTTTTGACTATGAATGAATAAGTTTTAATTTGGTCTACGTAGATGTGTCAAAATTACACAATAATATTGTACAATTTAAATTTTATTTGCAATTTACACACATAAAACTGTATTTTTGTTTGAAAAATTACTAAAAAGTATAAAGTATACTCCATCCAAATGGGAAATAAGATATAAACCTCTTATAAATTAGTATCAGTTCTCATTTATGTTTGGTGACAGTTCGTCTTGGCCATTCTTGCAAGTTCTTTATCAAAATATAAGTTTAACATGCTTTTTCTCTAGTTGGTTATTTTTTCTTTGCATCTCTCTCATTTATATATTGCAGAAACTCAGTTACATGAGTAAATATGTTCTAGAAATGTGCACTTTTGTGAATTTCCAATATATATGAAAAAAATTTAAAAATTAAATATCTCTGATCCATATAATAAGGGGCCTTAATTAGTAATAGTAATACGCCACCCTCCATTGTCACTCTAGATGTCAATTATAGAGAGAAAAAATAATAGAAAAAAGAAAAACAAAGGGAGAGAAAAGTTGTATCATGTCACCATAATTTTAAATGGGACTGCCACATGGTAAAGGTCGGTGTGGACAAAATAAATAATTGTGTTGTTATTCTTCTGCATCTACTTTGTGTGAGACTCTTGTATTTCATATTATACAAATATCACCTCAATATAAATAAATAAATACTTAAATAACTCAACTCACGGGTATACGACTAATTAACTGTTGCTTTTGCTATTTACACCTTTTCATATTTGTATTTCCTCTTTTTTGGCACCCTCATTTTCACCATAAATTTGCCCTTACTAGTTGGGAACAACAATCATTTCTTGCGAAAAGATTCACATATAGATTGAAAAGAAATAAAGGAAAAGAATCACGTCACATGAATGAAGGCTACAAAAATCTAAAATGACAACGACACGTGAAAAGTAGAACAGGGGAATTGAACCGTCAATTTTACATAATTCACTCTAAACAAAAATTTAAATTGATCAGTCTCGTCTTGCATCATTGAAGAATTCAAAGATTTGCTCTCTATTATTTGGATCATGAGCTACTTCTTATAGATTACTACATTAAACTTGTTTAATCACATTTAGTTTTTAAACATTTTATTATGACATTACAATCCAAAAGTTATTTTGAAAACACGACTCTTTTTTATTTATTAAATTATTATTTGGAAGAGTGAGATTTTAAATTAACTTTATATGTGCGTGTGTACATGTTTCTTGAACATTACCCTTTTTAACTCCAAGTCAAAAGAACTTTTCCTTGAAGCACACTAGTAGTTTGGTAGTGATTTGATGATAATTAAATTAACAAATACATTCACATGGCTTTCCTAACAAAAATGGGACAAAAAAGATGATGCATACATTTTAAACTCAAGTTTGTTTTGAAAAACAGGCTTTATTTCATTTTTTTCTTTTTTCTAATATAGTTTTTTTTTCCAATATTTTTTTTTCTTTTAGCTAAATTTAATTTATTTTGTTCCGAGTTTTAATGGGACTGTCCACGGACTTTACTAAAGTGACCGACAATTCAGATCATATGATAATTCGTCATTAAAATTGTCAATGTTAGTACATTATTATCTTGTAATAATGATATTTACAAGAAATTACACATTCCCACTAATCTCTCACACCCTCCAATAGAGTGAGAGTTAGGAAAGCCTAATAAATCATGTACATCCCCTATCCACCGCCACCCCAAAAGTATTCTACTAATAATCTAATACAATTATAAAAATAAAATGTGCACTTGCACATATACTTGATTATTTTAATTTTGAAAATACAATTTTAAGATTTTACTCAAAAACTTGTATGCAATATTGCATACAAGTGATATGTGCAATTATAGTTTAATTGAGTTTTTTCTATATCACGGGTCAGATAACAGCGTGGATCCGGATTCTTCTTCCTAGCGTCTTCGCAGCGCTTCCAAATTATTCTTCCTATCAAATTTTACAGGGTTTTCTTCCTCGCAGCGCTTCCAAATTCTTCTTCCTACCAGATTTTACAGTGGTGAGCGGTAAGTTTTCTAGATTTTTCCTTCTCTTTTCTTGTTCTTCTTTTTCTATTCTTCTTCTTATCAGCAAATTCTTCTTCCTACCAGATTTTACAGGGGTGAGCGGTAAGTTTTCTAGGTTTTTCCTTCTCTTTTCTTGTTCTTCTTTTTCTATTCTTCTTCCTATCAGATTTTACAGCGTTTTCTTCCTCTCAGCACTTCCAAATTCTTCTTCCTACCAGATTTTACAGTGGTGAGCGGTAAGTTTTCTAGGTTTTTCCTTCTCTTTTCTTGTTCTTCTTTTTCTTTTCTCATCTCGTATTTTTCAAATCCTTCTGCACTATTCTCAAGCTGTTCTTTTATCTGTAATTTTCGAGTGATAAATTTTTTTCCGCTAATTTAAAAATTATGTGCTCAATAGGAATTGAACCTGCGATCACATACATTAACAACAGACCTAAATCACTGAGCTACAACACATATATTCAATAAAAATATCATTTTATAAATATATATGCGTCCTTCCAAATTGAAGCCCACCCATGCCCGCCCAGCTCGCGCTCGACCCGCCTGTCTGCTGACCCACGAATTTGATCAATATTTATCTTATTTATATTGTATTGCACATAACACTAGTGTGCAATATTTGACAAGAGTGTTTCTCAAGATTTTACAATTGTTTGTATTATTTTCAACTTAATGTAAGCAAATTTTGAGATATTACATTTTCACGCAAACGACAAAGTGCCGTTTGCTAGGGTTTTGTTAAGGAGGCGTCGCCACGATTGACAAATCTATCTATATTCATTTATTGTCTTTTCATCTGTAATATATAAATAATTTTTCATATCAATATCGAAGGTGTTATATTTTCGTTTGTAATTTCATATGATCAACTCATTTCAAGATTTTTGTCTCTCTTTTCATAAATTGAGAGCATTTATTTTGTTTAAAGATGTTTTACATGATTTAAAAATTATTAGAAAAACAAGTAGAGGTGAATTTTTTAATGTAATAATTAAGCTTCCTAAATTAGTGGAAATTGAAATTATATTGGGTCAAGGATCCTTCACACTAAAATGACAAAATAAAATGGATTTGGGGGTGTAATAATTTAGGGATAATACTAATTACACCGACCCTAAAATTGATGCTACTTTATAGGCAATCAAATCAAAGGAAAATCGCTAGACACGTAAACACACACCTTTTTTACAGCATGGATTCCTCTCTTCCATAATAACCTATATTCCACATCATATTTTAATTATTTAAAATTAAAAAAATATAAAAAAAAAAAAAATTTCAATTTTTCTTTTTTCCATTTTTTTCTGTTACTCAACACGGACTTAACCCTTTCAAAGTGGTTCATGGCTCAATTCAATTAGAATAGTTCATAATTTAGGGTTTAGAATTCTTAATTTAGGGTATAGATTTTAAAATTTTAAATAAGTAAATCATAGAACAGATGTCAATTTAAAAAAATGTGGAATAAGAGTGAAATAGGGTATTGTGTCACCCGACCCGAATGGATTATAATTTAGGGTTTAGAATTCTTAATTTAGGGTATAGATTTTAAAATTTTAAATAAGTAAATCATAGAACAGATGTCAATTTAAGGAAATGTGGAATAAGAGTGAAATAGGGTATTGTGGTACAGAGGAATCCAAGCGCTTATTTACTCCTCTACTAATATTTTTCTCTGAATTAAACCCCTAAAAAAATGGTTCAAGAGAAAACCCTAAAAATTAAATTACATTAAATTACTAATCTAATTGGAATCAACCATTAATGAGTCTCGTTTGAGTCTTAGACTCTCTTTTTACTAATCCAATTTTAAAAAAAAATTCTTCAACTCCGATCTGCTCCCTCCTTTCCTTTCTCTCTCTTGTTTCTCTCTCCAATTACTCCCCCCATTATTCAATCATCAAAATCCTCAGATTTATTTACATTTCCATCTCTAAAACCAAAGCAACCAAAAAAGAAAAAGGGAATACAAATACGCCGTTTGCCACCACCACCAACCACCACTCCCTCCAATGAACTAGAACAATCCGCATCAATTACAACTCAAAAAGCTATTTTTACCACCGTTCTTTCTATCTTCAATCCGCATTCATTGGGTATTGAAGTAAAGGGAAAACAGTATCCGTTAATTTCAGTTCGTGTTCAAACCCTAGCGTGGATTAGGGAAAATTCCAAGTGAGTTGCTATTGAATCTTGAGGAATTGCATCGGTGGATTGCGTCACAGATGAAGCACATTGATAGCACCCCATCAACGCCAGGGAAGTTCAAGATCGAGAAATCGCCCTACAGTAGGCTGAGGCTACATTCTTCAATAGCGAAGCTAACTTTCTGGTCGTTTGTGTTTCTTGGATTGATCTTCATCCTGTTTTACAGATCACCATCTTCGTCGCCCCCTTTGCACTCAGATCCATCGAGGCGGTCGCTTCGAACCAGCTCTTACGAAGGCCCCAACTTCGTGAAGAGGGTCAAATCCTCCGCTAAAATCAGGTCAAGAAATGGGATTTCTGTTCTAGTGACAGGGGCCGCCGGTTTCGTCGGCACTCATGTCTCCGCCGCCCTTAAACGCCGCGGCGACGGCGTTTTAGGGCTTGATAATTTCAACGATTATTACGATACGTCCCTGAAAAGGGCGAGGCAATCGCTATTAGAGCGAAGTGGTGTGTACATTGTGGAAGGAGATATCAATGATGCTTCTTTATTGAAAAAGCTTTTTAACATTGTGCCTTTTACTCATGTTATGCATTTAGCAGCACAAGCTGGAGTTAGATATGCTATGGAGAATCCCAGCTCTTATGTGCATAGCAACATTGCTGGGCTAGTTAACTTGCTTGAAGTTTGCAAGGATGCTAACCCTCAGCCTTCGATTGTGTGGGCTTCGAGCAGCTCGGTTTATGGATTGAACACGAAGGCTCCGTTTTCTGAGAGGGATAGAACTGATCAGCCTGCTAGTTTGTATGCTGCAACCAAGAAAGCTGGTGAGGAAATTGCACATACTTATAATCACATATATGGGCTTTCATTAACTGGATTGCGTTTTTTCACGGTTTATGGACCTTGGGGGAGGCCGGATATGGCTTATTTCTTCTTTAGTAGGGATATCTTGAAAGGAAAGTCGATTCCTATATTTGAAGGTGCTAATCATGGCACTGTGGCTAGGGATTTCACTTACATTGATGATATAGTTAAGGGCTGTTTGGCTGCATTGGATACTGCTGAGAAGAGTACCGGGAGTGGGGGAAAGAAGAAGGGTCCGGCTCAGCTTCGCTTGTATAACTTGGGGAACACATTGCCTGTACCTGTTTCTGATCTTGTGAGCATTCTTGAGAAACTGCTCAAGACGAAGGCGAAGAAATTGGTTATGAAGTTACCAAGGAACGGGGACGTGCCATTCACACATGCTAACATAAGCTTGGCGCAGAGGGAGCTCGGGTATAAGCCCTCTACGGATCTGCAGATGGGGTTGAAGAAATTTGTTCGATGGTACCTTGGATACTATGGTAATGGGAAAAAGAGCTTGCATTGATACATAATTTTGAACCGTTATATTCTTTTCCATTTCGATTCTTATAATTGTTTTGTTTAAATATCTCTGTCCGTTATTGCCATGATCTTGTTTTCGCATATCTTGATGTTGTATAAGGATGGGATACGATATCCTAAGATGCAGTTCGTGTGGTTGGTCAACATTATTGCATCAAAGGACAAACTAGCCTTTTGTCATTCTTGGGATTGTATTTGTTGTAGAATTCATTACTGATGGAACAATTTGCTCATTGATGGACATGTGTCATTTGAATCCAATTCGAATAAGATAGCGCACGATAGCTTGGCTGTTGTGATTCATTTAGTCGCTGGAGTGTACTTGTTTTCGTTTACAATTGCTCCCAATCATCTTATCATGAGTTTAACTATTTTCTCTTTAATATAAGAAGCTCTGTGGTTGAGTTTTTGGATGTAACATCCGATGTTTGGATCATTGTGCTAGATATGGTAGCTTACTGGTTTTGGAAAAGAATGATAGATTTGTAGGATGTTTGTTCCTTTTCACTCCGCGTGGACATTAACTTCTGATTAGATGCATATTAGGCGAAGGGATCTCGATTTCATAGGAAGCTTTGGCTCAACTTCTTGAGCCGATTAGAATTGTAGATATATCTAAGAATTCATTGTGTACCCTTTTCCATCTATGTAAGGGATTAGGTTTTTAGGAACTTGTAGGTCGAAGAGTCGTGGATCCATGGTAGAAATGCTGTCAATTGCTAGACAAATACTCTGCAGCTTAGAGTAGTTATCCACTTTCAGATGGCTCATATATTCCTAGTAATCGAAGTTAGTTCAAGAAGACTGTTAGCCTCATTTATCTTTTGTCACGTGTCATTTACCTAGCAGGTATTATAAAAGATGTTAACAGGAAATCCGATTGAATGACCCAACAGTTCAAACGGTTGCTTTTTGAAGCAACTAAGTCAATTCTTGTTAGGATGTCAGCAAATTTGACAAAGAGCTTTCAAAATCACTTTTTCCCAGTTTAAAAAAAGTCGGATCCCAAATCGCCTTGCAGCAGCTCTTGATGCAATGTGCATGATAATTTGGGATTTGGATCCCATCCTATATTGGAGGGTCCAATGCAGTTTTTCAATTATGTGATTTAAAATCATACACAACCCTGGATTTTTGGATTTTATTTTTATAACTATTATATTTGATTGAATCTAATCCAATGGTTGATAACCTGCATTGGACAATAATTTGTTAGGTTAAGCAACTTCAATTATCATGTTTTTTCTCTTTCTTTTTTCCATAGGTATTACTATTAACCATTAAATTCTGTGGTGAAGGCAAGGGAAAGTGATCCATAAACCATTTATGTCTGGTTCATAGTAATAGCTTTTGTGTAAATTCTGTGATTCTCTTTCTTTAGTTGAACCGAAGACTGGTGGCTGCTGAGGTCTATTTCTGCATCGATAATAACTTGCTTCTTGAAGAAAATGAGATGTACAGCGAGGCAATTTTACAAGTGAACTATAATATCCCTTTCACTTGATGTATCTAACGACCAACAATCGGCCTTGTGTATTTTTGCAGTTAAAAAGAATAGATCACTGGCTCCAATAAAACCTTGTTTTTAATCATTATTTGTTCAGAGAAATATATGTAGTCGGCTAAAAGGGTTACTGTTTCAAAACATGTATTATCGACTTAAAACATGTTGGATTGGCAACTCGAAATGCGATGCAAGATTGTTTCGTGTCTTTCATTCTTTGAAAGTTAACTATTTTGCGGCTTTGATAGAATTAACAAAACAATTTTAGGTGGTGTTTGCAAATTCAACAAAATACTGTAGAATCACAAAAGAGTTTGCAAACATACCCTTGCTCTAGTAAAAAAAACAAGTCCTGGAAAGCCTGCATCAGACCATCCCCAAATCAAACCATGATAAGTGAAGAGCAAAAGAAACTAATACGGAGTTTAGAAATCATATTTTGTTCTTCCGCTACTCAAAATAAGGCACAACATATCTGCAAGGTCAGAAGAAGATGAGAAGAAGTTCCAAGCAGCGAGCATAAGTCGCTTTCTTGATCCCTTGAAATGAACCACCTGTGTTGGAATAGAAGTTAGGTTATATAAATATCTCAACTCATGTATAACATAAACCAATTCTCTCTGCACTAAAACAAACATAATTTTACCTTCACATCCAAAGGCATCCCATGAAATTGACCAGCACCTTCCGGTGGTGTCCAGTTATAATGAGAGCAAGGTAAGAAAAGCACTGACGCACCACCAATTATGTCTAGGAAAGCCTCTCTTCTAGAAAACCTTCTCACGTCAAAGTTGGGGTTAGAAGTTACCACCCACGCAAGAGCTAACTGGTCTCCAAGCATTCGAGAAGCTTTCATGAATTTTGAACTGTAAACTTTCACCACATTTTCTAGGAAAACCTTCCCCCTGTGGACAAAGGAGAACATTATATTACATGAAGAAATAGGAGATCACTGTCCATTTTGCAAAGATTGATGATGTAATTAACGTTCACTACTGGTTCATAGAACAACAACCAATAGAGAGAACACATAAGCATTCCTGATATAAACACTCAAGTCAACTATAGAGTTTGAACTTCCTATCGATTGTTTAACATGTATCTAATTAGATCAAATAGACCTTTCAAAAAGAGCCAAAATAGTCATAGAGAAAAAAAAAACCAATAATCCCACCTCTGAATTCCCTCTGCAGTGCCCCTTACTGCAATAAATCCTGAATTTAAAGGCTGCTCTTTGTTGTTCCGGAAGGTAAGAGCCACATCAAACTTTGGATAGTCAGTAAATATTCGTCCCAAGTCATCAATTACTGCTATATCAGAGTCCGTGAAAATGAAATGAGTGACTTCTTCCTCCTTCTGTCTCAGCTTCTTAAGTCTTGCGTCTAGGAATGTCTGCACAAACACATATTGTGAATTAATATGTGATAAATTTCTTAAGAATAGTGTACTAATCAGCTTTCAAATAAGTCCACCAAAATTTTACAGGATGATCCTTACATATAATAAGATGATGCAGCACAGAAAGACAACAATGTCATTTAAGTTGCTATTTTATCAGGATACAGGAATCTAGGTAAACCATAAACGAGTACACAGTGGTAGTGAATGGGAAAGGGGAACTGCTTTTAAGATATATTGGCGAAGATAAGTAAACAGACATTAGTAACAAAAAAGAATATCCCATTTTCCAATAATGCCTTGTGCTCTTACAATGTAAGACCTGATTCTTTGAAGCATCAACTTGTCTCGTGAATATTCACCTTGTATTGGCTGTACTGTGACCATATCTCTATGCAGTGGAAGCTCAGAGGCAGGATCAGTAAGAATGATAACATTGCTTTGGGGCATGGTCACCTACAACAAGTAATTGAGCATCAAATCGGGAAAAGTTGAATGAAATTGCACACATAGTAGCCAGATAGTATGGATTTGACCCAATTTGGAAAAGAGGAATGTAATTGTACATAAAGATGGTCTGATTATTTCAAATAATTTATTATTTAATAAATATCATTATAGCTAGTTATTAATCAACTTCCGGTTGTTACAATATTAGATTAGTAATTCTTAGTACATCATAGCCCACAATGAGCAGATAACTACTAGTAAATGGGCATAGAGAAACCATAAAAGATCCGCAAACAAGGTCGGTGTAGAACTAAGTGTTTGGTTGAAAAGTATGGGGTTTGTTATTCAGGCGCCAAAAACATGTTTTCCATAACTAGCGCCTCGGAAAATATCACCTAGATACCCACTGCTTTCAATTATGGTTTTCTGTAATACTTTTCCAATACTGCTAATGGATGATACAGGTTGGCTTCAAGTCAAATTAAATTCACAACCTCAACATTGAAGTTTAGCTGATTTAAAATTGCACTAGCACGACAAAAGCATATTTATTTTCGGGCAACTAATCCAACAGAACCTATGTCTTGTGTAAAAAATCATCAACGTTTGTTTGTTTCCTTTTTGCATTTTTAAGTCCATAAATGGAAGGAATCGAGGGCATATCTGCTTCCCATAAGGCCTTCCTCAGATGTCAAATTACATGCATGTATAACTGCTCAGTGACAAATCTTAGAAGCACAAGAAATTCATTGCACTCTTACATGCCTACATGTGATTAAGTTCATGGTTTTAGCACAGAGTCGTAACTCTTCAGTATTTGCAGTTCTGCAACCATGTAATGACATAAAGCAGAAGAACCTGAATGAAATTTATGAAGACATTCAAGATGGCCATTGACCTCTCCACTTTGTTATATGAAGTGTTCCCAACAGTAACCAGATCAACTGGTCTGCTCTCAACAGTAGAGTTGTACACAGTAAATACAGTGACCAAAGCTACTTGATCTATTGTTTGAGGACTGTCATGGGACTTTCTAAAATGTGTCTTGTTAAGAGCATTTACTCCTGCAAATATTTTAGGTGTAGCTGTTAGTTCCTAAATCATGTAAGAGAAAACTCAGTCATGATTATTTACTGAATTTAAGAAAATGCATATATCAGAGTAGACACTTATTATTTGATATAGAGTGTATATGGGAATGGGACAAGTGTAGATCAGGCCATGCACTATTACAATATCTGGCCAACAGCACAAAACTCTCTATGAATAGAAACAAAACATAACATCTCTATTTCTCAATACCATTAATGGGGATATAGCAAATTATCAGAAAGACAGAAACACAGTAAGAAATTGACAAAATATTTATTTTGCCTGGTAACAAAAATTTGGTTGCACAGAGTATGATGGGCAGTTCTGGGTCCCTAAAAAAGGAGTTTACATTTACTATGACAAATGCTCAAGACAATAAACAAGTGCACATATTATTTATAACTACAGAAATTAAGAAAATCATGCTTTGCATTCTGTAACGTTCAGTTGAAAAATACTCATGATACACATTCTCAAGATCTGCAGCTAATAATTTTATCTGAAGGGTAACAGATTCTTTTAACCTTGGCATTGCAAACGATCAGGCAGTCCCTCGCCAGCAGCAGGTCCAAGGATTAGATGATCGAACTTCTTTGGCTTCTGTTTATGAACATCCCCGAAATTCATATCCTGATGGAACTCCTTAACTGATAGTAACATCCATTTCTCGTTACACTCAAAATTGCTCAAGAAATTATAAATTTAAAATAGAAACATGAAATCATAGCAAAATTTCAAATAAAAATGGTCTACCTGATAGCATGTGAGGAATTATAATGACCATAGGAAGACATAAAAGCAACCGATTCCATCCAACACATAGTCTCTTTCCCAGCATACTCCTTTAAACAACTCACACTACTTTCAGTAACACCAAATGCAGTTTCTAAATGCTCTTTTTCGTGCGATGCGTCTATAAAAAAATCGCCCAGCAAATGGATAAAATTTCAACAATAGCAAAAGTTCCAGCACTTTGAACACAGCACACCTAGCGTTTTCAATAAACCAAAAAGAAAGAAAGATTGATGGATTCAACAATAACAATACGCATAAAGAGAATTAAATGAATTTGTTCACCCGATATTTTTTTTTTCTTTTTTTGCATAAATCCAGATCACTTACCTTAATTAAACTTTATAACTATATATATTTTCTCTTTTTCCCCTTGCAGAAGCCAGCAACTGTTCCCGATTTGGATTGTTCACTTGTACCGGGAAAATAATTGCGTATAAAACCAGATCACTTGCGTTAATTTTACTATATATTTTCTCTTTTTCCCCTTTGCAGAAGCTCACGAATGACAGCAACTGTTATCGGATTTGAAGGATTCTCGGTTCTCGGATCTTTTCTTCAGTACAGTTTGGGCCTTTGTTGATATGGACCATTTGCCAAGACCATGCTATTAGCTCTCATTTTAATTTCTATTCATTTTGGGCCTCAATATAGCCCATTTCAGCAGAATGTGGGCTTTTTAAATTCTGATTTTAGTTTTCCAATGATTCTACAAAAATAATAAACCCTTTTTTTAAAAAAGGGGAAGTCATTTTGTTGGCTCACGATTTAGCAAGATCTTCTATTCACTATGGAAGTTTTTATTGTTGGTCTGACCCATCGAACTTTGTGGATGGCAGTCTTACACTTGTTGTCATTGAAATAATTTGAGCTAAACATTTTTGCGTTATAATAAAAAATAAAAAATGGAATTCTTGTACATTTGGATGTGCAAGTTAATAATTAATGATTTTTTCCGTAAAAGATGGAGTTTTCATTAATATTAGTACAAGTAAGCTCCCTGATTTTTCACAAAAACTTGTATGCAATATTGCATACTAGTGATATGTGCAATTAACTTAAATAAAAGAGATATTTATTTTTCGCGGGTCAGGCCTAAAGACATTTCAGATCCGGCGTTGCCCATTTTCTTCTTCCTCGTGATCCTAGGGTTCTTCTTCCTCACGATTCCAGATTTTATCGTGGTGCGATTTTAGGTTTTTTTCTTCTCTTTTTTGATCATCTTTTTTTCCTTTCTTTTCCTTATTCACATTTTTCCATATTCTTCTCCCTTTTTTCAGTTTTCCCATTCTGGCAAATTTGCAGGTTCTTCTGTTCGTTTTCCTCTTGATTTTCTGGCGTAATTTTTTCGGATGTACTGCTTTCTTTTCTTTTTCACGCTACATAAATCGATAATTTTGGATCAAGATTTTTTTTTCGCGTTTGTACTGGTTTTTATTCATGCAGTAACACTCTTTTGCTCATAGGGTAACAATCTTTGGTTCATATAGTAACACATCAAGTTGTTATTTAAATCTGTAATTTTGGACTAGGGGTTTCTTTTCACACTTGTACTGATTTTGTTCATGTTGTAACACTCTTTTGTTCATAGGGTAATACGTAATTAGTCAAGTGGCATTAGACCCTTTCGGCCCACTTGCTCAGTATACATGACCCGCAAATTTTAGTCTATTTTGCTTTAATTGTATGGTATTGCACGTAATACTAGTGTGCAATATTTCACACAAGATATATTCCTGATTTTTACTTCTTTTTAGTTCAATCCAATGTTTTCATAACCCGAACCGGTGATCGAATCCGAGACGGACTATCGGTCGGTTCAATTTTCAAATTCGGCCGTTTTTCTATGTTTAGTTAAAAAAAAAAAATTTACACTTTTAAATATATATTTTATAATTTTTCATATCATATTTTATAAATTTTGTCTCACCACAAAATTTATGCAATCAAAATATGTGAGAGGAATATAGATTTAAAATTTTAAATATTTAATATAAGTTAGTAATTTAATTTAAAAAAAAAAAAAAAAATCGGTTTTAGGTTCAATCCTTTTGATAAATTTGTGATATATATGTATTTTTTAAAAAAATGTGATATATTCTTCGGTTATGAAAACATTGGTTCAATCCTTGTGATAAATTTGTGATAAATATGGATCTTAAAAAAAATGTGATATATAATGGAGTAAGAATCCTTATATTATTTGATGAGTAAGTTGGGTACTAATTTTGAAGGGTAATTTTATAAAGGAGAAATTGCAAAAATAAGATTTATATTTATTTTTTATTGCGCTTTAAGGACCCAATTTTAGACTTTTGCAAGACAGATACTTAACTATTAATTTGTTGTTAAAAAAGGATTCAGACAATTTAAAAAAAATAGATTTCCACAATCACGGTGAGACAGGGCATAAGTTGGGCATTGACGCTTTAACACTTAGGAGGGGTGAATGTGATTTGTTTTAGGTTGTACCCCGTCTCAAATGAGTTTTTGTCTATTTTTTTATATATCACTTTATAAAAAATAATGATATTTCAAAAAAAAATTGTAATAAATGCTAATAATGAGTTAATGACTGCTAATATATATTTTTTAAAATGTAAATAAATTTATTAAATACAACGAGTACAAATACTCAAACAATTACAGACAAAACCTTACAGTAGAAAATACTGAATAAGTAGTTCGAAGAATAAGTAGTTCAAAGAAGAACTAATAATTAATATTAAGTGGCATACTGTACCGTATAAAAAATAGTGACACATCGTACCGTACCAAAAATAGTGACACATATCATATACCGTATCAAAAAAATTTATATTTCAAAATTCATATCTTTTTGTATACTAAAATTCAGCATACATAAAATTTTGATAATTAAAAAATATTTACCTATCGTACTGAAGTTTTCGGTCTCTAAAAATTTCGATTGTTATCTATATGTTGTCCCATACCGAAATTTTGATATACTATGTCATACCGAAATATCAGTTATACAGAATTTTTTTAACAAAATACCAAAATTTTTTGGTATATTGAAATATCAAAATTTTAGAATGCTTATTACCATATTGTGCCGCAATTCGAGGTATATTGAAAAAATCGACATTTTTTATATTTTTCAATTTGATAAATGTAGTATACCGATTTTTTCATTAATTTTTCACCTTGAACTGTGAATATAAATGAGTGAATTTTAGAAAATAATACAAAAGTTGAGAACAAATTTTTTTATTGCTGTAATACCTTGTTTTTTATATAGGGTTGAGAACGAAACAAATTAGATGCAAATTGAAAAAAAAAACTATTATTTTGTCTTATAACTGCCCAGGGCCTTTTTTTACAACAAATAAAAAATTAAATACCTACCCTGCAAAAGTCTAAAATTAGGTTCTTAAAGTGCAATTGGCAAAATAACTCCTTTTTTTTTTTTATTAGTCCTATTATAAACACATTCCCCAGAACAAATGTAATTCATGCCTTTTAAATATTTATTGTCTTTATTTTTATCTTTATATTTATATTTTTTTGCCTTAAGATACATCTCTACCGCATCTCTGGAAATTTTAATATTTTATAAATATTTATATAAAAAATATAATAAATAAATGAATAAAAATATTTGTGTAATAAGTCCTTGAGAAATTCAATTTGAAAATAAAGAACATTTCGAAAATTTAAAATGCCTACTAGATTTATTTATTATTTTGTAGATGCACTTTCATAGTTTTTTATTTACAGTAAAAACTTTAAAATAGGAAATCCAAAAAAAAAAATATGGCCTCAGTTTAAGGACTTAATTGCAAATGTGCGTCTCACTTATAAATGCCCTCCGCCCATTTAACCACTCTAGGGTTTACTCGTTATAGCAATTCTTCTGCGAACCGAAGCCTCCGCCGCCTTAGCGATCCGCCGGTCATCGAGCATCAGCCACCATGGGTCGTATGCATAGCCGAGGGTCTGCACTCTCGTTATCAGTGTGTATTTACTCTTGCTTTGTGTGTTTTCTGATTACTGAATGTGCATTTTCTCTTCACTGTAGTAAGGGTATTTCAGCATCAGCACTTCCGTACAAGAGGACTCCACCGAGCTGGCTCAAGATTTCTTCCGGGGATGTACGTGATTGCGGTTTCATTGTTCCTTCTTTATTTTTTTTGGTTTGATGATTGACAATTTATGCAATTACTATTTATCTGATTAAGAATAAATTGTAAATGGTTCAGTAATAATTCACATTGATTGAATCAGTCCCGCTTGTTTTATTTGCTCATATGTGTAACTTCTGTCCTTTGTCTCTGTGCCTGTCCTAGATTGATGTTTTTAGATCCTTCAGCAGAGTGAGTTGTAAGCTGAACCAATCAATGATGATAATCTATTATGCATCCACCAATCAAATTTACTATGAATGGGCAAACTTATTTTGCAAGTGATGTTAACGTTATCTTAAAACATAATACCGCCTCGCCTATAGTGGGTTGCTTGGAATTTGAAAATGATTGATAATGACTATCAGGCATCCTTGGTGTGTCAAGGTAAAGTGACTTTCATAATATGCAGTTGATTGATAATGAACATCGGGCATCCTTGATGTGTTTAGATATTGGGACCATCAATTTAGGTTTCTCTTTATTCATAGAGTAGAGACACACTTGCGTAGACGGGACATAATTTGGGCATTGACGCTTTAACACTTTGGGAGGGATGTATGTTGATTTGTGCTAAGTTCATGTTATGGTGTTTATCACTGTTATGATGAGTGTTATCATTATTTCTTCATTAGTAGATTTCAAGTACTTCCACTGACATTCTTGATACGTTCCTCATCTAACTTCTGGGGCTCTTTGCTGATCACATGTATATAGAAATACTATAGTCTAACTTCTGGGGCTCTTTGCTGATCACATGTAGACTATAGTATTTCTATATTCTCTCCATTGGATCTATTGTTTCTGGGGACAGAAGAAGCTAATATACTATACCTCAATCTTAGTTCATGATTTAAGGGTCTGGATGATGTGGCCAATGAACTAAACCAATTGTCCTATTACCTTGGGAAATTATATTATATAGTTTACAGTTTGTTAAAATGTATCTTGTGGTCACCTAGCCTTCACACATCTTTGTGAGTTTTGTCCAGTCTCCAATGTAACATTGCCCACCAGTTGTTATTGTAGTTGTCTCTTTCATTCATCAACTATCAGGCAGTTTTGGTGTAGTCATGCATTTTATGAGTACACAAGAATTTCATTTAACACTTGGCTCGGACTTCAGAGTTCCATTTCTGGTTTACTTTGTTTCGTACTTAAGTTTTGATGATTATGAGAGTTATTTATCTTGAAGTAAAAAGGGTAAATTGTTTCCCATGATCCCATCCAATAAATGCAGCTCAAGGATTTAGATATTAATGGTTATGCAGTAATTTACTAATTTTCTCCTATTTCAGGTTGAAGAAAACATTTGCAAGTTTGCAAAGAAAGGTTTGACTCCTTCCCAAATTGGTGTTATCCTTCGTGATTCTCATGGGATTGCTCAGGTGAAGAGTGTCACTGGCAGCAAGATCTTGAGGATTCTCAAGGCCCATGGTAAATTTTTTCTCTATCTGATATTATCTTGTCTTGTATTTGTATAGCTGTTGCTAATATTTGTATCTGCAACTGTACCAGGACTTGCTCCGGAGATTCCCGAGGACCTTTACCACCTCATTAAGAAAGCTGTTGCCATCCGGAAGCATTTGGAGAGGAACAGGAAGGACAAGGACTCCAAATTTAGGCTAATTCTTGTTGAGAGCAGAATCCACAGACTTGCTCGCTACTATAAGAAAACCAAGAAGCTTCCACCTGTCTGGAAGTAGTAAGTCCATTTTTTTCTTGCTGAAAATATCCATCTTGTTGATTCTTATTTAACAAGGGTAAATAAGTAACCATGCCGCGTTAATAGTAATCACAAGTTACCATTATAATGTATGACTTTTTAGAAACCCCCTTCACTTAGTTTTTGGCTGATTCTTGGCAATGTTTTGTTTTCTGCGTCCCTGTTCAACAATTTGAGTAATCTTCTCTGTTTCTTTTGCAGTGAATCTACCACCGCCAGCACTCTTGTCGCCTGATACAGTAATTATGGCTTTGTACTTCATTTTTCAAGTTATATTTCAAGATGAGAGTCTCTGTTTACCTAGATATTTTCCTTTGACTGTTGCCAAAGTCTTGTTTTTTGATACCGAACTAGTTTAATGGATATTAGACTTGGTGAAAGTCTAGCACCGTTTAAATATTTATCAATTATGTTGAGAGCTTTTTGGATATTTTTCCAGTGTGTTACAGTTTACTTGAGATTTCTCACCAGCATCCCATTCAGACCAATCTTCTTTGGACAACTAACTCTTTCTTGCATTCTTATCATTCTTCCTGCTCCTTTTTACCACATTGTGAGTACTTTTGTCACTGTGTTGGTTTCCTTTTTCCTTTTTAGCGGCTTCTCACTCTTCCTGTAACTTTTCTTTTCCCCATATCGTAATACGGATGTCTTACAAAGTTAAAATTAAAACTCCGTATGTAAATGGACGTCAAACTTATAAAATACAGTATAATATTGGTCATAACACTTTCGCCAATCAGATTATAGTGATTTCATTGGTAATCAAATTAAAATCAACATTTTAATGGTATTGGGGAAGTTCTCATTTTCTGTTTTAGTCGTCTCTGCCCTTGTATAGAGCTAAAGAATTTACTATATTTTGACATTCTTTCCTTCTTAATTTTTTTCATTTTGCCTATGTGATTTTGTCATCATTTGGTGCTGTACCTCCTTAATGATTTCATGCATATGTTAATATGCTCTAATGTAAAATTGCATATCTTCGCTCACTCTCATATTAGTAAATCTACATGCTTGAATTCTCCACTGGGTCTCCTGTTGAACCAGTCTGATTCCGCTAATTGGTATTATAACTATGAGGACGTTAATTAACAAAACCAAATGTAATACAAAAAAAGGAATACTGGCTAAAAATTGGTACCAACAAACAGAACTTTATAACGACGTACACAATACATACAATCACACCAACTTCAACCTATTGTAACCGGCATATGTTACTCTTGAAGATGATCAAGAGCACACGGAACCATGTGAGAAATTTACAAGTAACCATAAAACTACTAACAATATGCTAAAGCACTCATGAGAGGAAAAAATCTATCCATCCATCTTGATGCCACTGGTTCACCCAATTCGCGATGTACTCGCTCACATATTATACACAAGCCTTCAAAAGCAAGCAATTTATTCAATGTTTATCCTGACGACCTTTTTAGGTTTCCCCCTGTCCGACTGTCCTAGGAAGTTCTGTCCGAAAATGGGGCCTCTACTTCCTTTCGAGAGCTCCCCCCAAGCCGCAAGCTGCTGCCCAAGTCGACTATCTCTAGTCCCTAGTATCATAAACATTACAAGAACACAGATTAATATAGCATTAAACTAGTTATACCTTCTTTGACAGATAATGTGATGTATTATACGCATCGCAACTTCAGTTTCTTGTCGATTTATTACAGCAGACACTGAAGGTGCAGCTTAATACTTTCTCTAGAAATAGGCAAAAGATGTACCAAAATTTGCAGGAAAATCAAATTGCTGAAAATGCCTGTCTGCATTAGTTCCCCAAGCTCTTTCAAAGCCAGCAAGCTCATCTGAGTAAATAAGTTCACATCAGCTTCTGATATTAGAGAAATACCATGGAAACTCGCCTATCTTTCATACGTTTTCAACACGACTAACCTTCATCTAGATTATGCAGAGTTTGTACTGTGTCCACCTTACCATCTGACTCGAGTTTTCTCGTCACTGTATGTCCCTGCACAACAATTATCATTCGTAAGAACAATTCATTCTAGGATCAAATATCAGAACTAGGTTTCTTCTCTCAAAGAAGCAACAGAATTGCACCTTATCATGGATCCCTCTAGAAACCCTATGAGTAGCTTGACCAGTTGTCCTATCAGCTTGCTTGCTCTCTTCAATTGTTACCTGATAATTAACAAGAAACCTCAGTCTCAAGAACAAAAAACACTAACTTAACAATATAAAAATCAAACATACCCCATCACTCCCTGACCTACGTGAGGTGGTCGCCGAGTAATACACCCCATTAACCCCACCATAAGTCACTCTCTGGAAGCTGACACTACGCGTCTGTGGTTGTGACACTTTTGCTTTGTTATAATTACTTGTATGCGAAATTTCCCTTCCATTGCTACTACTCTTTTCATGATCTGCCAAATTGGGGATTACAGTAAGCAAACAAACTTCATCACAAAAATGCCAAAAACAAGAGTCCTCTAATTAATTTACTGTTGGTTTGATCGTCTGGATGCTCGACGACAGGGTTCCTATTCGACCAAGCAGCACCTCCAGAATCATCCATTTCCTCCTCCTCAGAATCACTATCAATTTCTCTGATTACTGGTGCTTTTAATTTGCTCCTTTGCTGCAAATTACTATCACTATTCGACCTAAATGACCCCGATCCAAACAAGTTAACACGAGGGCGTGAAAAGAAAGGGTCGCCAAAAGGGTTTTTTCCCCCAAATATGCTGGGAAACATGCTGTCACGGAAACCAAATCCACCAAAATTATCGAATTGGAAATCCCCTGGGTTCGAATTTGATCTTACTTTTCTGTCTCTCTGCATCCTGCCTATAATCCTCTACAATTATCGGAATCTACAGAGAAGAAGTTATGTGTTTTAACACCGTGTTTCTCATTGATTTGATTTTATGTTAATTTTCCCCAAAATATAACCACCAGAACGACATGAACATCCATATTACATGACGATTGAATCAATAACGCATACACAAGGAAGTTAATAACAATATCAAATGCAAGATACAAACACATGGAAAACCATAGGAAATTTCAGATAACACGAAAATGGATGCAAATTATTCCTCAATTACGGAATTACCTCGTTTTCGATTTTGTTTCCGTTTCCTGTTCACAGAGAATTGATTTAGAAGGGCGAAGGGTATTCTGAATTCGGATGATAATATATAGTTGTTGGAGAACTGAATCGCGAGATGACACGTGTTATTTTTTTTTTTTTTTTCCTATTTGCACACGCTGGGCGCCTGGGCCTAGATTGTTCCGGTCCTTTACCCATACTTCTATTGCATTTACGCACAATATTTTGTTTATGTTTAGAAAGTTCTAGCTTTCAAATTTTCTTACAATTTCACTTGTCCAGTGGAATTTCCACGTTGAGAGAATAAACCTCGTAATTGTCTTTTATAGTATGCACCCCAAAATAGGCAAAAAAAAAATTAAAAAAATATAATAATAATTAGAATTTTGAGAAATAATTTTATTCCATTTTTACGTATAAAAAAAAAAGTTGAATTGTGTGCATGTATAGGACAAAAAATAATGACATTTTGTATAATATTATGGATATTATGAGGATGAAGATTATGAAAAAAATTCTGAGGATGCATGTTATTATGAGACCAAACGAAAAAAAAAATGTACACATTATCTTGGAATGAAGGGTGTATAATTCAAGAATATTTAATAAAAGTGTAATATATCACTAGTGATACTTTTTCTCGAGTGATAACTTCTAGTAAATAGAAAATGCAAAGTATAGTGTGAACAAGTTTTATGGTGAAACTGATTAAGGAGTGTGACTTATATTACTAAAGTGTGTGACTTTTTACTGTAAAGTGTGTGACTTTTTACTATAAAGAGTATTACTCATAAAAGTGAAGGGTGTGACTTATATAGTTATATTATAGCAAAGAGTGTCGTAGTAATAACTAAAATGTGGGACTTATATTACTAAAGGATGTGAGTTATATTACTACAATATATGTCTGTAAAAAAAAAAACCAGTTTCACGGTGAACAAATTTCACAGCATACCAACTCAATAGAAAAAGATGCTACCTTTTTGTCTTTTCATTAAATAAGAATAAATTTATTACAACTTTGTTTATAATTTTAGATTTTAATGAGGATAACTAAATAATAACCAGAAAAAAAAAATTACCTAGTAATTTCCCTTTTTTTTTTTGCGGTATTTGCAGAAAAGAATTCGACTCTATATACAAAATAGATGAAAAGTTCTCTCCTAATCAGGAATTCCCCATCCCATTCGGAACGATCACCACAGGGACGGGCGTTTCCTACTCCATTAACATTCCTAAATCATACTATAAAATACGATGGACCTATTTAACTTGTGATTATACCCAAGAGCCACGCCTGAGTGCACCCCAATTGTACGGTACAATATAATATATTGTTCAATGAAAATAATTAATTCTAACCAACTAATAGCTTTTAATAAAATAACTTGTGTCATTTAAAAATGCACTTGAATTGCACAATGCTAATAGGTGCACAAAAGTAATTGCCTACATCTACAGTCCTATACGCACTCTTGGGTACAAGTAAACAGAAAAGATTTCAAAGGGTTAAGAATAAAACATTATAATACACCAATTTGACGTGTTAACAGTTAACACGAAAGATTAATCTACATTTCCGAAAGAACAAGGCTTACAAGTTACAACAAGTTGGCATGGCCTACCACACAACAGTCAGCGGTTCGTATCATGGACGGCGACTTCTTGATATGGTACAAAAATCTAACCACCACCGTGATTCTAAACATCTTCTAATCCACCAATTTTTCTGCACAAATTTCTTCATCTCCAGCTGATAATTCTACAAATGCAGATCCCGGAATGACCTATATGGAAAGATGAATTCCTTACTCAAGAGCATTAGTATTTTGAACAAGAAGCAAGTATGATAGTTGTGTCGTTGTTCGTCTCAGAATTCTTGAGCATCTAGGTCCGGTTTTGAAGGATACTCGAAGCCCTGAAGGGCAGGCATTCTACGCAAATCTTCTTCGGAGTAACCCGGGATAAACCAGTACTTTTTATCCATCCCAAACACCTATTAAAGAAAAAGACTCTCTCATAAGACACGTTTAATAAAATTCTAAAAGCAGAGAGGAAGCTGACATACAAATTTCCACTAGCAATAGCAAAATAGCAATGCGTGGAGCAGAAAGATTCACACTAGCATAAAGCAAAGCTTAGAATAAAGCTATGAATAATAATATTCCTGTCAATATCTATTTACACTGATTTCTGTTAGTTTCACGTCTTGATATTCGCATGTTTTATTTATGATCAAGTATCAAGTAATTCACACACTTCCCATGATAGGCAAAGGGATACATTAACAAATTAAACTATTTCTAATAGTCATTTAACTGTAGTACCCAAAAGACATTAAAACACAGATGGGATTACTCTCTCGCACCAAAGGAAGACGCCCTAGTTGAAACCTAAAATACTCTTACCTGCTTGAAGTTCCTTTTTCGTCCAAGATCATAACGCCATTTTGGACTGGTCTTCTTTTCATAAGCCTAAGATAAAAATCCAATAAAATGATCAACTGTAGGCTCAGTAACTGCGATTATCTTAAGTAAAATAACAGAAAATCTGTCCACATAAGTTCAGAAGCATTTGAAAATCAACTAAATGCAGCCTAAGAGAACATCAGTAGATTCCAAGAATTAGCGCATGCAACAGGGAATAAAACCAAGAAAAACTAAAAATGAAAATGGTGGGAAGAAAGCATAAGCAACTAGCACCCAATGCAGAAATGGCTTAAGCTTTTCAAAGACAATCAGACATTCAACATATCCTACGAGTTGCATCGAATTTGAGGGGTATCTAGATGACCACGATAATGAGTCCATTATTCCCAGTATCAAATTATGAGTGCAAAAACCTTGATATACCTCAATGGTTGTGGTATTGGCAGCCACCAGCGATATATGCATAATAAGGAATCCCATTACACTCAACGCAAATGCCAAATTCAACACTGCAGATATTAGATATATTATCAGCAAAGTACAGAAAGAAGTTGGAAGACAAGTGAAAAGGAAACAGTAACCATACCAAAGGCAAGAAAAGTGGTTGCAAGAGTTCCTGGAGTCCCAGGTATCTCCCCATCGCTAAAGAATGCAATGAAGTGTGGCAGTAATGATAAAGTCACGAGACTAGTTTCAAGGAACGTGTAGAACTGCATCACAAAAAAGAGAGTATAATAAGCGAGAATATATTCTAATCAATATTTGATTCATGTGAAGCCTTAAAAAAAAATCAAAATCAAAATCTCAAAGCATGATCATTACTTTACACAACAATGTAAAAAGGTAAATTCTTGTGCGAGATGGTCTCACCGTGAGACGGTTCACAAACTAGCACGAATTAACGCCCACCCCTTCCAAAGTGTTAAAAACGTCATTTTCAAATTATACTTTGTGTTACTGTGAGACCGCCTCATGCAAGGCCTACTCATGAAAAATATCCACAGGTGGAAATACTAACAATGATAAAACAACATGGACACCCATGTTGTACCAATATAAGGCGCAAATAATGACATAATGATTGGAGTAGCAAATATGACGCTCAGTAAGTTACAAATCTTACCAGGAAGAGAAGGAAATATTTGTAGTTCAATGCCCCAACACAATTGACAACCCAAACACAATGATGGTCCATCTTCAGGACACACCTTCCACCTAACAAGGTAATCCAATAACACATCACTCACAAGAAAAAGAAAAAAAAAAAGAAAGTAAAAAACAATAATGCAAGTGAACAATCAAAGAAAACTAGTACAAGAAGCAACTCACAGACAGAACAGTGATGACAGCGAGGTGGTTTCAACTGGTTGCACTTTCTACAAAAACGTATCCTACCATTCTCTGAGTCTGGTGGAAACTCTGAAGCAGTCAATGGGTCATTATCTCCACCTTCTTCATCTACTGCTGGCCGCCAATTCGGAGGCACACCACCTGGGTCGGTAAAGACAACTGAAAAATAACTCCACAATAGCAAAACCAACTGCAAAACAAGTAAAGTTGTAAGCTATAGTGTAGATCCAAATTAGAATCACCAACAAAAGAAGTAAAGTTATTTGCAATTCAGTTCCATTGCATGACATTGCACATTGTCACTCACCAACTAGGGAAAGAAAACACAAAATTCGAAATCAAACCAAATGATAGTTTCTCTCTATTGTTGAACTAAAAATAAATAAGAACTTTAAAATGAATAGAATAAACTGCTGAACAGAAGATAAAAATTTGTCTCTTCCAAGTTCATACGACATTATACAAACAAATTAAGAAACATGACCGAGCAACGTTTACCAATATTTCACACCTCTCACTATGCCCGAAATAGAGAGAGAGAGAGAGAGAGAGAGAGCACATAAATGAAATTTGTTGAAATTCCAAGATCAAATGCAACACCTTAAAATCACACAATAAAGGGTCATGTTTCCAACAATCATCAGCGTAGCAGAAATCCTTAAATTCTAGAACTCGTCATTGATCGAGCTAGTTGTGCATCCAGAATTCAAATAATTTGCACCCACCTTACAGTTCTTCCAGGTTGAAAAGATACACCCTTTCTGATTCAAAACCACTGGAAGGCAGACCTCAACACCATTCCAACACTTTACAGCATAGTTCAAATTTATATATTTACAATTCAAATGATAATATTAAACTTTTATACAGCTACCGAATCCAAATATGTGTAAGTATAGCTAAACTTAGACGATCGAAGATAACAAGAAAAGATCCCGAAGACAATTAAAATTCCCTGACTAGCCCCAATAAACTAAGATTGGAAGTACCAAGCAGATCAAACTAGACAAATATTGACTTTCAGATTTAACTTAGCTAACACATAAGCGTCGGATTTTAAATTCGGCAGTAACGAAAACATAAGAATTTTCTAATTTCCCGTAATCAAAACGAATTACCAGAAAATGAAACAAGATTAAAACAACGAATGCGATGAACGAATCGAGGCCGCCGGCAGCGAGTCCAGGGCCGTAATTGGTAATAACCACCGCATAATAGCTGACACCGACGACGCCTAGAACCAATAGTATCATGATCGACCCAAGACCCCTCAGTGCCGTGCAAAATTTGAACACGTTCCACGCCATTACTGCTCCAGATCTATACATAATATTTGATCCTTCAATTGCAAACTCAATATCGCTAAAGACAAAATGAAGGATTTCCAATTTGATATTTTTGAGCTTCTGAATCAACGTTTCTGTGGGATATTGTTAGGGTTTATGGATTCCGCCAGGATAGTATGAGCACAGCTCTGATGGAATCCATGAAGTGAAATAGATGGGAGGACGATTTTTTTAATATTTGTTTCTTTTAATAATAAAATATAAACAATTAAATTCCTGCATCAGTTTTTTTTTTTTTTTTTTTTAAATCCACATCAGTTATGAAATATAGGAGTACTATTTTTTTTCAGTATTACCAGTTAATTTTTTGAAATCTTTATTTGACTACTGGAATTGAGTTTGCCAAATATTTACGATGCTCGTCAACTATTTTTAACAATTTTACTATTTTTAACAATTCTTGATTTTATATGGAATATACACTAGAAGAAAATTTGTTTAGATTAAATATCGGCTCTACATTACTTTTTATTTATATTTCGCTTGTAGGATATATGTCAATATCGCGATTTGATTGAATTTGTCGGATAACGTAGCTAATACTCCTGTAATTTTTTTTTTCATTCTCTTCTTTTAATCTTTTACACGTTATCTATTTTTTGTTAGACGATCTCTCACTGCAGTTAAGCGTAATTTGAACAAGACGCTTTAACATTTTAAAACGAAAAAATATTGATTTATTCTAATGTATACTTTATTTCATGTTTGAGACTGTTTCATATGAATTTTTATCAAATAATGATCTCTACATGATAAGAAAGCATTGAGACCTAATTTTCACAATTTTGAAGTTAACTTCTTATAATTTGTTATCTTAAATAAAATTAACATTATAATAAATATAAGACAAAAATTCAAATGAAGAAAAATATAAACTAGCACAAATCATCGTTCATTCTTTTTAAAGTATTGAAATTCATACTTTCAAATTATATACTGATCTCATTATATACAATCATTATATGCATGCTTCTAAATATATAATATATTAGTTTTATTGCATCGTAAAGCTTCAATTTATAATTAATTTTATTAATTTATAGAAGATAAATAAAGATTAATAGATTTGATGTTGATGTGTCGCCAGAAAACAACCCAACTCCATAATATTTTAATCGTAAATGGTAAATTAATGGGTCTTGGTCAATTGTGGAAAGGTTCCAACAACTTCTGCTGGTGTTCACTTTCTTGGCAAATTTTGTGGTCATGCTTTGTGGATGAACATCTAGAAGGTCATTACTCTTATTTAGAAAATTTAAGGTGATGTTTATTTTGAGTTTTGAAATAAGAATATGGATTTTTACAGAATGACATTAAAATAAATCCGACTGTAAATTGTGAATTTAACCGAAAGGGTTAAAAAATGTTCATGAACAAAGTTCAGATATCAAAGATGGTACCTCATACCTTTCAAAAATATATGATAGTACCGTATACAAAACAACAGCTTTATCTTGCCATACGGGTTTGATGAGTGTGGATGAAGGTGAAGCTTGGGGAGTTATTGATGCGATAAAATGGGTGGTTCGACTTGGTTTCCAGCATGTGGTCATAGAAACAGATTCGAAATGGGTTGCGGATGCTTACAAACGGGTGGACAAAGGAGATACGACGTTTGAGGATTTTATTGATGAGGGTAGGATCGTTCTGCGTGATTATCCCCGATTTCTGTTAAGTGGATTTCTAGAGATGTCAATGTTTCGGCACATACGATTGCTCGGGCTTCTCGTGATTTTAGTAGTCCTTATTGTTGGGTTGAGCCACCATCTTTTTTGGATGACCTAATTAATAGATGCATTGAGTGCATCTAAGTTGTCTTTCTTTCAAAAAAATAAAAAATAATTATATGCTTTCAATTTTTAAAATTAGAAATTACTAACATTGTTTTAAATAGAAAATTATTATAAAATTAAATCAAAATAAAAAATAAAGTGAAAATAATACTAAAAATAATAAATTATTCATATATCATATAAATATTTAATGCAAAATAAAAGGAAAATGTAAAAAATGGGTTGAGTTTAAGTTTGAGTTGGTGGCAAATTTGGGCAAAATTGATTCAAACTCAAAATTTGTGGTATTTTGAGTTCAATTTTGAGTTCCAGTTGGAGGGCAAAAATGGTGACAAATTGAGTGAGTCCAAATTTGTCACCCATTTGAAGATGCTCTTACTAATAAAAAATTAGGGCATATTAAGTTGATGGTGTCTTATTTTAAATTGATGGTGTGCTTTTTTTCAAACATTTTAAATGGGTCCTGACTTTTTAGGATAATCTTATTTAAAAAATTTAATCTTATTTAAAAAGATATAAAATTAAAATTAATTTTATTTAACTTTTATGATAAAATCACTGTCCCTTACCTTTAGTGCGATGAGGTAATCCCTCAACCAAAACATAAATAATTATATCATTAATTATAACTTAAACTAAGGCCAATTAATATAATAAATAATTTTTTTTTTGATTTGAGGATCCACAAGCACTTGTGAATTTCAAATTGACGTGATGCGACTTTTGACAAACTTGATTTTTATTTTTAAGTTTTGGTAAAAAAAAAATAGCTATCCAACCCGTGTATCAAGCGGGTTGATCACTTTTAGTATGGTATAATTGTACATAATTATTACGTTTCTGTGAAAATAATTAATGAGTAATAAAGTTCGATGAAAATCTTAAAATAACTAATATTAAACTATTTAAATTAAAATAATCATTATCATTTAAAAGTACACTTGAATTACATGAATGATGTATTTGTACAATTGATGCACACATGACTTTATCAAACTTATTTACCATTTTAACCCACTAAATATTCAAACCACTTTAATGATCAGGGCACCGCACACATTTCGTTACATAATTTAGTCCTGAAATTTAACAAATCAAACAAACCTCGAGTTCTATATTATCATCAAGCATCAATGGTACGATGATAAATTAAATTAGCATAAGTTTGTGTCCACGTTAATCAATATGTACAATAGTAGTGCTCGAGTTCTCTTTTAGATATTAAATTTCATTTTTCTCACTTTTTATTTTTGATTCTTTTAAAGTCGCAAGAATTAATTACAAATTAGCTAAGGGGAAAACATGAACCCGAAACATGGTTAATTCACATATGAAAATGAGTTGGACGAAATGTTTGATGGAGCAATCAAGTCTTGCAAAGAGAAGGGTACATGAAATATAGTTATACCAAACTTATTTCATATTGTAGTATTCTAAAATAATTGAACTATTGTGGTATGTCAACGTGTATTAAAATGGATTACTTTTTATTTTTTCTTGAAAAACATCAATTAAAACAGTTCACAAACACACCTCGAGTAGGGAGGAGGCTAGTGGTCTAGAAGTCCAAGAACGAAGTTGGGAAAAGGCCCAACACAAATCAAAAGGTAAAAAGCCCATTCTTAAAAACAAAGCTAAGCAGCCCATAAGGAAAGCCATTGACTTTTGATTTGCGTACTTCCAAAATTTACATAATTTGTATTTTAAATAAGGATGCAGCAGTTGGAAATCGTTAGGTGAACATATTCTAACCGCCTAAATACAAGACCGTCCTAATAAATAAAAATGATTTTTCTCGCCAATTTTGGCAAATTCTGATCGGTCGGAGGCTGCTTAACGCCTAGACCGATTTTTACAAGCATAATTTTAAGTATGATTGTATGATATATACACTTTATCTAATTTATAAAACTTTATTTAGTTAAATTAATCAAAACGCACTTCATAGTGATTTATCATCTAGAAATTATAAAGAAATTGAATTGCAATTTGGCATTGGTTGCACAAAATTCTCACCTAATTTGTGGAATTTTCAAATGTGAAATAAGGGATAAACTGCGACAAAGTCAAGAAGACGACAAACGTCATTTAAATGGTGATAAAATTGTTACCCAATTATTTTTTTGGCACATTGCATGTGAAATTATAGCACAGTAGTGTTAAGTGTATTATATATTATTGGGATTTTTTATTAATTAATTAATTAATTAATTAAAAAGAAATTTTAAAATTTTATGTGATACCAACAAACAAAAAGAGTTTTATTAAGATTTTATGTGATAAAGTGATAAAGTGAACAAAGACAAAAAACCTAAAAAGATCTATTTAAAAAAAAAATAAAAAAAAGACGATTATGAGCTATTATACAATTAATTAATTAATTAATTAATTAAACAAAAAAGCGACCAACAAACAACTTTTCTATGGTTGTTGGAACAGGACAAAATAATTCTATTTATGCAATAAAAAATGATTTGAGCTGCAATCATTATCTTAATTGTCTGTCACATCTTTGTTTCTTGATTCCATCTACTGTTTCATGTCTGTTCTGGTGATAGAGTATGTTGTAAACAACATCACGGTCAAATGGCAGGACCCAGGAGGCAGACGCTGTGACGTGCCGCCGCTTTTGATTGGTCCGTGACACTCCGGGAGCACTTTGATGGTAACCCAATATTTTAATTAAGAAATTCATTTGTCAACAATACAGTTGTATTTTTGGGTGTTAAAACGGGGAGTATTTTGACAATTAATTGTTTTTATATTTTAATTGAATCAACAGCTGTCATGTTTTTTTTACTTAGGAAAATACATTGTTTAACTCTGGAATTGATAATTTATATTTCTTTTTAAATTGATAAATTACAAATCAATTAAGATAAAATTTCCTTATAAGTTATAACACAAATCTCATAATTGTGCTAAAAAATTATTACTATATTTGATGCTGAGGTATAGGTGATTGCTGAGGTATAATATTCAATGACTTGGAATTATCTTATGCAGTTCATCAAATTATAGTGCTATTATTTATTAAGCAAAATTAGTAGCGTATTAATCAATTTACGGTATTATTTATTTGGTGAAATTAGTAGGAAATTTATGTGCCACATGTTGAATATATAGATATAATCGTTGACATTGAGTGGGTAAGACATATTATGGTACCTGCCACGTCTATGTGTTGCATGGTAACATTATGGTCTATTATTGGCAATACTATTAATTAGGTCAATGCATATATTTATTCTCTCGTATAATAATCTTACTAGTAAGCCCTAAGTAGCCTAGATTAATAATTAGTTTCAATATTCACCTCCCAAAAAAGTAAAAAAAAAACTCATTATATATTATAGGCATGCATGTATATTTTTTTCGAAACTTGTTACTACTATTTTTTATAAAATAACATAAAATAAGATGTTCTTTTTATCAAGAAAATATATTGTGTCAACTCAATTTTATTGATTGACAGTGTACAATATATATACACAAGGAAATAATTAATAACAAATCTTATCAAATTTGATGCAAAAATCTGATATTTTTGGTCGTTGACGTCTCAAATATGAGATCTCTATTTATTTTATAAATTAGATGCAAATTACTAGTATTTTTTATATTTTTTGGAAATATTTAAAATACAATGTTTTAAAATTTTAAAGTCAACAAACTATTTTTTTATTTTTTTTATTTGAAACGATTCTCAATCCGTCTTCCTAATTAAAAGGCCCTAATTTGCCTTCACCATCTTCGGTACAAATTTATCAAAATTTTCATAAAATTATCGATATGTTTCCTCAAAAGACTGAAGTTTCCATAAATTAAATATGTTAAAGATAGTACTAAATATTTTCCTAAATAGCATATTTAAAATGCGCGTTATGCAGAGAGAAACACGAGTCGCCCCTGCATCGAAAGCCTGGTCCTGTGATAACATGCGCACATGGTGCACTGAATTAATCCTCCCATCAATCTCCTTTCGCTGTTCCACATCATCTTCTTTCTCTCTCTAGACTCTTCGCCTTTTCTCTCTCTAATCTGTCATTGTTGAACCATTCTCGAAATTCCAGTGGATATGGAAAGCCAAGATCACAAGACGGCCGCCGCTCCAATCGGTATCTTTTATTCCTCTACTTTTTTTATCAAGAAAATCTTGTTACAGTATTTATTATTTTGGAGTTAATCTGCTTTTTCTTTTTCTTTTTTGGGATGTTTTTCTAATTTCGGTCAAGATTCTTTGTGGGTTTTACGTTTCTTGCTTGAGTTTTCCTGGGTGTAATTTCACGATCTCTCTGTTAAACTTACACATTGGTTAATATGCAATCAAGTTTGTGAAGATTATATTTTTCTTATTAGCGCGTGTTTGTGTTGTAATGTAGTAATCTTTAGATGAGCACTTGTAATCTTTTAGTTTAATTTTTTATAGAACTCAGTCGTTTGCCTCTATTAACTTTTCCCTTTTTATTTTCCAGTAACTGATGACAACTTCAATTTTGCAATCAATTTTTGTAACTTTTTCTGTTTTGATAATTTTTAAGTGTTGAATGTTGAAGGGCATGAGGGTCATGGAGTGTACTTGTGCCACAGATGTGGATGGCCTTTTCCAAAGCCACATCCTAGTTCTAAACACAGAAGAGCCCATAAGAGGCACTGTGGAACAATTGAAGGCTATAAAATCATTCATTCAGAAGAACATGATCACAATTTGGCTGTTTCGGATGATGAACATGCCTCTGATGATGAGCACACCCCAAGTAAAAGTCTTTAACAATTTAATATACTTAAATCTTTTGGGGTTTTTGTTTGGCTAATTATTAAACATTTTGTTCATTGAAGGTCCTAATCTTGTGAAGGCAAATGCTGATGGCAGTGGCAAAGTTGGTGATAAGTCGAATAAATCGGAAGGCGATGTGTATACTGATGCAGTTACTGATTTTTCTGACGGTGGAATTAGCCCCAGTTTGGAGGCGCGTTTCGAAAGCGTGAGGGAACCGAATAAGATTATGGAGCAAAAAGGAGTGGAAGGTGATCTTCATGGAGGTGGATCATTGAAAGTTGATGAAATTGCTGGTAAGCATTTTAAGGGTTGTTTGGTATATGTGTGTAATGATATATTTAATATTTTCAACATGTCTTTTCTTAATATTCTTCGATGTGTATAAAGTGAAGGATTTTTTCTTACTGATAGAGTTGAAGTATCTTTGGGTTCAGTGAAGTGTTAGCTTTTGAATATGGTGAAGTGATGGAAGATAAGAATACTGATATACTCTTCCTAGTTCCTATATTATCTTGTAACCCGGTCTATATGCATTAGTCACTCTAGGAGGGGCATCTAAAACCTTATACTGATGGATCTTTTGCAGATAAAGATGTAAATATGTTTGGAACATAATGTGTCAGTTTATCAGGCCATTCTTCCTGCTGAATCCTAGATTCTTGATAATATGTTCATATGGTATAAGTCGGTTCTAAGTCTAGAACTCTCACTATCTACAGCTGAAATTTTGATTTTTTTGCGATGTTAGTTTCTTATTTTGATAATTGAACTTTGTGAATGAAGGCATGGTAATTGAGAAAGGAAACCTTTCTTTAGAATTGTTGGAATTTTTGGAATCAGAATTTACTATCACTCACTTTCTTCATCTGTTGTCCATAATCCACGTGCTTAAAGTTTTATTGCCCCGTCCTCCAATGTGTTATTCAAATTATGATGTCAAAAGGTATTCTCATTTTCTTGAATTTTTAGAATTGTTAGTATCATAAAATTTGTTAATGTTTAACAAATTTAAGGTTAATCATAATAAAAAGATGATGATATTAATAGAAAACCTTATTCTGATACTGTACACAGTACACTTGATATTTCTAATCAGCTTTTTAATGCATGTTCTTTTGTCAATTTCTTTAGTCGTGACATTCACTCCTACACGCAGATAAAACTGAACAGGCAAATGCCCCAATACAGAGTGAGGAAGTGCCCAGTCCTGAACCTCTGGTATCTGAAACTAACCAATCAGGGAGTGTAATACCTCTAACTGAAACTACTGCTGAAGCAGTTCTTGGACAGGGTTCGATAAAATCTGTGGCTTTGAACTCTGAAGAAGGTAAAATCTCAGAGGAAGATTTATGTGATAATTCGGTTTCTGAAGTGGCCAAACATGATCTTCCCTCTCAGACTGAAACTCTTGAAAAGTTGGATGCCTCTAAAGAGGACAATAGTGTGATCGATTCAGCCAAATTAAGTGCCTCTCATGAACCTGTTGAAGTTGCCCTTGTAGATGAGACTCGCGAAAACATAGATGCTTCTGTGGGAGTGGAAGAAGTTTCTCAAACTACTAAAGATATTTTACTCGATGAAAGTATATCGAGTACACTTTCTGCTAAGGCTGAGGAAGGCTCACAAACTTTAGATGACACTAAACATGTGGCGTCTGTGGACTCTTCTATTGACAAGGAACTTGAGCGAAAAGTTAACCTGTTACTTTGATGCCAGTGAGAGAGAGCTGTGCGATATGAATGGGAAGGAAAAGGAGAACGTGGAAATTACGGAGTCTTCTGCTATGGACATGGTTCCAACTCCTGATTCTGCTGACAAAACTGTTGCACCTAAGGATGATCAAACTACTGAGGAAGTCAAGAAAGGTGTGGATCACGGCGAAGAAAAAAAAATCCAACGGTGAGCTTTTTGGAAACTGGGAATGAAAAGAGCGAAGGAGCTTTTACGGAAGAAAAAGCAGTACTTGATTCGAAAATGCCTTCAGATGATTCAACTGGATTTCCAAGTTCATTTGCAGTGGAAAGTGAAGCAAGAAAGTTTGAAGAATTATCAAAGGATGAACAAGCTTCACAGGAATCCAAGGACGGTGGTTTTGAGAACAAGAATGCCTTGCCTACTACCTCCTTGGAAGTCCCTGTTACTTCAATAATTTCAGAACCTTCACAAAATATTGGCAATGGTGATAAAGTTGAGCCTGTAGATGTTGCTAAGACTATCAGCGAATTCAAGGAGATTGTCTCATCTGAAAAAGCTCCTGAAGATTCTACTGCTGACGAATCTCCATCTCTGACCACTTTATCAGAGTTATTGAGTGAAAACTCTGCTAATAATGTTAAAGCATCAGAATCCATTGATACTGCTAGAGTGAATGGTAAATCAGATCATGGAGACGATGTTGAATTATCGAAGGAAATTTCTGAAAACCCCACACCGAAGGTTCTAGAAGCTTCACCCACTGGCATTGTCTCGAGTGGAGAAGGTGATGGTAATGTATTAGCACCTGAGAAATGTTAACGCCGCCCCAAGTCTAAAAGTGCCACCTTCTGCTGAAACTTGTGCTACTGGTGATGATAAAATTGTTCCGATTGTTGAAGATGTCACTAGTGTTGATTCCAAGTCCTTGCAAGCTGAAGTTGATGACAAGCCGACAAAAGAAAACGATGGTGTTTCTGCAGTTAACCACTCTGTTAGTTCAAGCAGCCGGTCTGATAGTCTGGAAGCAAACTGTGGATCAGTTGTTTCAGGTAACTATTATGTTTACGTGGTATAAATATTTAATCTGAGTTTTCAAATCAGTGCAATCGAAGTTCATTAACTTCAATCTGGATTTCACTACATTTATACGCCATATATCCTCTTGTTTTATCATCAACTTCTTCTGGTCAAGTGAACAGCCTTTTGTTTTCATCTGAATCAACAGATACATTAGAAACCAATTCCCAAAAGCAGAGAACCGAGGAAACCCGTTCCGACAAATCTAATACTTTCGAGCCACCTTCCTTCATGACTTTGGTTCAACCTGGAGGTGAAGGAGGGCAGGTTAAGGAGATTGAGACGGAAGAGAAAAATCAACAGCCAAAACCCGATGCTCTTCAAGCCGGGTGGTTTCCTTCGATAAAGAATGTAGTTAATGAATCTGAAGGAAGGAAGAAAAACGAGGAAATAATAGCCAAAGTAACAAACTGGAGCCCAGTAAATCAGCAACATGGCCCTCTGAAAAGTCTTCTGAATGAAGTCAAGTCACCAAGATCGAGTCCTGCTTCATCTCAGAAAATCGAGACTGAAACTAAAGATACCAACAATGGTGGTGTGGCTACTGTGGGCTCTTTTATAGCTCCGGAGGGAAAGGATCAGGGAACCAAGAAAGATGCGGAGGAGTGGAATTCTCCGGCGAGATACCCGATTGAGATCAAGAAAGAGAAGAAGAAAAAGGGGAGATCGTATTGGGTTCCATTCGTATGCTGCTCTTCGCTACACAGGGACCTTTGATCCCTTCATTTCGTCGTATTTTTTTGCATGATTCTGTGTGCTTACAGTTTAAGTTTTTTGAGTTATATTATTCAAATTGTGGATTCATCTGTGTGGTATATAACTGGTACTGATGAGTGTGATAAACTGAGAGTTGGCCTAGTGGTATGTATATGTTTCACTTTAAATGCAAATTATTATTCTTTATTTTACTTGTCCTGCAAGTAGCAACTTGTTTGAACCTGATTTTTTTTAAATTTCAGAACTTGTTTGAAGTTGTGCCTACGTTTCATTATCATATGATAAGTTTAGGGGATGTGAATGAACACAATCCGTCGAGAAGTATTTGACTTAAACTTGCTTCGGTTCAAATTTCAAACTCGACTCCATAGAAATTTGGAAAATTTGAGTTCGACTCAATATCTAACGTAACGAAATCATTTAAATTTAAAACTTACGTTAGCTCAAAATTCAATTCGACTTGATGGGAAACTCTATTTTCTGTGAATAATCAGCACATTAAGGTTAAAAAAGAACTGCTTAAACTCACTAGTCACTGGCACAATTGAATCAACTTTTGGTCAGAGGTGGAAGTAGATCCCTCATCTTTTTTTTAGTGTTGTGTATACATATATGGAACAATTGAATCACCCTGAGTGCAGTGAATGGAACTCTCATATGTGCTGCATTAGCCGATAAATAGCAAGCCACGCATTGGGTGAATTAAAAAGTACACTTTGTCATATAACACTTACATAGAAGTACATTGTTTCCAAATATTTGTCTAAATGTGTACTTTGTCTCCTTCAACATTTCGTTAAGAGCAATGTTAACTGGACTATAAATTCAAAATATGAATAATCATGTGAAATTAACTAAACGTAAATTTAATAAATTTTAAAGTTTACTCTAACATATGCTTTTATAGTTTAAGAAAATATCAACTCTTTAGCATTTTAAAGTACATAAAATATTTTGTCAGGTATCTAGTGTCCCATGTAGAAAATTATGCAAATGATAAGCTTCTTATATTAGCAATTTATGTGTGTGAGATTTCATAATTTTGAAAGAAAAAGAACCTTTTCCAGCATCAATTTTTGGTGTGAAAAAAGGTGATCCGTTAACATGGGTATTACAAGTATTTGACAAATAGTATTAGGTCAACTAGATATATCAAACTTCCACACAAAATGAAGAGATTATCACAAGTCAAGTAGACCACAAGTAATCGCAAGTAGAGATTATCAAATGTTCACACAAAACCCAGAGAAGAACTAGAATAATCCGCAGTACACAACAGCAGTAAACAAAAGAGCAGAATACATGATCATAGAAGTAAACAAAAGAGCAGAATAACATGATCATAGAACGTAGACGAATGACATTATATACAAACCACGAATAAGGTCATGCTGCTAGTTTTGGCTCCACTGTCCCAGAAGCATTTCCTTCTCCTGTGAGGAGATGGTCCGGGTCCTACAGGAAAAGGCAGCATCAGCGTTATTGACTCAGTAGACAGAATATTTAAATTAACCAAATAACAAGTGTAGTTGGTTACCTCCATGCCCCACTTGATGTAATCTGGGGACTCACAAGCCTTGTACTCATCTACAAGACTCTCAACGATGTCTCTAGATTCATCGAATTCTGAAAGATCATTGTCCTGAACATGTTTCGACGAAATTGTGTAAGTAGTTACTTACAGTAAACATTAATTCTAAAAATATCGGACTCATACTTCCCACCCAAAAAAATATATTATAAATACGAAGCAGATGAAGTGGTTACTTACAGCAAACATTGGATGATTCCTGTAATTGTCAAGAAAAGCTTGCCTCTTTCTCAACTTGTCATATTGGCTCAAACACTTGGAGAATAAGTGACGGATGCCAGTATAACTGGCTAGCATGAGTCCACTCACCTAACAAATACAGAAAGGGATCATATATAACCAGGCTCTTCAAATTTGAACTTATGTTTTGTCTATATAAAACTTATCAAATGGATATGTAAATATGTAACTCAGGTGTATGAGCTTTCTACATAAATATTTGAAACTATTCACAAGACTTGGAAAATTGAGCCGAGGTGAGCATCAGATAGATTTTAACAAAATTAATAGGATGCTCATTGTACTAATTTCTCCCACAATAAATACAGGTTAAATACATTCACAAAACTTCAAGATTTGTTTCTCATCAAGTGAAGTTTTTAACACCCCCACCCCAACCCGTAAGTGTTGTATCAGACCTCCTTTAATACTGAGATCATTAACAGTTAATTGACATCAGGGAGAAAGGAAGAGAAAACTTGGAGAATAGGGAGGAAAAAAGATTTACAAACTAACGTCCTTCTTCAGCTACTGAAAGACAATATAACTATGATATTAAAAGCTGAGATGAGGTAATTGGCTTGTGGATGAACAATCATGAAACAGAAGTTAGCAAGTCATTTGAGTATATACAAAGGGAACATAATCCACATAGAACTAAAAAAGTAAAATCTTACGATGAGCTGTTTGGACATAAGGGGATTTCCTGGATAACGCAACCTATCAAAATAACAAGATAGTGTCTGATTTTATTACATAATAAAATTGATAGCATCAATCAAAAAAAAAAAAAAAAAGTTCAAGGACATGCCTGGATACTAGCCGGCCCCATTCAATGAAGTTAACAAGTTTCCTTTCACGATCCTCTGTAGACTTTCATGAACCTGATTTCAACATCACCAGCAAAACAAATAGGCTTATGAACAACATTGCATGATAATGTAAACAATCTTAAGCATTTTAATTGCTACATAGTAAACAATCAAAGATGAGTTGGCATCAATGGAGGGTAGAACCATCAATCAATGCACAGAATCTTGCATAGACACGGATGACTAAAGTTATATAATTTCCTACATATTTATTCTCTAGCAATACATGCTAAATTTTGCATCTCCATTGCACTTGTTGAAACAAAATAGCTGTAAATTTTAATGTATGTTTTACTCTTGCTCTTTAATTATCATCCCATTGCAGTTCATGGAAGAATAAGAATAATGCAAATTATTCTTAATACGATCTAATGCAGCTTTCACAGTACACAAACATGCACATCTCCGGACATGCTCACTATTCAGTACAAAAAATAAATTAGGAATTTCCAAGCAACTGCCAAGAAATAATATCAAAATTTGTTGAGAATTTGGCATAATTACCTGAGTAGGATCGACTTCTCCCTGAATAATGTTTAAAATTGATATATACTTTGCCTGGCTAGCTTGTTTTGTTCGTGCACCAGCAGAAACCATGATATTCTTGTTCTGTAAGAGAACACTTTGAGCTCAATTTTCAAAAGTGTATAGTAAAATATTAGGTTTCCTATCAAAAAACTATATTTTCAAAACTGTATAAATTAAAATTAATGATGAAAATAAAAGTTCTTGCCTGAAGAAGTCTTCTCATCACATCAAGTACAGTCGTTTTACGAATTACATTAGCCTGCCAACGATAGCATTTGCATCAGATTGCAAAAAGATAACTTTTTTTTGAAGAACCACACTGTACTTATAAGCCACAATATGGACAGAAAGCTAATCATAGCCTAAAAATTAAAAACTTCAACCATCACCACTGAAGGTACAACCAAAATCTGGTATTCTAAGGGACACAAAGCTCAACAGCAACTTCTCAGATTTGATCCATCATTTTATCAAAACTGATCTGTTTGAACTAAATAAATGTGCCACTGACACAGACAAGTTGTAAAGATGACTGCACAGTTGGTATAACAACAATACTATCTATTAGTAAACTACTGGTATTCCTATTTCATACAAGAATTCTACAAGCTGGTAACAATTCATAACAAATCGACACCTCGATGTTAGTCAATAGCCAAAGCTTCAATCCATAATCATTTTTTTTAATTCTTTAAAACCCTCACTAATCAATTAGCACCAATGATGAATCATCTGTATCTGTTACAGTATATTCAGAAAAACCCATGTCCCAATTTGGCTTCAATGGAGAAACTTGTGTGCAGAAATGGTTTTGACTAAAATTCATCATTATGAAATACTTTTAAAATATCAATTTGATATATAATTAGGTTTAGTTAATGATATCAGACCTGCCGCTCCACCGTAAAGGGGTATATCCTGTCATTAGAAAGTGACACCGAGGAGTAGGGATCAAAAAAGCAAGAAGGCCAACCAAGTCGTTATTCATATATCCTGGGTAGCGTAATGTTGTTGTGCTTGCTGACATGACAGTAGAAACTAGAGAATTTGTTTGAGCAAAAGTGGGAGTTGTTATATGAAGCCGCTCTACAGCAATCCTGTTAAGTGCAGTGTTATCAAGAACAACAACACAATCAGCATTCAATGTCAGACGCTTGAGCGTCAGAAGGGAGTTGTACGGTTGTACCACCACATCACTGGTCTCATTTTGGTTAGGAAATACACTGTATGTCTGAACAAGTTTTTTGCTATATCTATCATTCAGAGTCTCCAACAAATACGAACCCATTCCTGCACGGAGGAATCAATTCTTAGCACAGTAAACATGCAATAATCAACAATGCCTAGTTATTTTTTACATAGACAGACTTTATAGTTCAATACCATGATAAATAAAAATATCTGGCCTAAGGTAATCCTTAAGGACATAAAATCAGGATGTTAAAAGAATTAATTTATAGCCCCACGAATAAACGTTTGCAAGCATAACCTCAGTGACAGACGACCATAACATAAGTTTCTGATCTATACCAATGGGCATCAAGGCATTAACAGAAGAAAATTTATCATTACAGATAGATCAAGACCTTTGACAACTTTAGAAATAAAGTTATGTCAAAGAGGTAAAAGCACCTGAGCCAGTTCCACCAGCAATTGAATGACATAGAACAAAACCCTCGAGACTATCACTGCCATCTGCCTCTCTATCAATCATGTCCATTAGATCCTCCTCATATTGCTTACCCTAGTCAAAATGATTAAAAGTTGCACAAAGACAATCAAATGGCTAAGCAATTTTAAACCAGGCTAACAGTATAAATTAAACAAAGGAAGGGCTAGATGCGCAGCCGAAGTAACAACTTCTGCAATAGACTTCACTAGCAACCATAATGCATTAACTCTCACTTTAAAGAAATAGATAACCATGTCAATATAGAAACAAAAGGACTCCTGTTAGAAGCCAAAGCAATCGAACATTTACAGTAGAAGCCAACAAACCAACATAAAACCAAAACATGTGAATTTTAACAAATCAACGCAGAAGCCTAAAAGTATATAGCTATTCAAACCAATAAATTGATTATTTTAGTAGATATATTCCTAGTTCAGGCCAACGGCCTGACACTTGCATATTAAGGAAATATAGTTGGCTGTGATGGCCAACGGGTAAAATATAAACAATCATATTGTACAAGCTGACAAGCCTACAGTTCACAAAGATTATCTCAAGAGCGGCGGGATGGCGCCCTAGGCATTGACTACCAAAAGGAAGCAGCCTTTACCTGATGGTAACCGCTTGCCCAATTATTTCCAGCACCACCTCCATGGTCTGCAATGAACACGTTCTCATGATTGTAGAGATTTCTATATTCACCATTTTGTATACCATTAATCACTCTAGGCTCTAAATCCATAAGCAATGCTCGTGGTATGTAATGCTGGTCGTCTGCTTGATAGAAAAACACATCTTTTCGATCACCTCCCTGCAAAATGTATAATCAAACGGGCTCATCATCTGAGAACCTAGATATCTAAGCTCCGATAATAGAATAAACATTAATGTATCTTCAATGACATACTTCATCGAATTCGCGTGCCCTAGATTACAGGAAAAGCATATGATTACTCTTAAACCCCAAAATAAACAAGCAGTAACATTTTTCCTCTCCACCAATTAGACCCAGAGGACGGAAATTCGACATCAAACAGTTAGCCCCAGTCATGTCACACGGTATAAACTTGAAAGCACGCCGTATAACAAAAAGAAGAGAGGATAGGAGAGAGTTGATACCTGAGTGGCAAAGTCTTCGAGAATGCCATCTTTGCTGATTCCATGCTCAAGACAGAGCTGCTTCCAGAACTCCATCCCGATCTGGTTCCCGCATTGCCCGACTTGCAGAGTAATAATTTCCTCGGCATCTTTCCTTTAGCAACAAAATTGGAATTGAAGTATCTAGGGTTTTAGTTTGGAATGTAAAGAGAGATGAGATTTCGGTTTTCCTTCGTGTTTTCCGTCGGCGATTGGGGTTTCGGTTATGCAAAAGCAAGAGGAGAGAGCTCTGAGTGAGAGTTAGTAGGGATGAGGACGCGCGCCAACCAAATTTGTTTTTTAATTTTTTTTTTTTTAGGTTATTTTTTAGATGTATCAAATAATTCTTCAGTTTAAACTATGGTTTTTTTCACCTTATTCAAATAATTGCTATAATTTTATTTAACAAGTGCCTGATATTTATAATAATTTATCAAATTTTAATAATAATTACTAAAATAATTACATGTTAAATATTTTTGTGAATTATCATTTTTTTCCCATTTATTAAATAATTATTTAGATTTTAATTGTAATTATTTTAAATTTATCTAAATTTGTATACAAATATCTGTCGGATCAAAAGATGAATAAATAGATGGGCCCCTGGCCTGAGATCGGTATGGGGCCTGATCAGTGGGCTTGTCCTTGGTCCGTGAAACAAATATTCATTTTTTTGTAATATCTCTGTAATTGTTGATTGTAAACAAATTATATGATAAATTTACTAATTTTTTACCCAAAAAAGGTATAGTATTTGATAAGCTTCTAAATAATATCACCATCTGTAAACATTTAATCCTCGAGACATTTTTTCCCGAGGAAAAAGGAAGCATCACCAAACTAAACTTTTGGTTATTTAAAACATAAACAGAGACCCACTAGCTCTAAACTATATTGCAACAATCCCTCCATTTGAGAATTTTGTAACATGAAAAAAGATGAAATAGGACAAAATGCAATAATAACTCAAACGAAACCAAACTACTTGAGAGGATACATTGTTTCTGGATACTGAGGTATTAATTTTGAGCAGGAATAGTGGCCCTGCGCCACTCCCAGTAATTTGCCCTCATAGGATCAGCCACCTTCAAAATGGTACATACTCTTTCAGCTAAGCACGAATCGGAGGGGTTAGGCTCTGGAGACAAAGCATCAACAGCATTTTTCAAGTCGTTGCTCGGTTGATAGCGATGGTAGAGAAGATCCAATACCATGTTCAGAGCATGAACGTAATCCTTTTTCTCTGTCAAAACATCCAAGCAAACTGATGGCACTCGAGGATCATTAGCCAGAGATATCATGTTGTTCTTGTAAAGCCCCCGCAGATATCTCCAAGGGCTTTCGTTTTCAGGTTTGGTTAAAATGGCTTTAATTGCATACGCAACTTCCGAGTCCCTCATGGCTTCTACACCCCCTAGGAGAGGAGATCTACTGATTACAAAATATCTCTGCAACACACAGTTACTGAAATTAACCCTAAAACGAAAATGGAAGAAAAAGAAAGGATATGATATTTCAAAGGTAAGATATATAAAACTCTATTAACGGGATGGTTACAGAAAACCTATCCTTGATGCCTAATTACAAAGAAAACTAACTCCTTTTCAAAATGACAAATACCACCTCGTATCGTATCTGTTTCTTTTTTCTTTTTTTTTTCCTTCACAAAATGAACCTGTTGAGCTTTCTAAGAAAAATACCATACACCAAGCGGGTATTTGTAGTTTCAAAACACAATAGACCCTTTCTTGTAAAGAGGCAAAACCCAAAGGGTGGTTTTTTTAATTTGTCCAAGCCAACAAGTTGTTGCACTAAAGAAATCAAGAGAGGACATAACACGATAACAAGACATTGAGAGTGGGCCTTTTGGATCCCAAGTCCTAATTTAACAAATTCATCAGTGATGATGCACTTCATTCTTGCAGTGATACAAAGAGCTAGAATAATTGGGCTCATGCTAGCTCACCAAAACCCAACTACACTTGTTATATTTGTCCTTTGCTGATCATTTATTTCAGATAACGGCATTTTAAACCATAATATTTCTTCTGACACTTATTATCGAGATTTATGTGGCTTTTGATAATCATATCCTTGTAGCAGCCATTTTACTGATGTTTTAAACATGAAGAATCTACTTCTTTAAATGATAATCATTAGCTATTAAGTATCCCATTTACGGTAAGTCAAAATAACAATCAGAAGAATAACATACTCATTTCATGTGGATATTTTATGTTGCTGGACCGAAAATGACAGTAGGATAATATTGAATACCTGATTCCAAGCAGAATTATTGAAAATATCATCTTCAAGGAGTTCATCACAGTAGGCAAGCTCATCTTCCCATACTCCAAGAGACTGAAGAACCCACTGCATGAAGAAATTCTGCTTTAACTTGTAGAATAGAACCAAAAAATGAGTTCTAAAATAAAATATCATTTTGAACTTGTTTTTTCACCTTACAACAAGAAAAGCCGAATTGTAGCTCACCTGCCTATAGGACCAAGCATGATAGTTCTTTGCATCTGAAGAGAAGATTTCCCTGGTAAACTCAAGCTCCTTGGTAGCAACATGATTCCCAAGCTTCTCAGCAAGCCACCGCCTATGATGCCTAGAAGTTCAATGGTTACAATATATGAGCCAATGTGAGCAAAACCATGGAAACAACTCAAAAAGAATGTCAGTCTCTGTCTCAACTTCAAATGCAGATTCAATATGTCTCAATTCTAATTCAGGTGTTAGAGCTATTCAGGACAGCTCGTAGTATAATATCAGAGAAAGCAAGTAGAGATAACATAAAAATTAAGAAATGCTGACTTCAAAAAGAATTAACAACATCAGTAATCCTCAATTTCATATCTTCATGTGCTTATTCTTTACAAGCGCCAAGTGAGTTTATTTTTTCTCAGGGTTTCAATATGGGGAATGTGGATAAAATATGACAGATACCTTAAGACATTATGTGGACTGTAGGAAGTTCACTGCTGATATACTTTAAAATAAGAAAAATGTTTCATTATAGAGAGACAACTTTATCCATGTATCACTTAGTAGACCATAAACATGCACCCTCAAAACTACACAAAGTTGCCCTGATAAATACAGTTAGGACTGTGTTCGATGATTTAGCTTCCGAACCATTTCCCAGCACAAACAAGAATAATGCATGAGAGCCAGAGGAGAGGAGAGGAAGAGGGTTCGAAAGTAGAATAAAGAACCACTCAGCCTTTTAATATACAATATGTACATAGCAAATACAAAAAACATCACAAACAAACTTACTGCTTTTAATTGTGCATGCAGAAATTTGTACCTTGACCATGAATTAATATTGCTGCCTAATTACAAGCACTGCAAACAATTCATTAAGTTAAACCAAGCTAAAAACTCAATTTCTATTCCTCAGAACTCATCTAACATACTACTTTTATTCCTCTTGTATATAATGAAAGCATTATTTAGTCCTGTGAAAAGGTATAATACAAAGCTCAACTACATCCATCAGTTTCTCATAGGAAATTTGACAATCAAATAGAAGTTATTATGTAATCAGTGTAATACTGGCTTAAGCATCTAACAGAAAATATATTCAGTTTGATATATGGGAAAAGATGAATAGTGAATAGAATTATCTACCATATTTGATAATTTTTTGCGTTCTCTCTTGTAATCTGGTCAAGAAAATGCAGTTCTTCAACTAAATCAGCATTAAGTGCCTCAAGTATAAGACGCCTGAATTGCCATACCTAATAGAAAAGAAGAAAATTAAGCACACAATTTCATAGTATCTCCAAGAAAAACATATTAGTCAAGTCTTTTTTTTTTTTTGACAGAACATATTAGTCAAGTCTAGTCAGCTCAGAGTGTATACAGATAGTTTGTCTATGACAAAGAAGAGCACTAGTATGCATTTTCTCAAGCACCCCCACCCCCCAAACAAAACGCCCACACATGTTTATGCAAGTCTACACATGTTCTGACAACTTCTACATTAGTGACTAGCAATTTGCGTCACTTAATGCCTCGGAAATCTTCCTCCCCCATCTTAGCATCATCTTGTTACCATAAAATAAAAAATGTATATGCAATTCGATTTTTCCCGTATGCACAAGTTGACAAGTATTCATAGAAGAAAAGCCCTAATAGTCCCTTTTTTTGGATACTTGATTGGCAAAATAAAGTACAAACGATTAATCAATTCATCATGCTTGTTTTCGATCAATCATTTACTCAAACTTTAGAGAAAAGGTATAATAAACTAATTAAAAAGAGAAGAAGAAGGCGATTACTGTGTAATTCCCTGCATTCAAGGAAATTGCCTCTTTAGTGAGTTGGAGTGCTCGTGGGGAGCGCTCATCAGCTAAGTAGACTGCTCTGAAGTAATCCGTGGTTTCGCTGAACTCTTCAGTGTAAGCAATCGGCACGACGGGATTCGGGCCGTCATCTTGCGGTACAGGCTTGATGTCAGCCCATTCGGGCCTTTCACAAAAGGGAATTCGCGCCCGCGCCCCTTCTTCCACTGCTTGCTTATTCATTTTCGATCTGAAATTGCAAGCAAATTACGAGTAATAGGAATCTCCATATGAACAGCCATGGTGGACCCCACTTGAGCCCGCTGCTTTTAACAACACTTGGAACGGCCCATAACACGAGGCAAAGCCCCCAAGCCCATATCAACAAGCAAAGGCCCAAATTCACCTAATTTGGCCCAATAATTAGTTGGAAAAAAGACACCGAATGTGATTATTTAAAAAAAAAAATTGCCTTATTCGGCCCAATGATGATTAATTCAAAACGAGATTACCTAATTCGGCCCAAATTGTGATTAAATTTAAAGAGAGAAAAAAAATCGAATTTGGTCCAATGATCGATGATTAAATTGAAAAAAAAAAACACGCACATAATTTGTCCTTGTGATCGATGAATCATATTTTAAAGAAAAAGTGATTCAAATATCAAAACTCACTCTAATAATAATAACAGCCTAGAATTCAACAAAACAATAGTCTCTTGTAAAAGGAGAATTAATTCTAAAATCCCTAAATTAGAACCAGCTAGATAAAAATTGAAGGTCAAATTGAAGGTTAAATTGAAGGATAATATTTTAATTTTCATTTATCATACATCCACAATATGAAACATGGAGTTGAACACTGAAAATAGAACAAATGATATCATTCGCAAAAAAATATGCTCCACATGAGGTACATTTGTGTGAGACGGTCTCATGATAAGACGAAATATAATTTAGACATGACACTTTAATATTTCGAAAAAAATAGGTGTTGATGTATTCTAATTTGTACCTCATACATGTATGGGACCATCTCATATTTATTTTTATCGCTCCCCACATATAGGTATATCTCTGATTAAGAAAAAAGGAAAGAAGGATTAAAGAGAAATTAAGATGGAGAAGAAGGGGAGAGTGTGTGTGACCGGGGGAACCTGCAGGTAACTCTCTTCTTCGTTTAACATTCTGTACTCAGATTTCAGAGTTAACCTTCATGTAACTAATTATAGTGTTCTAATTATAGTGGATCACTGGTCCCTTCATTTGTCCTAATGTTCCTGACTCTGTTTACATCTTCATGGCCCTCATTTTTGGTATGAAAATCTTACTATAAGCGTTTATAAACACTACGAGAAAATTGACATGTAATGAAATAAATTCTATCATTATAGTTTTTCTAGCTAAAAATATTTAGTGATAGACCATTATGTTTTCTGTCATTAAAAAATTTTAGTTAAAGAAGCTATAATGATAAAATGATTTAATTTCTTGCAGCGTAAAACGCTGCAATTCATAAGGTAAGTCAATCTTATAAATTAAAAATTCCAATAAAAAAATGGTACCTTAAGTGATTTTTTTTTTTTTTTTAAATATTGAGTGGTGCCTTCAGGTGATGAGAGACATTACATAGACTTGAAGAATTCAAGTTTGGTGCATGTAGACGATGTTGCTAGAGCCCATATTCATTTATTCGAACATCCGGAGGCGAAAGGGAGATACATTGTGTCTGCTGTTGAGTTCAAAATAGAAGAGCTGTGTGAGTTTATTTCAACCAGATATCCTGAGTTTAAGATACCAAATGTTGAGTAAGTTTCCATTTTCACCATTTATTTCTTAATTATACGTGTGTTTCTACTTGGCTTAGTTATAAATCTGAACTAAATCAATCTTATATGTGTGGGTGTATTTTTATTTATTATTTTTTTGAACGCTGTGTGTGCGTATGCAGTTGTTGGAAAGATGAAGATGTGGTGCCTGTTAAATTGTTGAGATTGTCGACTAAGAAACTTGAACAAACTGGGTTCAAATATGAATATGGGTTAGAAGAAATGTTTGATGGAGCAATTGACTCATGCAAACAAAAGGGTCTTCTCTATACTTGACTAATTTTATGATCCTGCATGTTGTAGGGATTAGTCAAATTTAATCTCAAGTTATTTAACTTATTGTTTTGTATGATTTTTTTTTAATTGATTGTGTGTTAATGAAATAAATGACAAGATTTCTTATTTCGGATCAGTTGAAAGAAAGGAGGGTTATCAACTTATCATTTATATGCAGATGGTGCATTAATTTTAAGATTCAATCTTTTAGACTGCATGTAATTCAGATTTTGTACATGTAGTCATGTATATACTACACAGAGAATACTATCTAATCTATTATTTAATTAGATGTTTTAATAGATATATAGAAACCGGATTGAAGTTGAAAATTGGCTCAAGCTAATGTTGGATGGAGCAAATTAATTCGTGCAAAAGGAAAGGGTAGTCCTTTATTTCAAGTAAATCCATCCAATCATATAGAAAGCATGATCCCATTCGAAATATTAAAGACTCAAGCCCATGAAACCCATATATTAAACGAACAATTGAAAAACTTGTCTTCAGTCTAAAAGAAACAGATATCTTCGATTTTTTAATAATACACCTACCAGTCAAAGAGAGAGCACTTGTGTGTGGGTGTCCCTAGGGTATATTCATTTTGAAATTTAGGTGTACCCAAAAAAAAAAAAGTTAACAAGAATCACTTCTATTGATATTGCTTGATAGTTTTGATATATAAATAAATAGGTAATGGGATATCACTTCTATTTTAGAAGTAAGTAATTGATTATCCTCACTCACTCATCTCACATCACATGATACACTTGTTCATGTTTTAACCAAACAATAACAATGCAATCAATTAACTCTTAATGATTGATCTCTCAATGATATTCATTACAATTATTATTCTCAAGTCATTCTAAGTGGACCCTCAATAAATTTAAAAATTCGGATGAATAGTAAAAAGTATGTGTCTGTTTTAAAATTTAAATAGAGTGATATTTTGCTTAATGTCAAATCAATACTCCATTTAATAATAATTGGTGTTTCATTATTATATTATAATGAGAGTGAAAAAAATAGTGATGTGATGGTATTAAATTTTGTAAAATATAAATGAACATGTGTGTTTCATAGGAGTGAATATTAAAATTTAATTTTATATTATAAACTATAATGAAAGTACATCGGGTGAATCCTCAAACAAACATGCCCTAAATGTTGTTAATTAATGTGTATCGAAACATCATAAGCTATTCCATGATAAGTTGATCGGTCTCAGGGTGTGTTTTGAAACACTTAAAACAGCTTTCAAAAGCATTTATTTTTAAAAGAGAAAACTTTAAAAATAAATGCTTCTGAAACACCCTCAGTGAATAAGACGTGAATTTCTCTGTCTCAATTCTGGATATATTAAAGTAAATTAATTAATTTACACCAACCTCAGGGGCCACATGCAAGATGCGTCACGGTCCCATTATTTATTGTGGCCAATTAAAATACCAATCAAACAAATATTTTACGATAAAATTCTTATTTAAACAGATGCACACCTCTGGTTTGTTACACATAGAGGGAAACACACAAACAGGATAGAAAAAAGAGAGATAAAGATGGTGCCGGAAAACCAAAAGGGAAAAGTGTGTGTAACCGGCGGAACAGGCTTCCTGGGCTCATGGATGATCAAGAGGCTTCTAGAAGATGGCTATTCAGTCAACGCCACAGTCAGAATTAATCCCGGTAATTAATACAAAATCTCTCATTACCAGTTACCAATGTATAGTATTAGTTATTCCTATTGAACGGTATTAGTTATTCATGATCCTCAGAACGCAAGAGGGACATCAGCTACATCACGAACCTCCCCGGTGCGTCGGAAAGGCTCCAAATATTCAACGCGGATCTGGACAAGCCCGAAACCTTCGTGCCCGCAATAGAAGGCTGCACCGGCGTGTTCCACATGGCCCATCCTCTGGATTTCGCGGAGACGGAAACAGAGGAGGTCAAACTCAAAAGGGTCAACGATGCATTGGAAGGCATTCTACGGGCCTGCAAGGATTCGGAAACGGTTAGAAGAGTTTTGTACACTTCCAGCGTCTCGTCGGCTGCTTTCAGCACCACTGCGGGCTCCGGCCTCATAGACGAAAACGCATGGACTGATGTGGAATTAATCAGAAGTTTGAAGACGTTTGGAGGGCCCTACATTGTGACCAAAACTTTGGCGGAGAAAGCGGCGCTGGATATTGCGGAGAAAATCGGGTTGGATCTTGTTTCGGTGCTTCCGACTTGGGTTACGGGGCCCTTTTTATATGCCCAAATATCCCCGATACCGTTTACGTCTCCTTGGCCCTCGTTTTCGGTATATAATTTTTTATGTTTTTTAACAGTATTAGTTGTTTTCACTGAAAAGTATTACTTGTTTCAACTGAACAGTATTAGTTGTTTTCAATTGAACGATATTAGTTGTTACTGCTGAACAATATTAGTTGTTTCTACTGAACAGTATTAGTTGTTTTCAACTGAACGGTATCAGTTGTTACTGCTGAACAGTATTAGTTATTTCAATTAAACAGTATTAGTTGTTTTAAACTGAACAGTGTTAGTTGTTACTGCTGAACAGTATTCGTTGTTTCTGCTGAAAAGTATTAGTTGTTTCTACTGAAGAGTATTAGTTGTTACTCTTGTTGAAAGTAATGATTTTGGTAAATGCAGGTGATGATAAGCATTACCGTCACATAAAGGATACAAGTTTGGTTCATGTGGACGATGTTGCTAGAGCCCATATTCATCTGTTTGAGCATTTGGAGGCGAAAGGGCGGTACCTTCTTTCTGGTGCTGAGTTTAAGATTGAAGAGCTTTCTGAGATGATTTCTGCAAAATACCCTGAATTTAAGATGCCAAATCCTGAGTAAGTTTGATTTTCTCTGTTTTTTTTTTATCTAAATAGGAATATGGTAATTTTTATATTTTAATAAAATATTACAGATCCTGGAAGGATGCAGTGCCTGTAAAATTTTCTGGGCTATCAACGAAGAAACTTGAGGAAACTGGATTCACGTGTGAAAATGGACTGGAAGAAATGATTGATGCTGCAATCAAAACTTGCAAAGAGAAAGGCATCCTCTAAATTGATGTTGATGATGATTATTTAATATTTAATGGTGTTGAAATTTAATTTTCTGGTTTGAGCAGTGTTTTTCTTTGTAATGTCAGTCGAGTTAGTATTATTATTGGAATAAATGGTGCAAAACTATGTTTGTTATCGAAATTTAAAATGCTATCTCACAATCACCAAGCTAAATTGTAGGATAAGGGTACACATAATCGCCTTAAATGTGGAATTTAGTATAGAAACTTAATGCACCTGATCGCCTTAAATGTGGAGTAATGACGAGATCAAAATATAGTCCCAAGATTATACACAAACATGGAAATAAATATTGAGTTGGTATGTTTTGAAACTTGTTCACCGTGAAATTGATTTTTTTTTAATAGACATTTTTTTTAGTATTATAAGTCACATGCTCTAGTAATATAAGTTACACCCTTCAGTTATCACTACGACACTCTTTGGTATAATATAAGTCACACCCTTCGCTTTTATGAGTAATACTCTTTATAGTAAAACGTCACACATTTTACAATAAAAAATCACACTCTTTAATAATATAAATCACACTCCTTAACCAATTTCACTGTAAAACTTGTTTACACTATACTTTGTCATAAATATTTGACCGAATATTAGTTTTCCCAGAATATGGTAGGATGATGTGTTGAAGTTGGACAATAGTACGTCGCAGTATAAATAATTATATTTGTAATTTAGAAACGAAGTTCAAACAAAACCTACTCATTGCATTTTTTAGGTAAATTTGTTTAATTAATTAAAATGTTTATATAATTAGAAATTATAATTGATAAGTCATAAATAATTTTTACCATTTAAGAACATAATTATTTTCATTAAAAAAATTTATAGACTTGTTAAAATATTCCGAAGTTAATTCTCTATTTATATTTTTTTATTTTTTTTATATATACGTTAGTGTATGTCAATTGAATCGAAAATTATAGTATCATGCGTGAGTGTTTCGTGTTGTGCTATATATAGCCGTGGTAGTTGAAGTTCCATAATTTATGGCCAATGCCGTATTCAATTATTTACTTTCCTCAATTAATTCCTAGACAGATAGTATCCGTTTAGATACTTTTGCACGTGAAGTCCTGCACATATTCTTTTACAATATCTATTTTGACAATCGAAATGATTTTATTGGAGATTATATAATCGATACTCAATTATAGATCTTAGACTGCCTATATATTGGGACTGGGAGAAATAACAACCTCATAAAATGGAGTATAAAAATATAAGACACTGCGGGACAAATCAAAATGCATCAACTAATTCTTAAAATAAAAAATTACTCCATTTTAAGATAGATTTATTTTTCACATGAATTAAGAAAAATGTGTTTAATATAGTTTGAATTCTAAATTTCTCTTGATTTTCATATTTTACCCTTTCAAATATGTTTTTAATGAATTTTTTTATGATAAATAATTTTATTAAATAAGGTTACTTGGTCCAGTGGAAAATATTTAACGACTATAATAATAAAAAAAATGTGTAAGTTGATAGATACCAAAATGAAAAACAAATTTATCTAAAGGATTCAATTTATAATCGTATACAAGTAAATAAGTGAGTAAAAAAGGACTTCTAATTACCCACCTTCCCTAGCCGCAATTAAGCAGGCGTGTAATGTGATTTAACCCCTCACGGCCCCTATAAAATATCCAAGATTTTCTATGAAATTATTGGCCATATTAATGTGCTGCAGAAGATTCTATTTTGTATGAAAATACAAGCACATAATTTCATGTAAATAAGCCGTGAGTAACATTTTTGTTTTTTCCATAAGTCGGAAAACAGAATATATTAATAATAATGACTCCATCTGCATCGTTATATCAGATGCCTCTCTGTTTCGCACTCAAAAAAACAGAGATGGTGCACCAAAACAACAAAAGGAAGAGTTTGTGTAACCGGAGGAACTGGCTTTCTCGGATCATGGATGGTCAAGAGGCTTCTAGAAGACGGCTATTCCGTCAACGTCACCATAAGAATGGATCCGGATAATTAATACTCTTTTTATCCTATTTTTTATTATCCATTTACTGTAGACACGGAAGATTAAAAATATGAAATAATAATATTAAATGGTGTAAAAACGAAAAAAAAGGGATTTGGTGGGCTTTAAACGATAAGATTATATGGTGTAAAAGTGAGTTTTAGTGAAGAAAAATAATAATATTAAATATTATCGAACGCCGCTTTATTACCTTATTTGAAACGAATAAATAAAATTGTAACGATTATTTATTTGAAAAGCGAATAATTAAAATTGGGACGGATGAAGAATTGTTTCATAATTATCTTAATTACTTGTTTAATTAATTAATAACAATTATTATCTTAAATATTGTAGACCGCAAGAGGGACATCAGTTTCATCACGAATCTGCCCGGCGCGTCAGAAAGGCTACACGTGTACAACGCCGATTCGGACAAACCCGACGCCTTCGCCGCCGCCGTCCGCGGCTGCGCCGGAGTTTTCCACATTGCCCACCCAATAGATTTCGCCGAGAATGAATCGGAAGAAGTCAAAATTAAAAGGGTCACGGCTGCGTCCTGACTCTGTTTACATCTCCATGACCCTCATTTTCGGTATTTTCTCATTTTTCTACTATTTTAGAAAAGAAAATCCCATATATTACTTATAAGTTTAGGAGTTTATTACGTGAAAATGATTTTTTTTTCATCCTTAACTTTACCAATTTATAAATTTTTAGTTCTAGACTTTTAAATTTCAATTTTCATCATTAATGTGATTTATGTGAAAAATGGTAAAAATATGTAGGTTACACGAAAATTAAAATGCGAATAGCCAATATGACCAAAATAAAAAGTGGCAAAGTTGTGTCAAATTTCAATTAAAGCTAATATCACATTTCAACAAGGGCGGATCCAGGATCAAAATGTAGGGTGGGCTGAAAGCTCGAAATAAATACAGTATAATTTTTTTTTTTTTTACATAAGTTGTGCCCTACGATTCTTTATCCGATAAAATTCATCGATAATGTAATCATGATCAATGTCTTCAAATAGTTCTCTCTCAATGTAGATAACCATAGAATCGAGCAGGTAATCACTTTCATTTTGTTTCGATGTTCGTAAAATGCCCGCTCGTCATTGCATTAACAACAAGAAGTGTCCAAACAAGATGAATCAACCTCGAAATCATATTATACGATTTCGTCTTGTTTATCTCGACCAACTTCTGGGATAATTCGAAATAGTTGACAAATTCTCAAAACTTTCATTAGAAAACATATCAACTTTGTAATGTCAGTAATTCAACTCTCAAACAAATAAGATTTCTTGATTAAGTAAAATCATCGATAAAATTTATTAAATGAGATCATAAATATGATCTTCGGCAAATAACCCGGGTTGTCTTTTCGATCCAAGGCAAAGACTAAGCTTAAGAAGTTCCATCGTCTCATCATTGAACCTATTAATGATTTCATTCAATTGCAGTATTTATCGCTTCGTTAAAGACATCAAATTGGTAATGATGTCCAAACGTGATAACATCCACTTGTTGACATGAACGCCTCAGCACTCCATTTCATAATGATCATCCATATTTGGTATGACAATGTGATAATCTCTACAAACCGACTCAACATGTGCTAGAAGACAATCAAAACCTTCATCCCTCAACAAGTTAAGTAAACTTTTTAGTGCTTGAGACAAAAATCCATCAGATTCAAGATATCAAGAGACTTTTGTCCGCAAAGATCGACAAAGCATATCCGAAAAGTCCCAAATTTTTATTCATCAAGTGTAGAATGAATACAAGCTCAAAAGATCTCATTACCATCAAACACCCATAAGCTTCACCACTTGTATCGTAAGAAGAACCCTCATCCGACATATGTTTGAAGCACAATAATCATCGCACCATACATATCAATCAAACTACACGTGGAATCAAAATGAGAACTCCAACGAAGTTTCTCCCTCGACGATGCAGACTACCCATTTGATTAGTACCTCGCTTATTTCACGCTCTCCTCAGAGTTATCTTTTTCTCGCAATTTCCATAGCTTGAGCGGATTGTAGTTCGCATGACGCCAGAGAAGCACCAACAATATTTACGATCTTCTTCAAGCTTGAAAAGAAACAATAAACTTGTCGTATTTTTCCACCGCAAAGAATCTAATGCTAATTGCAAACCGATGAGCAAAGTAATGAACATGATATGCATAAGGGCACCTCTCAAAAAAGGGCTTGTAATCCATTCCATACACCACCCATATTGCTCGCCCCATCGCATTCTTTGACCCCGATATTGCATATTTGCGTGTTATGTCGACTAATACAAGACATATTTCTTTCTTCAAAGGTTACAAAGAAGTATCTTTAACATGTACAATGTCAAGAAAAAACGCTTCTTTCAAAATACCATTAACATCAACAAATCTTAACACAATAGCCATATGTTCTTTGTTAGATACATCTTTAGCTTCATCAACTAAAATGCAAAACTTTGAATCACCAATCCCTCACTATTTTGTTTCTCAATCTCGACTACCAAAGATGCTCAAAATCTCTTTTGAACCTGCCGGTGATATATACTTAGCATTTAAAGGAGCATTCTCTAAAACAACTTCATTAATTTCGCATTCATCTCTCCCAAAAAGCTTTATCAATTCAATGAGATTACCTCGATTTTTGAAGATACCGACTCATCATGCCCTCTCAAAGCACATGCTTTTTGCAAAAGTAAGATATTGAAGACACTTAATTGTAGTCATAACCCGCAGACGATTTCTCTTTACTCTTCCGGTTTTTCACGACATTAATTGCTTTGTCAATATGCCGAGAGACATTCTTTAGAGAGTTCATGTAAACCACCGCCTACTGCGGTTGTGAATCGACATCCCCACATGTTTTAAAAAAACGAACACCTCTTCCTCATTTGACCTTTTTCCAACTATCGACCCACCCAAAGTAAATGCACAACAACCGTTATTCAAATTATCAAATATGAAGCACGGAAAGCAATACGCAAAGATGGTTTGAGGGTGAGTACTCTAGCCAAGAAATTGACTTAAACCACGACTTTTTTGAAATCGACGATTCTCAATTCCATCAAATGTTGGCTTATATTCATCCAAATTGGGTTAAAATGCTCCCATTTTCATGTAAGCTCTCCTTATTTCATCTCGCTGATTAAATGGTGATGTTCACAAATTGAAATACGCTTAAACGGATCACGCCAAGTGAATTAAGATCAATTTCAATTCTTTGTGATTGGAGAGGTTGAACATCGTGAGGCGGAGCTACACTATCATTGTTAGATGTAAGATGCTCTTCACTTGTCATAGGTTCCTTCCGCTTTCGAAGTTAATGAAGAGTGACTTGATAGTTTTCCCTTTTCTTCGCTTCTCGATTATCCATCACCTATTACAAAATTATATATTATGTTATATTTTTAGCACTCATCTCCAAACTCCAATATACTACTTCCCCAAACTTAAACTCCAATGTAATTATATAAATATTAAAACACTAGTATCAATATTTGAGAAATCTAATTGTAGGCGAGGGGGAGACCAGAATGGCGATGATCCACTTTAACGTGATTTGACTTGTGTGCAAATACATAAGAAATAAGTAGTTAGTTGTTACTTGACAACACACCCATATATAAAATTCTCCTCAAAATTTTGCCCCAAAAATTTTCCTCAAAATTCTCTCTCCTCAAAGCAGACGACTACATTAGCATATATATAAATTCCCTCAAAATTCTTTTTCCCCAAAACTATGCACCAAAATTTAGTGAAATGTTCTCAAATAGAACAACACAAAACTATGCACCAAAAATAAAGAAGAACCCAAAAACTATGGAAGCATTCAAAAATTTACCCCAACAATTGAAAAGGAATCAAGTCTTGAAGAGATAAGAGGAGAAATTGATGGGCGCCATGCGACAGGGAGGAGAGCAAAGGCGAACGGAACGGGCTGATGCGAAAGTGGCGTAATCGGAACCGAACAAAGGATGCAGATTCTAATTTTGGAATGAGGTTAGGGACTTAGGGCTTCAGCCTTTTAATTTAGTTCAAAATTTAAATTATTTAATGATATTATATTTATAATTTGCAATTTATTACCAAAAGACACAAGTAGCCTAGTGGTGAAGCTGCCTCTAACATTAGGCCCGAGGTCGCAGGTTCCACTCTAGATGATGTAAGTTTAATTTATTTTTTTAATGGTAAATTTTTTTTCCCTTAAAATCGCATGGGCTACAGTCTGCCCAAATTAACAAAGCCATCCGCCCTTGCATTTCAAGTATACCATACTGCATATTTCAATTAAAAAAAGTTGGTGTCACGTTTTTAGTCGAATTAGGTGCATAGGAGACTGGCTCATTAATTTTATTGAGTTGCAGGTGATGATAAGCATTACGGGCACATGAAAGATGCGAGTTTAGTTCATGTGGACGATGTCGCTAGAGCTCATATTCATTTATTCGAGCATGGGGAAGCGAAAGGGCGGTATCTAGTTGCTGGTGCTAAGTTCAAAATTGAAGAGATGTATGATATGATTTCCGCAAGATATCCTGAATTTAAGATGCCAAGTCCTGAGTAAGTTTAAGTCATATTTCTCTCTCGTATTAGTTGCATTTTATGTCTCATTTTTGTGTGAAAAAATTACCTTTTTTTATTTGTGTGGGCAGATCGTGGAAAGATATTGAAGCTGTTAAAGTGTCGGGGGTGTCCACGAAGAAACTTGAAGAAACTGGATTCGTGTATGAAAATGGGTTGGGGGAAATGTTTGATGGAGCAATTAAATCTTGCAGAGAAAGGGGTCTTCTTTAGATTGATTGATGATCATTTCATTTTCAAACTCTTTATTTTCTGTATTTGTAATATTTTTTGTCCGAAGTCTAAAAGCTCGAATTTGTAACAACGTGTCAACGTGTGATACTCATTATGCATAATGCATAGTACTGACACTTTTAATTTTTTAAAATATAATTTAAGTAAATCTGGATTCAAATATAAGTAACAGTACCCGTGACTGTATAAATTAGTACAATACGGATCTGCGTATATTTCACCTACCGTACAGACTAATTTTTGTGAATGGGAAATCATGATACAGATTTTGTTTGGATTTTAGCACGAGTAGAAAATCAAGAAAAATAAAGTCCGACCAAATATTTGTTTTATAAGTATAAATATGTAATACTACATCTGTCCCAAATTCAACACTACGGTTACTTTATCATATTAAATACTAATAAACAACTCTTCCTACCCCACCACTTTATCACTATTCCACTAAATCCTTATGAACAGTAAAAATGTCATTATGATTGGGACGGAGAGAGTAATAAACAACTCTTCATACCCCATCACTTTATCATTATTCCACTAAATCCTTATAAACAGTAAAAATATCATTATAATTGGGACGGAGGGAGTAGTATTTTATGTGATAAAGTGAATATTTCTATTTAAGAAAAGTTGCTCATTAAGATAATAACGCCCAAAATAAAACCCAGAGGATTAAATTTTAATCTAGAAGTATATTGTTCTCTGTGTAACGTACTATGTAGTTAATAAATTTGACAATAAAAAATAAAAGAAGTTCAAATAAACGATTGGAAAGGTGTCAGATGGGGGTGGGTGGGATTTGATTGAGATTTTTTTTACAGAAAAAATTAATGAATTATTCCCAATAAAATATATTACCTCCGTCTCATTCTTAAGAGCTTTTTTTATCGTTCTCAAGAATTTATTGGATAAGAATAAAATGATAAAGAGAAAAAATTGTTTATTAAGATTTTTTGTGATAAAGTTGATGGGTAGTTATTATTATCGAGTTATTTATTAAGATTTTATGTGATAAAGTCGATAAAATAATAAAGAGAAAGAATTGTTTATTAAGATTTTAAAAGTTTAAAAGATTGAGACAAAAAAAACGATAAGTTTTCTTAAAAATAGAATCGGGCGAGTATACTTGTTTTATAATGAGTTAAATCGCTTTTATTACTCCTCCGTCCCCAATCTTTATCTTTTTTCATTTTTTTTGTCCCAATCTTTACGTTTCTTTCATAAAATGGAAATACACTTTTATCACTTTTATCACACCACTTTTATCACTTTTTATCACATAAAATACTAATAAACAACTCTTTTACCCCCAACTACCCATCACTTTATCACATAAAATACTAATAAACAACTTTTTCTAATCACTATTCTCATAAATCCTGGGCATAACAAAGAAAAAACCCTAAAAGAATTTGAATTTTATGAAGAATTCATTTCAACACAAGAGATCTATGTCAAATCTGAAGGAATTAATAAAGACAAAAACAAAATTCTGGCCACACTTTTATTTTATAGAAATATGAAATTTATTTGAGAAGGCGTTACGCACACTTTCTACACCTTACATCATTAGTGATAACATCAATTCTTAATGGTAATAGTTTTAGTAATGTACATCGCACAAGATACACATAATAATTTGCCATTACTTATTTTGCTAAATTTGTAGGTTATGGTGTAGATAATACTCCCATCGTTCTGTTTTAGATTGTCTATTTACTATTTTACTCATGTTTTAGCGAGCGAGTTATTTATTAGTATTTTTAATAATAAATAAAGTTTTAAAATGAGGTATGATAGTTCTACCCCTCATTTATCATACATTTTAAAAGTTATTTTATCATTTCATATGCTAATAAACAACTCGTTTCATAAAACACGAGTCAAACGTGAAATGATCAAACAAAAACAGGATGAAGGTACTATAATATTTAGTTCGTTTAAAAAAAAAGAAGTTGTATATACTCCTACAAAACCCCAAATCTTTCAATAAAAGAACATCAGGGGTAGGTGGCGTGGGAGTGGAGAACATTAAATTGAAAATAAATGCTAGAAAACATTATCTCACAGCAGATAGATATGGCGTCCCTTACAAGATCTGAAATTCATGCTGTAGCTTTCAATTAATAATTTATTTAATTTACACAAATAATAGAACTTTTACCATTTAATTAATCCCCACTGAAAAATAAATTTATCTCTTTTAATAAATAATAAATAATTTTTTTATAAAATTCGTGTACGCATTAAATATTCAATTGAATTTGGGGATGTGAGAGCAATAGTTTTAGTACATAGTAGCAAAGAATAGACTTTTAAGAATACCATCAGCACGCCCCACAGCCACAACCAAGTTATAGTGTCACATATTTCAAATTAGATTTATGTATCTTTAATTATCTTCGTCTCCCACATTCTAATTATATTAATACACGTAGAATCTGCTCAGAAGTTGGCATATGAGACAATATAATTTGGAATCGAGAAATGCAACTGCATGTACACCTTTAGGCACATATTCACTTTAAGAGCATATGCGAATATGCCTTTAGAATATATATAGATAAGTCATTATTTTCAAATGTCATAATATATAAATTGCTTGTATCATTTGAACATATACTCCTATAAGTTTATGTTACCAATTGGATCATGTAATTGTACAATTTGCACATGGGATTTAAAAATAAATAAATTTAATATCTTACATTTTAATTTAATCAAAAGTATAATTTAGTATATTGGCGTCCGAATCAGAATATTTATCTAGCAAGGTTCTGGTTCATGCTACTTTTAATAATCATGCAAGTTGACATCTAAATGTTGGACATGTAATTGGTATCTAATTTGTCATACATTAAATCAGATTGACATACATATATATAGATTCGTTTTTCAAAAAAATAATATCATTGATATTTTCTAGAAGTATCACCTTTTATATGTTTATAAAAGATTCCAAAAATGTTGGAATGGAAACACCACCACCTCTCATGAGATCATGAATTCGAGTCACTGTTTTAATATACATGCTAATACCAACTCATTAAAATGTGAAAATTGAGGATAAAATATAGCCTTGGAAAAAAATAAAATAAAAATACCCCATTCACTTTATAAACTATCTTTCAGAAATGAAATTTTGTTTCAAAATACTTATTAATTATCACTGATTATATTCAAAATGTGCCCCTCCACGTATTGATAATAGAATCCAAACTAATTACAATTATGAAAGAGAAAGTACATGCATTTAAATAAAAAATGTGTAAATTTCCACTGTGTTAAATTTACCTAAGATGCTTGATTTGTTGTTTTATTCAATATGTTTGGTATGTTAGTTCAGTTTTCCACTCTCATTTTTTTTATTCCCTCATTTTTGTACAATTCACCCTAAAAAAAACAATAGTTGAAATATTAATTTAGGATAATCATCGATCTACCTGTTTGTTATACATCTAATCCATCAATTAGGGTTGTTAATTAAAATAGTTCTGAGCCATTCTTTTTTTTCTTAAAAAGAAAAATAGTTCTGAGCCATACAACTTGTCAGTCACCCACCATTAGTGCATTTATTTGGATCTCGATTTTACTTTTACCCGATTAAATGTTTCCAAACAATAGGTATCAATCGTGTCTAATTTATAATTTTATATTAGCTATGCTTCAGATGATGATTTAAGTCTGATTAGCTTATATATAGTTCATTTAAAAACGTAGGATTGAAAGATTATCGAAAAGTGCAACTTGTTTATATTAAATCGTTAAACTATTAATTAATATGAAAAATAAATCTACAAATTAAATGTAAATAAATCAGACTTTTCAAAGATAATAAATTGCGCAATTCCAACGTATTATGAAAGTCTTGCCAGACTTCGAAACAGACTTGGACCCAATTTTTATATTTTGCAAAATTTTACGTGTTTTTTCAAGCCAAAAAAAAGTCATATATTAACGAAATGCATGAACAATGAGAATTTTAAATGTAAGAGATGTTCTAAGCAATACGATATGCTACAACGTTCACATTATATTGCACAAAAATAATTGAAAAATTGAAGACTCCAACATAGAAAATTAAATTATTTTGTACAATATAACATATCAATTATAATAAAAAATAAATACTAAAACAACTCGTAATTTAAAAATTAAAATTTATGAAAACAGGATGCGGCTAAGAAGAAAACTGCTAATCGCACAAAAAACAAATGGCTACATTTGTATTTGTTAATAATGTTGTTCAAAGAATAAGTCAGTCAAAAGAAAGTCCCACATGGCATATATTTCAAGCAATTGATTATTAACGTTGCACTCATAAAGGTAAATAAAACGTTACTGTCGTAAACGGAAAACAAATAAAAGAAGCCAGTAACGGTCGGAAATCGGAATGTTAATAATTTACCGCGGTAAGAAAGATGAAGGATCCGGGTTAAAATAAATGGGCTAAAATATTGACCCGTTTAGTTCCTGCAGTTTGCACACATCAGAATATTTTTCAAATATGTCTATTATTTGCATTTTCGAAAACGAAAAAATTTCATGATTTTGATTTCTGAGATATATACAAATCTCAATCGGTGATCGAATTTCAATTTATCCAACCCATTCTTGCCCTGCTTTGATCTATTTTTTTATCATCCGACCACGATCCTTCTTAAATCGATTGATTTCCAGATTCATATAAATTTATATAAGACACCCTCAAGAAAAAAAGCTAAACAATTTCACTTCATATACCACAAAAACTTAATAATTCACTTCATATACCAAATAAAGAAAAAAAATGTCAACATATTCAGAATTGTAAACAATTATCATGTCTTTATTGCAAATATATATCTTTTATG